>JAMXBD010000569.1:600000-825967 GCA_024138025.1 Combretum micranthum
ACATGGAATGATTCATGAGAAATCATGTTCGCATACTCCCCAACAGAATGGAGTGGCCGAACGGAAAAATCGGCATATTCTTGAGACTGCTAGAGCTCTTCTTATTGGGGCTAATATGACTGGGCATTATTGGGCAGAGGCAATTATGCATGCATTTATGTTATCAACAGGATGCCAACGAAAGTTCTTGAAATGAAAACTCCTCTTCAAGCATTATCTCATTTTGTAACACTGCCCTCAATCTTGATGATGCCACCACACGTGTTTGGTGTGTTGTATTTGTTCATGTCCAAAAGGATCAATGCACAAAAATCGATCCTCGTGCTGTGAGGTGCATTTTCTTAGGCTATGGCCTACACCAAAAAGGATATCGCTGCTTCGATCCCACTCATAGGCGAACATATGTTACTATGGATGCCACATTTTTTGAAACTGAAATGTTCTTTACTGCTAAGCTCTCCACTCCACCTCGTCAGGGGGAGAATTCTAGTGAAGAGGTGAATTGGATGAGATATGAGTGGCCAGGCTTTAATGAATATGACATTAGAATGAGTCAGAGACAACTTCCTCAAATGATGATGTGCCCCCTTCTTCTCCAATAACCACTAGTCCATCTCCTGAGAATATCACTGAGGTAAGTTCTCCATCAACCCCTATTGATCATCAACCCTCTAATGACATAGATACTGTTGCTTCTATCCCTGGCTATAGATTACCTTACGAGCATAATCGTGGTGTGCCCCAAGATGATACTCTCCTGAGATGGAAGAACGACGATCCAAATATCCTATTGCCAATTACATGTCCACTGGATTACTATCTGAATCTTTGAAAAGCTTTGCAAATGATCTCTCATCTCATCACATTCCCACTAATGCAGAAGAGGCATTACAGGACCCTAGATGGACTCAAGCCATGAAGGAAGAGATGGAGGCCTTGTTGAAAAATAAAACATGGATTCTTGCTACATTACCAAAGGGAAGAAGACAGTAGGGTGCAAATGGGTGTTTTCAGTTAAATACAAAGCAGATGGATCTGTTGAAAGGTACAAAGCTAGAGTGGTTGCCAAGGGTTACACACAAAAATATGGAGTCGATTATCAAGAAACCTTCTCTCTAGTGGCAAAATTGAACACAATCAGAGTTTTATTGTCCCTTGCAGCAAATCTTGACTGGCCTTTACATCAATTTGATGTAAAAAATGCCTTTCTCCATGGTGACCTTGAAGAAGAAATTTATATGGATATCCCTCCTGGATATGTGGCAGACTCTGACAATAAGGTCGTTTGCAAGTTACAGAGAACTTTATATGGGTTAAAAACATCACCTCGAGCTTGGTTTGGAAGATTGAGTGTCGCAATGAAGAAATATGGCTATGACAAAGTAACTCTGACCACACTTTATTCTTGAAACACCAACAAGGCAAGACTACAGCTCTAATCGTCTATGTTGACGATATGATCATTACAGGAGAGATATAGATGAGATAGCAAAACTTCAATCTCAGTTGGCATAGAATTTGAGATGAAGAATTTGGGAGGACTCAAATACTTCTTGGGATTGAAGTTGCTAGATCCAATCAAGGGATATTTCTTTCTCAGCGGCTGGATTTATTAACTGAAGTGGTTATTGGACTGCAAACCAGCTGATGTACCTATAATTCAAAATCACCGACTTGGAGAATACTCAAATCAAGTGCCAACAGACAAAGGAAGATACCAGAGGCTAGTTGGTAAGTTGATCTATTTATCTCATACCCGACCTGATATTGCTTATGCAGTCAGTGTAGTTAGCCAATTCATGCATTGCCCTAGCGAAGATCATATGAATGTGGTCATTCAGATTCTTCGATATCTAAAATCATCGCCTGGTAAAGGCATTTTGTTCTCTAAGAATGGTCATCTGAATATTGAAGGGTATACAGATGCGGATTGGGCTGGAAATATTTTAGATAGAAAGTCAACTTAGGCTATTTCACATTTGTCGGTGGGAATCTTGTTACATGGAGAAGTAAGAAGCAGAAGGTAGTGGCATTATCAAGTGTGGAAGCAGAATTTAGAGGAATGGCAAAAGGGTTATGTGAACTTCTTTGGCTTAGAAATTTGTTGTCTGAGATTGGATTTCCTCCTAAATGCGAGATGGATTTATTTTGCGATAACAAAGCAGCTATTGATATTTCTCATAATCCGGTACAGCATGATCGAACTAAGCATGTGGAGGTTGATCGACACTTCATCAAACAGAATCTTGAAGAAAAGACAATCCGGTTTCCCTTTGTGAAATCAAAGACCAGTTAGCAGATATCCTAACTAAAGCAGTATTAGCAAGAATTTTCATAACTCACTTAGCAAGTTGGGCATGATAGATATCTATGCACCAACTTGAGGGGGAGTGTTGGCGTGAAGGACTCCTAGAAATTAGGAGTTTATGGCTGGTCAATGAATATCATTAATTAGGAGTTTATGGCTGGTCAATGAATATCATTAATTAGGAGGTTATGGTTGTATTATAGGGTCAATGAATATCATTGGAAACAAAATCAATTGTCATTATAGCAAATTTTTATACCAAAAATAGGATAACTTAATTACGTATATATACCCATATATGTAGAAAAGAAAAGATATATAAAAAAAAAACCTAGAATATTTATTTCTTATTGAAAACATTTCATTCCATCTTTTTTATTAGTGCAAAATTAACACAAAAGAAATTCAAATCTAAATATCAGGTTACCTCCACTTGAATATTCTTTGAGCATCCAATACTTGACAACTTCTCCCCTTATGAAATTATTTTAGCTTTTACACCTGACAAAAATACATCTAGAATTATCTAATTCCTAAATATCTTGAGTATAAGATTGATAACTATATGTAAAAGGCCAATCATCATCCAACAAAAAGAATTAGAGTTTGAAACTAAAAAAGCTCTTGATAAATGGATTTCACCACAAGCTGCAATCATATACCCATTCATGGACAAATGTGTCATAATATCACATAATTGTATGTGTATGTCCTTGGAAGCATCATCTCTAAGAAGATAGAGAACTGAAAGAACAACTTAGTTACTAACATAAGATGTTTAATAATTGTGGGATATATCTTTCTTATCAGAAACATGAACGAGTATAACATCATTGTCAACTAGATGGATTGAATTTTTCGCAAAAAAACTTAACATCATCTTCATATAAATTTAGAAGTTGACAAATTCTAAAAACTACTTTAAGTTAGTGGACAACAATTTTTTTGTTTCATAATATGGTTTACAGTGGTATCAAAAGGTATATATTCCAAGAATAATGTCTAGTTAAAGAAGAATTTTAGGAGATGATGTTGATGGTATTGTGTAACTATCAAAAGTGATTAGGAAACCATTACTTAGTTGGAAAACTGTTGTGGTGTTGAAAGTAGCGTTAACAAACTATGTAAGCTCATTGAAACTAATTTTATACAGATGCAACTCTTAAGTATTATGTGATCTAGTAGTCGGGGTGTATTGATAGAAAAAGTTAATTAAAATATTTTGGAAGGAAGCAATGTGGAGTAAGTGTTGGTTCATTGTTAAAACTTTAGCTTAAAATACCACGAGTTTGCACCAACTAAATTAGGAAAATGAAAGATCATACACCTTGAATGTCATAGTGTGCAAATACCTAGCAATCCTATAAGTGTAAAGAAGCATGAATATTAACCTACACAATGAGGGTGCAAAAAAATCAATTTGGTGGATAAAGAATTACATTCCATTGCTAGAAATTACCAAGATATTTAAGGGTAGCATATAAGAGGTTGATAGTAAAAACAAGAAGAGTATATTCACTGAAAGCTAGATGAACATTGGCATCTCTAATATTTATATCCACAGCAAACAAAGTGTAATTGATGGTACCCCAAAAAACCTAACAAGAACCCTATGGAGTTCTTTTCTCTGCAGAATAAGGAGATAGCAATTGTTGAGGCCAAATAAACAAATCATGAACCATTGCAGTTGGACAAATCTAGATGCTCAATCTACTACCACCAGATAGACCTGTCTCTACATCAATATAATGGTGTATGTTAATACAATACCTGCATCTATATACAAACAAAAACTAATAGCAACGCTAGATATTTATTTATGTATTTTTCATGAGGTTCACTACAGCATAATTGTTTTTTACGTTGCTACAAAAGTGTTACACTAAAAATTCTAAGTAACATTTTAAAGTTTCATTTCATCTTTTATATCAGTGCAAAGCTAGCATTAAAGAAATCTAAATCAGGATATGTGGTCACCTCCAATTGAATATCCTTTGTGCGTGCAATATTAGACAACTTCTTCCTTCTTGAATTTTTTTTTTTTTTTTTTAGCTTTTACACAAAAAAAATGCATCTAGAATTATTCAAATCTTGAGTATAAAATGGGTAGCTATATGTGAAAAACCAATCATCATATATAGCAAAAGGAGTTAGAATCTGAAATTGAAGAAGCTCATACATGGATATAAACACACGTGTAGAAATGGCATACCCATTCATTGATAAAGGTGTCATGACATCACATAGGCACTTGTGTACCTCCTCAGAATCATCATCTCTAAGAGTATGGGGTCAAAAAACAAAACAACTTACATAGATGTTTGCGATAATGGATGGATATATCCTACTAGATCACAACAATAACAACATTGTCAACTTTTTGGATGATATTTCTTGTAATATAATCTCAATCCCATCGATGATGATGGGATAGAGTGACTATCACGAGACCACTCAATAGCTTGAAAAATGAAGTGGCATTGACAGTAGTGTTGACAAACCATGCAAGCTTGTTTAAATCAATTTTATACATAACCAACTCATAAGTTCTATGTAAATTATTAGAGGAGTATATTAGTAACGTGGGGTTGGGGGTTTAGTAAGAAGTTGAGTGAAGGAGACGAGTAAAGGGAAGAGATAGTACACAAAAAGAAAAAAACCAATTTTACTAGTAAGAAGTCAAGTGAAGGAGACGAGTGAAGGGAGGAGATCGTACGTTAAAAAAAAAACACTAATTTTACAATACCTTAATGCAAGAGAGGGAAGATGATAATTTTATAAACTAGTGCAATTTTTTTAAAAACTATAGACAACATAATATATTTATTGTTGTATCATTACATCAAGTCCATTATAGCATAATTTTTTATGTTATTACATAGAGTACTACAATCAATGTTGTTGGAATCGGAACCGGGTTTGACTTAGACATATTAGGAGATTAAGGTCAAAAGTTCGAACTGGGGTCAATAAAATAAAAATATAAGTTATATTTTAGTTACGAAAAACAAACAAATAAATGAAAATTTTCAATAAAAAAATATCACGCATAAAATAATTTCGAACTTTTTTTATTTGTGATTTCTTATTTTATTAGTATAGTATGATATGGGGATCTGTAATAAAATATAGATATTATGTTAAAAAAATTAGGAAAATTGTTAGCCATCGAGCCAAACTTAACTGTCCAATTTCTAATAAATAAAATTATTTTGGACATAAAACCATGTTAGAATAAGACAAAGAAAGCAAAACACCAATTTTCCCCTGTCCTCATTGAAAATCTCTCTCTCTCTCTCTCTGCACTCGTAGATCTTTCAGTACTATTAGATTCCACCCAAACCCACCAAGATGGTATCAAACCAACCCATCACCATTAAGCCTCCACCACCAAAGTCATCTCAAACTACTGCTCTAATGAATGCACACACACTGTATCAAACAAACCCAAGATCAAGAATAGTTAGACAGCACCAAGTTAAATTTACCTACACAAAACACCCATCTCCACCGCACTGCCCAAGCCAAACCAACTTCACATCAACATTCATTGAGATCACAATAGCATACCAATCCAGGTTCCGATAAAAATAAAAATTAAAAATACCAATCTGGGTATGGCTAAAAACACCATTAGAAATTTGCATGCATCCAATCCTTTTTCTCGATTTATTTTTTTTCAGGCATTTGCATTCTATTTTTTCCTTTTTCATTTCTTTTTTAATGGAAGGTCCATTCTGACCCGATTGACTCGGCAGAGTCAATCAAGTCTTAGTTGACTTGACCGAATTGCTAGAGTCATGCCAGGCCAAGCAAAAAGGGGGCCATTTGTCAGAACTAGTCCGCCTTTAAGTCTAGATTGACCAAACTGGATCGAATGGGCCAGTCTAGTCTAATTTTGACAAATTGGCTATAATAAATCAATATTTTCTGCACCATTTACATTTTTTGTTCGATCTTTTTATTGGTGAAAAACTAACACAAAAGAAATTCAAACCTAAATATATGGTTACCTCCAATTAAATATTCTTTAAGCGTCCAATACTCGACAACTTCTCCACATATGGAATTTTTTTTAGGTTTTACATCAAACAAAAATGTATCTAAAATTATCTAATTCCTAAATATCTTTAGTATAAGATGGATAACTATATGTGAAGGGCCAGTCATCATCCATGACAAAAAAAATTAGAAAGCTCTTGATAAACTGATTTCACCACAAATGCAGCAATCGCAAACCCATTAGTCGACAAGCATGTCATAGTATCACATATCTGCATGTGCATCTCCTTGGAAACTTCATCTCTAAGAAGATAAGGGATAGAAACAACAATTTAGTCACTAACATAAGATGTGTGCAATAATTGATGGATATCCTCATTATCAAAACCACATATGAGAGTAACATCATTGTAAACTTGATAGATGATATTTCTTACAGCAAAACTTAACACCATCCTCATATAAATTTAGAAGTTGACAAATTCTAAAATAGTGCTTTAAGCTAGCGGAATTATCAAAAGTTAACACCATCCTTATATATCCTCATTTTCTTTTTTTGTATTGTATAGTTTAAAGAGGTAACAAAAGGTGCATATTCTAACAACGATATCTTGTTAAAGAAGAATTTCAAGAGATGACGATGATAGTATTGAGTAACTATCAAAAGTGATCACGACACCATTTCATAGTTGGAAAAATTGTGTGGCAATGAGAGTACTGTTAATGAACTGTGTAAGCTCATTCAAACTAATTTTATACAAAACCAACTCATAAGTATTATGTGATCTAGTAGCCAAAGTGTATTGATACAAATAGTTAATCAAAATGTTTTAGGAGGAAGAGGATGTAGGGCAGGAGGTTAACTCATTATTCGAAATTGCAGTTTTAAATACCATAAGTTTGTACTAACTATTTTGAGAAAATGCAAGATTGTTATCATTGAATGTCATAGAGTGATAATAATTGGGAATCCTACAAGTGTAAAGAAGCATGAACATTTAGGCTACAAAAAGAGGGTGCAAAAATCAAATTGACTGAAAATTACATTCCATTATGGGAAATTATCAAGATATTTAAGGTTGGTGTATAAGCGATCGATAGTAAATGTAAGAAGAGTATATTTAATAAAGATGAGATAGATGATGGCATCTTGAATATTTATCTTCATGGCAGATAGAGTGCAATTGGTGGCTACTATTGAAAAATCTAACAACAACCCCATCATGTTCTTTTCTTCACAAGAGTAAGGAGACAGCAGTTGCTAAAGCCAAATATGTAAATCATGAACCATTGCGAGTAAACAAATCAGGATGCTTGATCTGCAACCATTGGATAAACCTGTCTCCGCATCAGTATAATGGTGTATGTTGATATAATACCCATATCCATATACTGCTTTGATTTTTTTCAAAAAGAAAAAAAGAAGAAAAAAACTAATAACAACACCAGATGTTTATTTATGTATCATTCCATCAAATCTATTATAGCATAATTTTTTACATTGTTATAAAAAATATCACATTAAATCAATATTCTCGGTACATTTTAATACTTTATTTCATCATTTTTGTCAGTGTAAGCTCACATGAAAGGAATCTGAATCAAGATACGTGGTCACCTCCAACTGAATATCCTTTGTGCATCTAATACTAGACAACTTCTTTTCTTGATTTTTCTTTTTTAACTTTCACACTAGGCAAGAATACATTTAGAATTATCCAATTCCTAATATCTTGAACATCAGATGGGTAACTATACGTAAGCAGCCAATCACCATCTACGACAAAAGGAGTTAGAATCTAAAACCGAAGAAGCTCTTGATGATCAGATTTAAATGCAAGTGCAACAATCGCATATCCACATGACATCACATAGATGCATGTTTACCTCCTTGGAATCATCATGTTTAAGAGGATGGAGGTCTAAAAATACAACGTAATTACTTAAACAAGATGTTTGTAATAATGGAAGGGTATATCCTCCTAGATCACGACAATAACAATGTTTTCAACTTCTTGGGTGATATTTCTTGCAATATAAACTCAAACCTATTCTCACATATATTTAGAAGTTGAAAAATTCTAAAATACTGCTCTAAACTCATTGATAGGAGAATTTTTTTTCTGTAAGGTAGTTTAAGGAGGTATCAGAAGGTGTATACTCCATGAAGTGTCTTACGAAGGAAGAATTGGAAGGAAGAAGAAGATGATGATGGGATGAAGTGACTATAAAAAAATTGTCACAGGACCACTCCATAGCTTTAAAAATGAAGTAGCATTAAGAGTAGTGTTGATAAATCATGCAATCTTGTTGAAACTAATTTTATACATAACCAACTCATAAGTATTATGTGAATTGTTAGTGTGAGTGTATTGGTAAGGTGGGGTTGGGGGATCAGTTAGAGGACAAGTGAAGGCAATAGATATTACAAAAAAATAAAAAAAAAAAAAAAACTAAGACAACACTAATTTTATAATACCTTAATGCAAGGGAGGGAAGACGGTAGTTTCATAAACTGGTGCACCTTTTCAAAAAACTAACAACAACACAATATATATGTTGTTGTATCGATGCATCAAGTCCATTATAGCATAACTTTTTACATTGTTACATAAAGTGTTCCAATGAATTAATATTTGTAGTAACATTTACATTTTTCATTTCATATGCAAAACTAACACAAAAGAAATTCAAAGATGAATATATGATTATCTCCAATTAAATATTCTTTAAGCATCCAATAATCAACTACTTCTCCCGATATGAAGTCTTTTTAACTTTTACACAAAACAAAAATGCATATAGAATTATTTAATTCCTAAATATCTTGAGTATAAGATAGATAACTATATGTAAAAGGCCAATCATCATCCATGACAAAAAGAATTAGAGTTTAAAACTGAAGAACCTCTTAATAAACGAATTTCACCGCAAGTGCCACAGCCACATACCTATTCATTGAAAAACGTGTCATAATATTACGTAGTTGCATGTGCTTGTCCTTTGAAAGCATCGTTTCTAAGAAGATAGGGGATTGAACAATATATTCACTAATATAAGATGTTTGTAATAAGTGATGGATATATCCTCCTTAACAGAACCATGAATGAAAATAACATCATTGAAAACTTGATGGTTTGTATTTCTTTTTACAAAAACCTTAACATCATCCTCATATAAATTTAGAAGATGACAAATCCTAAAATAGTGCTTTAAGGTAGTGGACAATAGTTTTTTTTTTTTTTTCATTATATAGTTTGAGGAGGTGTTAAAAGTTATATATTCTAAGAACAATGTCTTATTAAAGAAGAATTTCAGGAGATGACATTGATGGTATTGTGTAACTATCAAAATTGATCATGACACCATTCCATAGTTAGAAAACTGGTGTGGTGTTGAGAGTAGTGTTAATTGACTACATAAGCTTGTTGAAACTAATTTTATACAGATCCAACTCTTAAGTATTATGTGATCTGGTACCAAGAGTATATTGGTAGAAATAGTTGATCAAAATATTTTGGGAGGAAGAGGATGTGGGGTAGAGGTTTGTTCATTATTCAAAACTATAGTTTAAATTACCACGAGTTTGCACTAACTATTTTGAGAAAATGCAAGATTATACTTTTCAAATGTCATAGAGTGGGAATTCATGGGAATCTTATAAGTGTAAAGTAGTGTGAACATACGGACTACACAAAGAAGGTACAAAAAATCAAATTGGTAGACTAAAAGTTTCATTCAATTGTTGGAAATTATCAAGATATTTAAGGTTGGTGTAAAAGTGGTCGATAGTAAATCCAGGAAGACTATATTCAATGAAGGCGAGATGGATGATGGCATCTCGAATATTTATCTCTATGGTAGATAGAGTGCAATCAGTGGTACTATCAAAAAATCTAATAAGAACGCCATCAAGTTCTTTTCTTCACAAGAGCAAGGAGACAATAGTTGGCCAGGCCAGATATGCAAATCATGAACCATCATGGTTGGACAAATCCGGATTCTTAGACCACAACTGTTGGATAGACCTATCTCTACATTGGTATAATGGTATATGTTAATATAGTGCCCACATTCGTATATTACTTTGATTTTTTCAAAAAAAAAAAAAGAAAAACAAAACTAACTGCAATACTAGATTTTTATTTATGTATTGTTTCATCAAATCTATAGTAATATAATTTTTTATGTTGATACAAAAAGTGTTACATTAAATAAAATTTCGAAAACATTTTAAAATTTCATTTCATTTTTTTATCATTGTAAAGTTAGCATGAAAGAAATATGAATCATGATATGTGGTCACCTCCAATTGAATATCGTTTATGTGTCCAATACTAGACAATCTTCCCTTCTTCAATTTTTTTTATAGCTTTTACAACTGGCAAAAATGCATCTAGAATCATCCAATTCCTAATGTCTTGATTATAAGATGGGTAGCTATATGTAAAAAGCCAGTCATCATCCATGACAAAATGAGTTAAAATATGGAACTGAAGAAGCTCTTGATAATTAGATTTAGAGGCAAGTGCAGCAATCGCATGCCCATTCATCAATAAACATATCATGACATCACATCGGTGCATGTGCACCTCCTTGGAATCATCATCTCTAATGGCATATTTGGTACGCAGGAATGAGTCGGAATGGAATAGCAATACCATATTCCATTCCCTTTCTCAGTGTTTGGAAGCATATTTAGAAGCCAGATTCGTGATTATTTGGAATCGACGATATCGGCTTTGAAGGAGAATTCAATTCCGCCTTTAAGAAGATAGAATCATGATTCCATTCCACTCTTATTAATTATATGAATGTAATTACTTTTTTATCCTATCATGTATTAATATTTTGCATTTATTACCAAGGGTATTCTCGATAATTATACTTTTAGTCATTCAATTCCATGTAATCTTCCAAACATAGGAATGGATTTTTCATTCCCAAACTCATTCCATTCTATTCCAAATCATTCATGCATACCAAACGTGACATAAGAGGATGAAGGTCAAAGAACAAAGCTCACTCACTTACACATGATGTTTATAATTATGGATGGATATATCCATCTAGATCACGACAATAACAACATTGTCAACTTCTTGGATAATATTTCTTGCAATATAAACTCAACCCCATCCTCACTTATATTTCAAGTTGACAAAATTCTAAAATATTGCTCTACGCTCATTGATAGGATTTTTTTTCTTGTGAGGTATTTTATGGAGGTATCAAAAGGTGCACATTCCATGAATGGTGTCTTAGGAAGGAAAAATTTGGGAAAAGATGATGATGGGTCGGAGTGACTATCAAAAATTGTCACACAACCACTCTATTGCTTGAAAAATGAAGTGGCATTAAGAGTAGTGTTGATAAACCATCTAAGCTTGTTGAAACCAATTTTATACATAACCAACTCATAAGTATAATGTGAACTATTAGTTTGAGTGTATTGGTGAGGTAGGGACAGGAGGTTAGCAAGAGGAAGAGTGAAGGGAAGTGATATTGCACAAAAAAGAAAACACAAATTTTACAATATCTTAATACAGAGAGGGAAAACGATAATTTTATAAATTGGTGCAATTTTTTTCAAAAAACTATCGACAACATAGTATATTTATTGTTGTATAATTACATCAAGTCTGTTAGAGGATAATTTTTTACATTGTTACATAAAGTGTTATGATGAATCAATATTTTCGGCAGTATTTACATATTTCATTCCATCTTTTTTTAGCGCAAAACTAACACAAAAGTAATTTAAATCTAAAGATGTGGTTATCTCCAATTGAATATTCCTTGAGTGTCCAATACTCGACAACTTCTCTGCATATGGAATACTTTTAGCTTTTCCACTGGACAAAATTGCATCTAGCATGTCTAATTCCCAAACATCCTGAGTATAAGATGGATAGCTATATGTAAAAAGTTAGTCATCATCCATCACAAAAAGAGTTAAAGTTTGAAACCGAAGAATACTTGATAAACAGATTTCACCGCAAGTGTTGCATTCGCATACTTATTCATCGACAAGAGTGTCATAATATCACATTATCTCATTTGCATCTCCTTGGAAGTATCATCTCTAAGAAGATAAGTGACAGAAACGACAACTTAGACACTAACGCACGATGCTTGTAATAATTGATGGATATATCTTCCTTATCAAAACCATGAATGAGTATAACATCATTGTCAACTTGATGGATGGTATTTCCTGCAACAAAAACAAACATCATTCTCATATATTTAGAAGTTGACAAATGCTAAAGTAGTGCTTTAAGCTCGTGGACAATAGTTCATACAAACCATGCCAATCTGTGATGAGACCCACTATCATAATCTAGAATTAAATACAAGGGTCATCTAAGAAATCTGATGGAAACCATGACTCATTGCCTATACGAAGTCAAGAACCTTGATATAGTGAAAACGCTACAATCGGGGTGGAAAACCAATTGTAAGTCATGATTGAATGCCACGGGATTCCCTGATAAGTTCAAAGGGTTTTGTCAATTCTCAAGAAAACATTTTTTTTTCTATCCTATTTCTCATTAAGTGTTTACTAGCCTTTATATATAGGCTATTACAAGGCGTAGTTACGTAATTAGAAAAAAAAAAAAACATAATTGTGGTAGTTACGTAATTGATAACGTAACTAAAATATATAATTGTAATTAATCCCTACATCAACTGCAGAAAAAAAAAAACAAAGAAATTCAAAAAGATATCCTAATCTAATGAAGGTTGGTGGTGATTAAGTTAAAAGCCAACGGCTTTTATTGCTGTTTTCTAACATGTAATTTGTTTCTTTCAACCCTTTACGTTGATGCCATCTAATCTCCATCATTCCCTCCTTTCTCAAAAGGATTCGTCCTCGAATCTCCATACTGATGTGAATCATAAGCGACCTGCCTTGAGACCCAACACTTTTATGCTTAGAGACAACTATCCCAAATAGTTTGATTAGATTGATAAGCGAAAAACCTCAACCCAGTGGCGAACCTATGCTAAAGAACTTTGGTATGTTGTGAAGAACTCATCCCACTGCCTCTTTTTTTTTTTTTTAAACAAGGACTCGAAAAACTCAATCAATCCCTAATTTCAAACCTTAAACTCAGGAATTTTTTTTACATGAATTTCTTTCTTTCTTTTTCCTAAATCTAACAAAGACTATCAAAGGGTATGAATGATTCTAGTTACCTTTAATTGAACTCGATATAGATTCTTCGAAAGCCATTGCTTTGATACCAAATGATATGGTGGTTATGTAATTGATAATATACTGAAAAATATAATTGTTGCAGTTACATAATTGGTAACATAATTGTAATTAATCCCTACATCAATTATAAAATAAAAACAAAGAAATTCAAAAAGACATCCTAATCTAATGAAGGTCGGCAGTGATTAAGTTAAAGGCCAGTAGCTTTTATGGCCATTTTCAACATGTAATCTATTTCTTTTATCCTTTACATTGATGTCATTTGATCTCCATCAATATTTCGTTTTTTTTTTTTTTTTTTTTGTAATATAGCTTAAAAAGGTATCAAAAGCTGTATATTCCAAGGCGGTGTTTTGTTAAAGAAAAATTTTAGGAGATGATGATGATGATGATATTAAGTGACTATCAACAATCATGACACCATTACATAGTTGGAAAAATGGTGTGGCGTTGAAAATACAGATTGTGAAAGCTTACTTAAACTAATTTCATACTGGACCAACTCTTAAGTATTATGTGATTTATTGGCCAAATGTATTGGTAGAAATAGTTAATCAAAATATGTTGGGAGGAAGAGGATGTGGGTTAGGGGGTTGATCATTATTTAAAATGGTAGTTTAAAGTACCATAAGTTTGCACTGATTATTTTGGGAAAATGCAAGATAATGCTCCTTGAATGTCATAGAGTAGGAGTACCTAGAAATCCTACATGTGTAAAGAAGCATGAACATTTGGGCTATACAATAAGGGTGCAAAAAAAATTAAATTGGGAGACTGAGAATTACATTCCATTGGTTGAAATTATCAAGATGTTTAAGGTTAGCGTATAAGCGATCAATAATAAATCCAAGAAGAGTATATTCAATGAAGGCGAGAGAAGTGATGGCACCTCGAATATTTGTCTCTAAGGCAAATAGAGTGCAATCGGTGGCTACTGTTGGAAAATCTAACAAGAACCCCATCGAGTTCTTTTCTCCACAAGAGTAAGGAGATAGTAGTTATTGAGGCAAGATATGCAAATCATGAACCATCGCAGTTGGACAAAGCTAGATGCTCGAACCGTAACCATTAAATAGACCTGTCTCTGCATTAGTATAATGGTGTATGTTAATACTATACCTACATCCATACACTGCTTTGATTTTTCAAAAAAAAAAAAAAAAAACTAAGAGCAACACTTGATGTTTATTTATGTATTGTTCCATCAAGTCTATTATAGCATAATTTTCTACATTGTTACAAAAAATGTTACGCTCAATAGCATTTTAAAATTTCATTTTATTTTTTTTATCAGTGCAAGCTAACATGAAAGAAATATGAATTAGGATATGTGGTCACCTCCAATTCAATATCCATTGTGCATCCAATAATAGATAACTTCTCCCCTTCTTAATTTTTTTTTTAAGCTTTTACACCAGACAAGAATACATCTGGAATTATTTGATTCTTAATATCTTGAGTATAAGATAGGTAGCTACAAATGGAAGCTAGCCATCATCTATGACAAAAGGAGTTAGAATGTGACACTAAGAAGCTCTTGATAATTGGATTTAAACACAGCGGTAGCAATCACAAATGAAATACCGTAAAGCTTTACCTAAGTTAAAAATTGGATTTAGATAGATTAAAATGAAGCAAGTGAAATAGATAATGATTTATGAATAGAAATTAAGTTAAAATTTGAGATTTGAAATTCTTAAACCCCAAACAAGTTGTTTGAAATGTTTAGTGGATTCTTAAATCCCTAAACTTTAGCCCAACGTCTCATATTCTTCATTTCTGACCTATTAATTGTTAGATTATTTCTTAAATACTTTCAAAGTTAAAAATATTGATTTGAAAGTTTTAGCCTAATATGTTTGCTTTAAAATATCCTTAGCCTTTATCTTTATATATAAATAGTTTTTTCTTTTGACTTTTTATTGGCTACCTTCTTTCTCTCTCTTCCTTGTTCCTTCCCATCGTTTCTTTTCCTCTCTCTTTCTCTTTCTCTTCTTTCTCAAAATTTAAGCCATAAATCTCAATTTTAACAAGAATATAGAGGAAATTAAAGATAGGAAACAAGATAGAAGGTGAAGATCATGTAAGAAACAACTCCAAAAAGCTAAGAGAAGTAGGAGTAGAAGAATCAAGAAGTTGGGTTTTGCTCAAAAGACAGTATTGTTATTTTCTTTGCCTTAATTCTTGTTTATGTATGTAAATGTTGTATTAGGACTAGAATTATGTAAAACATGTGACGATAGTGATAAATCAAAGACCTATGAACATATTTCTCAAAACCTATATATATGCTTATTTGAGTAGACTAGGTTTGATTAAATGTTTTGTTGTAATATGATATAGAGATGTAATTAAAAGTAATTATGAGTTAAGATTATTCATGGGAAGATTGATAATATAATGTTTTTGATGATGTATATTGGGTTGAAGTAGTTAAAACTTAAAGAACAAACATAGGAATACGTAACAGGGATTCCCCTATTCATCACGGCCATAACACGACCCATGATATCCTTGGAGAAAATTATTTTTAAAAGCAACGGCTTGATCATAGCTATAACGAGGAGTTTGATCTCCTCTAATCACATTTTTCTCCTTGACCACGAGCATGGCAAGGACCGTATCGAGCATCATGGCCCCAAAAATGGCCATTATGAGACAAACGATAGAGATCACATGCTCAATAACGGGCATGATGAAGATGGTGACAACGATCATGGCCTCTATCACGAGCATGATTTGTCTTATGGTACTATTCATAAAGAAGAAAGAAAAAGAAGAAAAGAAAAGAAAGAAAAAGATATAAAGAAATAGAAATAAAATGAAATAGATAATGATAGATGATATGTTATGTTAATTAATTTGCATAATTAAGACCGAGTTAAGATAATTTGTGAATTAATAATTAATTAGGGTTTACATAGTTTTAAGTATAAAATGAACTTAGTTAGTTAACTTAAGTTCAGCTTGACCTAAATGAACTTAAATGAGTTAAAATGAATTAGACTGCTTAAGTTTAATCACTTTGACTTAGTAATTGAATTAAATGGTTAATCCTAATCAATTTGGCTAAGTTAAGGTAATATAGACTTAATAAATAATGATTAGCTTTAATTAATGAATTAGGATAATCTTAGTTTAACATGGAGAATATGTTGTTTTAAATGTGTGTTTGCTTAAGAAATAATGTTTTTGTATATGAATGCCATGTTGATGCTTTTATAATAAATGACTCTAATCAAAGTGAAAAGAAATACTTTGACAAACAAAGAAGAACTATTCATATTTTGGCAGGGTAATATTTGCAGCTATAGCAGGGTTCCAAATTAGTGTCTGATCAAATAGGATAAAAATAAGTTTGATGTAATTGGATAGTTAATTTTAATGCTTATGTGAGTTTGATTCTTAATCAGACATATTGATAACTAGATTATCAATTGAGATGGTGTCTAAGCCTCTGTTTGGGTTTCATATAAAAGGTACGCAGTAACTTGCTTGTTGAATGTTAAGATAGGCATCCTAAAATGAATTAAAACTTAAACTCGGCTTAATAATTGATGAGTGATGATTGTACGTATGCCATCAACCCTATCATGATGCAATAGCATGGTAGTTAGGTACTGAGATGTCATGATGCAATGACAAATATCATGATGCAATGGTGATTTATATATGAATCAATGGGTAGCTGATGGGGCAAATGGTTCGGCGTAACATTTACTTAGGCTCGGAATGAAGTAACATATTTTAGTTCACATTTATAGGACCGGTTAAACTAATTGATGTTATGGATTGAGATACGTGGTGTGTATGAAGGCTGTGAACCTCTAGGTGAGGCTATTTTCTCTTTCTCGGATATGCATAGGAGATATAGATACTCGGACTTCCTATATCAACACTCTGAACAGCTGTTGTTACTCAGGACTCCCAGATTCCCATTAGCTTATTCCGAAGTGTGAGTGCTCCAGTGTTGATTGGTTTATTTTAATTAAAGATAATAACTTGTTGTTTGTGCATTGCATTTAGTTAAGCTTGTGTGTCACTCCGTATGTGATTGTGTTACTATGTACTAGGCTTTGGCTCATTATTGTTGTTATTGTTCTTTTCTCTAGGTGTTATGTTGAAGATGATGATGATGATGGGATGATGATGTTGTTGTATTAATGAAGACGATGATGTTGTTGATGATGGAGTTGTTGTTGATGATGATTGATATGATGATGCTTCGCTAGAGTTTTTAGGCGATGTTTGATGAGTGATGCAGGTTAGGGCTATGGATGTCATTTGTATTTGTTTTTATGTACGTTTTGAAAGATTGATTTACATTTTGAAATTTGTAATATTCGTTTAAAAGCCCTGTGAAGCCTAAATGTTTTGAAATTGTTGATTTACTTATAAGATTATATTATAAAATGATTTTATAAAATTTTGTTTCTTAGAAAGTTGGTTTTCTCCTGTGGGACTAAAACTCTCTATTATGTTTTTATAAAAGTTTGGTTTTTTGAACTAAATTCAGTTGTTTTAAAAATCTAAACAAATTATTTCTGTAATTAAAAGTCAATAGTAATGTTCAATATAAACATATCATTCAAGAAGTCTGAGCGTATAATACCCAAAGTATTACACGTGGTGGTAACTTGCTTAATTAAAAGTTTAGGCGCTACATTTCCATTCATCAACAAACGCGTCATGACATCACATAGCCACTTGTGTACCTCCTTGGAATCATCTTCTCTAAGAGGATTGAGAATCAGAAAAACATAACTTATTTACTTACACAAGATGTTTGTGATAATGGATGGATATATCCTCCTAAATCATGACAATAAGATCATTACCAACTTCTTGGATGATATTTCTTGCAATATAAACTTAGTCCCATCCTCACATATATTCAGAAGTAGACAAATTCTAAAATAGTGCTCTTTGATAGGATTTTTTTTTTTTTTTTTTTTTTTTGTTAAGGTAGTTTAAGGAGTTATCAAAAGGTATATGTTCCAAGAATGGTGTCTTGGGAAGGAATTATTTGGGAGAAGATGATGATGGGATGGAGTGACTATAAAAAATTCTCACAGGACTACTCCATAGCTTGAAAAATGAATGGTGTTAGGAATAGTGTTAATGGACCTTGCAAGCTTGTTAAAACCAATTTTATACATAACCGACTCATAAGTATTATGTGAACTGTTATTGGGAGTGTATTGATAAGGGTCGGGTGGTTAGTAAGAGGATGAGTGGAGGGATGAGATATTAAATTAAAAAAAATGCAAATCCAATTTTACAATACCTTAATGTAAGAGAGCGAAGATGACACTTTTATAAAATGGTGAAATTTTTCAAGAAACTATCAACAACATATTATATTTATTGTTATATCATTACATCAAGTCCACTATAGCATAATTTTTTACGTTATTACAAAAGCATTACAATGAATCAATATTTTTAGCAACATTACATATTTTATACCATCTTTTTATTAGTGAAAAACTAACACAGAAGAAATTCAAATCCAAATACATAGTTACCTTTAACAACATATTCTTTAAGCATCCAATACTTGACAACCATTTCCCCGTGTGAAATTTTTTTAGCTTTTACACCCCACAAAAATGCATTCAGAGTTATCTAATTCCTAAATATCTTGATTATAAGATGGATAACTACATGCAAAAGGCCAATCATCATCCATAACAAAAAGAATTAGAGTTTGAAACTAAAAAAGCTCTTGATAAATAGATTTCAGCACAAGTGCAACAATCACATACCCATTCATTGACAAATGTGTCATAATATCACATAGTTGCATGTGCATCTTCTTGGAAGCATCATCTTTAAGAATATTGGGGACATAAAGGACAACTTAGTCACTAACACAGGATGTTTGTAATAATTGATGGATATATCCTTATTATCAAAACCATGAACAAGAATAACATCATTGTCAGCTTGATTGATGGTATTTCCTATAACAAAAACTTAACATCATCCTCATATAAATTTAGAAGTTGGCAAATTCTAAAATATTGCTTTTAGCTAGCGGACAACAATTTTTTTTTTCTTTTTCTAATATAGTTTAAAGAGGTATCAAAAGTGTATTGTCTATTAAAGAAGAATTTCAAGAGATGATGATGATGGTATTGAGTGACCAGCAAAAATGATCACGACACATCAATGGAAAATTGGTGTGGTGTTGAGAGTAATGTTAACAGACTATGTAAGTTCATTGAAACTAGTTTTATACAGAACCAACTCATAAGTATTATGTGACCTAGAAGCCAACGTGTATTGGTAGAAATAGTTAATCAAAATATTATAGGAGGAAGAGGATGTAAGGTAGGGGATTAGTAAAAGGATGAGTGATGAAGAGTTAGACTATGGCAAAGAGAGTCTAAGGCACCACCAATTTTGTAGCACCTTAAATTGAGAGAGTTGAGACGATGATTTATGTAAACTACTACAATTTTTCAAAAATACTAAGGTAACTCAATATATTTGTTTTTATATCGTTGCATCTAGTCCATTATAGTAAAATTTTTACATTGTTATATGAAAATGTTACATTAAATCAATATTCTCGGAAACATTTGCAAATTGCATTCCATTTTTCTAACAGTGCAAAGCCAACATGAATAAAATCTTAAACAGGTTATGTGGTTAGCTCCAATTGAATAATTTTTAAGCATCCAATAATCAGCAACTTCTACCTTTGTGGAAATTATTTTTCAAGTTTTACATCTAAAATTATCTAATTCCTAGTATCTTGAGTATAAGACAGATAGCTATATGTGAGATATCAGTCATCATCCACGACAAAAATAGTTATAGTTTGACACTGAAGAAGCTCTTGATAAATGGATTTCAATACAAGTGCAATAGTTGCATATTCGTTAATCGACAAGCATGTGATGACATCACATAGACACATGTGCACCTCCTTGGAAGCTTCATTTCGTAGGGGACGGGGCCAGAATGCCCAGAATGCACACACAAGGTGTGTGTGATAATGGGTGGATATATCCTCCTAAACCATGAACGACAATAGAACTATTGTCCACTTGATGGATTGTGTTTCTTATAACATGAACTCGACCTCATCTTCACAAAAAGATAGAAGTTGAAAAATTCTAAAATAATGCTTTAGTTCATTGATGATAGCTTTTTTTTTTTTATAAAGTAGTTTAGGAGATATCAGAAGGTATATATTCTATGACTGAAGCCTTTGGAAAGAATAATTTTAGGAAATGATGATAATGGGATGGAGTGACTTGCAAAAATTGTCACAAAACTACTCTATATGTGCAAAAATGTTGTGGAGTTGAGAGTTATGCTAACAGACCGTGCAAGCTTATAACCAATTTTATACAAAACCAACTCATAAGTACTATACAAGCTATTAGTGGGAGTGTATTGGTAGGTATAGTCAACCAAAATGGTTTAAGAGGAAGAGAAGGTGGGTGGGGGTTAGGAAGAGGACAAGTGAAGAGGAGACATAGTACACCAAAAAAAAAAAAAAACTCAAGACAACACTAATTTTGTAACACCTTAAGCAAGAGGGTTAAGATGATAATTTTTATGAACTTTTGCAATTTTTCATAAAAACTGTTAGCAATATAATATATTTATTACTGTATCATTGTGTCAAATCCATTATAACAAAATTTTCTTAGATTAATGTAAAAAATGATACCTAAATTTTTGCAAAAACTTAAAGTTTGATTTTAAATAATTTGATACATAAACTTTCGCAAATAGTTTAGTCAAGTACCTAAACTTTGATTTTGATATTTTTAGTACTTGAAGAAAGTTTTTGCATATATTTTTCCTATCTGGTTGAACTTGTTTTAGGTAGGAAAAATATACACAAAAACTTTTTTCAGGTACCATGTCAAAACCAAATTTCAAGTCGGAAAAATATCCGCCAAAATTTATTTTAGGTACTAAATTATTCAAAATTAAACTTCAGGTACTTAATTGAACTTTTTGTGAAAGCTTAAATACTATTTTTGACATTATCCCAAATATTTACATTTTTAAAGCTAAAATGAAAGAAATCCGAAACAGGATGTAATTACCTCCGATTGATTATTCTTTAAGCGTCTAATACTTGATAACTTCCCGTACATCTAGAATTATCTAATTTCTAATATCTTGAATAGAAGACACACATAACTATATGTGAAAAGTCAATCATCATCCACGATAAAAAGAGTTAAAAGAGTCTAAACCAAAGAAGGTTCTAATAATCACATACATGTTCCTAGACAAGCGTGTCTTGATATCACATAGACACATGTGTACCACCTTAGAAGCATTATCTCTAAAAGGATGGGGGAGAGAGAGCACAACTTAACCACTTACACAAGATGTCAATGATAATGGAAAGATATTTCCTCTTAAACCATCAATGAGAATAATACATTTGTCGGCTTGACGAATGACATTTTCTACAACTATACCTCATCCTCATATAAATTTAGAAGTTGACAAATTTTAAAATAATGATCTAAGTTCATTGATAGGAGTCTTTTTTTTTCCCAGGGTAGTTTTAGGAGGCATCATGAACAGTGTCTTGAGAAAGAGGAATTTTGGGAGATGATAATGATGGGATGGAGTGATTAATAAAAATATTCACAAGTTTACTTCACAGGCGGAAAAATGGTATGGTGTTGAAAATAGTGTTGACGGATCATAGAAACCAATTTTTGTATTTGTAGGGAGAGTTATGCAAAATGGTTTGGCAGGAAGAGAAGGACGGATAGGAGGTTAGTAATAGGATGAGTGGAGGCAAGATATCCTACACCAAAAAGAGCCTATGACAACACTAATTTTGTGATATCATATTGACACGTTTCCCATACAACTCAAATGGAATGAAATTTTTTAATGTTGCTGAGACTGTTGATTAAAAATGTAACACTTTTATGGAACACTGTAAAAAATGTTGCTATAATGCACTTGATGAACTGATACAACAATAAATATATTGCGCTGTTGATATTTCTAGGAAAAAATGTAGCTGTTTATATAATTATTGTATTAACTCTCTCGCTTTTGGTAATCATTTATACAAATTATTTTTGTGGCTTTGATTCATCTTATTAATGATTTGTATCATTAAATGATTGACTATGCTTAACTTCTTGTGTATAATACAGTTTTTTTTTTTTTTTTCCTTCTCTTTTGCAGGACACTTCTAGATATAGTTCAGCTATAGATTTCTCGTATTTCACATATTTGCTTGTCGATGTTAACTTTTATGATTTTTTTTCACTCAAACATTTTTGCTAATAACTCTTTTGAATTTAGAAACTCTTGTTTGATGTAATCATATTTTGCTTATGCACATTTTCAGATGCCATGATTTGCAAACTTTTCTATGTACTAAAGTAGAATTAAAGAAAAAAAAAGCTAATAAATAGAAATATAGGGATAAAGTAGAGGCAACATTAAAAAAAAAAAAAATTGCGTATAGAATTAAAAGTTGTATGAAGAAAAATACTAATGCTTGTAATTAATTGAAAAAGAAAAAAAAGAAAAACCACCACGTGTCTTTAAAAATTGATGCATATGAATAAAATATGGCCTTGCATATAATTATAATTGGTTGTTGCCTAACTCTAAATAATGTTGTTTTTACTAATGTGAGGCATTGCATTAATAGCATAATATTGTTGCTTTCAAATAAAGATTTGTTGCATTTATATAATAATTCAACCCTTTCAATTTAGGCAGATAACATTTATATTGTGTTGTATTCTACATAATATATCTTGTCTTTTATTTTAAGCGACGGACACTCGTTGCAACAAAGGAAATTACGTTACCTAAGTGTTTAAACAAGAAATTTAAAAATAAATACAAGAAATATATTGATGACTCCTTAGGTCATTTTTGGTGTAATATTACTATTTGAGTTCCATTAGAAGTTGGAATGGGGCAGATGACCTCTAAAGATTAAGAGGAAGGGTAAAATAAGAGGTGTTATTTTATAGGCCAGAAAATATGGCAGCAACATGGAGAGAAAAAGAAAAAAATCAAACTAAACTCCCCTTAATGGCTAATGACTGATGAATATTGAATTTATTTATAACTTATGAAAGATAAATTATACCGATGGTTCATAAGGCTTGAGGAAAGTATGTTTAAGATCATAATATTTTAAGTGGTTTAGAAAAGTTTACAACGGTTAGAAAAATGATCAATTGAGATTACTATTGATATATGTTAATAGCAAGAAAAATTAATTGAAACTCAAAAGATCCAACACACGTCAATGATGATTTTAATCGACCAACTTCCTTAAGCGTTATGACTATTTTGAACCACTCGAATTGTTGTGATATCAAATGAACTTACATTGAATATTGTGACCTTTCAATATAATTTAACCCTTATAAAAACGCTCAAATAAGGAAGAGTGAAAATATGATCATATTTAGTTTTAATCACAATTTTTAATTTCAATTTCTTTACTTTTCCCATTTTATCAAAATCTAGGTGTTTTATATTACTAAAATGCAACCATTTGATAAAATTGACAACCAAAAAGAGAATCTTTATAAGTATTATTTGTGAATTTTTTTTTTCCTTCTCATTTCTTATCTTATACAAAATTTTGTTTCTGGTACCAAGCTAAGCAACAATACCAATTCCAGCCATAATAATAATAATTAGTTCATATGCCTTTCATAGTTAAACAAAATATCCAATCAAACGTATAGAATCACTAACCACCACTCAAACTTTTGCATTTGAAATTTAGAATCCACTTATTTCACTATTAGATATCTTATTTAATAAAATTTTCACATCAGTTAAAATATTCCAAGCTATCTAGATTTATTTGCTTTTCATCTCTCATAAGCAATAAAAACATGTCAAAAACAAATATCACATTATTATGAAGAAAACCATCACAATTGAAAGAAATTAAGATCAACTCATTAATAGTCAAAACTTGAAACATAAGGTGTAAGTATTTTCAATGACACTATGAATGTCATATCATCAATCGTCAATTTAATTCAAAATTCGTATAATTTCTTCCTATTTTGATACCGTGGATGTGTAACATAAATCTTTTCCTTGAATTGAGATCCCACCTGCAAGTATTATTACAATGTAAATTATTAAAAAAAAAAAAAAACTTCTAAGTAGAAGTAAACCACACATAGCATGAAGAAACTGTTACATTAAATATATATATTATATATATATATATAATACTAAACTGGTTATAAATATTCATCAAAATTTATTTGGAGGTGGTGCTATCACGCTCTGAGGGTATCCTAGTAATAGTAACCAAGGAACATTTGATTTCCATTACTAGTTTACTTTCCAAGAATGACATGATTTCAATAAATAGGATCTTTTAGTTGCTTGGATAAGATGAACGAATATATATAAGGTATAAATTAGTAAACAACTATCACATTAATAAGATATTACAGACCATATGCTTTATAAACCCTTACAACACCTAGTTAATGATTCTAATGCAAGATACTTGCAACTAAAAGATAAATAGAGATACACATATTCTGATCCTATACTAGTCTTTAAGCTTCTGGCTTCTAATTTCTTACCGGGACCATGCTCCTGCTAGTAATGAGCCAGGGTCGCAAAGTAAACCTGAAAGGGCTGTTGGAGTGTGAACTAAAACACAAGCTTAGTGAATAACTAGAACTTACCATATAATACATACAAGTTATTTAACAATCATATGAAATGTATCAATCAGACATATGTACAATACAAGCTTGAATAACCCGGAATCCAAACAGGATGAAGATTTATGCCCTCCCATCAGGGTTGAAGGATCACAATCTATGGTCCACCTACCCAGGAGAGACTAAGCTTTTAGGAAATAATAATGTTCAATTTAGTTATCTCTTTGAACTCATCGTGTTTTGTTATTTATTTCCTGATTTAGCTTTAAAAACTCCACTAAGTGTTAGCTATTTCCATGCAATACCATAAGTGACGTCCTTCATTTACCATTTAGTTCCTATGATATTAACAGAACAAAGGTAATCTTGCAATTAACTAATAGCTTTCTTGCCTAGATAATACAAGTATTACCAGAGATCCGAAAAACTAACACGTAGTAGGCTACCACTTACTCAAATGCTATTTATGCAAAATATGTAATGCATGACAAATTTCTTTTATGATACCAATAGTTTTTAATCAATTTGAAGGTGATCAAGCATTACAAACATTCAATCATGTTATATAGCCAATATAGACATATACAACTCTGTTATCGCTTATAATAGAGTGACTTGGCAATCAATGCAATACCATACACAATTTCCACAAAAGAAACAGTACACCAAATTTTTATTATCTTTTATTTAAGATTCACTAACTTTACAAGCACAACCAATGTAATAAGACTGAGTTACTCACCTGCTCATGTTATTCAATCGTAGTAATCGTCAGGAAAGTCTACACCAATACCCAAGTTACCTATTGAGATGATTAATATAGTCATTAATGATACAAGACTATATAACCTAACTCCTATGAATATTTAAGTGTCCTAATGTGCTGCTGGTTTTCCATTTTATTATTAACTAATTCTTTGAAGATGATACTTTAAGTGCTAATTCATCTTTATCTCAAGTTACTTAATTTGATTTTGGTTTGATATTTAAATCTATTAATCGGGTATTCAAGAATTTTGAACAATTTAGTTAAATTTAATTTCATTGTTTAAAACTATCAGTTTTCTTTTTATTTACTTAATAAATTTTTCTCGTAAAATATAAATATCTCTATATTCACAAATTTGGATTATTTAAATTTCCATTGTTATCTAATCATTTACAATTATTTATTTAAATACATATTTAGTATTTACTAAACTCGTAAATTTTTTTTCCTATAAACTAATTAAATACAATCTTAATAAAAATAAACTTATTAATATAAAAATTTGTTAACTTAATTACAATTATTTTCAAAATTTTCCTTTTTGCCGCAAGAAATAAAAATATTAGTAACTAATAATAATAATAATAATAATAATAATAATAATAATAATAATAATTCCGAAAAAGACAATAAAATAAAGTAAAACAAATGCTTTTCATAAATAATTCTTGTATTATTTGTTTTATACTTTAATCCATACTAATTTGTAAATTCTTATAAAAATAATATTACTAAAATAACTTTAACCTTGACTTTTGAGTTTTATTTTAGAGTTTACATATAATATCATTTCAGGAATGATGATTTCAAAACATTATTAATTTTAGAATTCTCTTAATAATATTAAGAATATTAGTAATTATAGTTGTAAAACTTAATAAACTTGGATTAATTAACAAAGATGGTTTATTATTATTAAAAAAAATCTTTTCTTGTTAATGTTAATAGACTCATTATATATATATATATATATATATTTAAATATCATATATTTAGTAATACTAGAAAGATATTTCATTTTTAAATTTAATTTTTCAGAAATTTTGACGTTATATTACTAAATGATAATTTTACTTATGATCTTTACAGAAAAATAAATAAGAAATAATAATAATTTTTAAATTTATTTATATAATTAATTATTATATAATTTAATTTACTTAGCCTCGTTTTTTTTTTAATTTTTTTGCCGAGGGGTACACAGGTGGAACACACCCCGTGTTTCCCCACATGCTCATGGGGAAGTACTGTTCATCGTCTTCCCCGATGAACGCGGTTGATTCTGACCTATTTCCGACGTTTAAAAGGTCGGTTTTCCAGCTCATTTAAGCTCCTAAGACACTAAACTACCTAAATATCACAATAAAACATCAAAACAATAACATGTTCCACGATTTTTTGAATCATCAAGGTAAACTAGGGTTCGGAAATCACCTTCGTCGAGCCTCTCCGATGAAATCTGAAGCTCCTGATTGTGTTGGTTAGGTTCCTAAGATGTTCAGAAGTCAGTCTCAATCCTTAGTTTTGAAAGAAAACACGTTGAATTACATCAACTTATCTTGAGCTCGTTTTAAGCGTTTTTTCGTAATATTTTTCCTTTGATTCGAACTGGGTTTGTTGGTGCGATTTAAATCCTATCCCCAGGCTGTTTTAACTACTGATCAAGAGTGCCTTGGATCTGGAAAGTTAGGGAAAGGATAGTGTTTGTTTGCTTCTTCTTTAATTGTCCTTAATATATGTATATATAGAGAAATATATGGACATTGGTTGCGTGTTTTTCCTTCATAAATGATCCGAATTGTCTCCATATGTTACTATTTCATCAGTTGTTCTCTTGTCATTAATGTAGAATTGATTTGGCATACTTGGATTGGCTTGTGGTTGGATTTTTGTTAACTTTAGTTGAATTATTTGTGCAATTTTGGTTCTCATGAATCAAGAAGATCAAGACCCTCCAAATTTGCATAAAAGTATGCTGCAAGTGTTGTTGTATATATAATATTATTTAGATAATATTTAGCAAAATTTTTAGGGAGTTTATTACATTAATCGGGTATAATTTAGCTAATATAAGTGAGTTTTTACACAAAAATATTTTTAATGAATCCCACAAAATATTTAGTTTATCAAACAATGTAAATTTAAGTTTTAATTTTATGTGATTGTTTGTTTTTTGAAATTTTATCTCCTGCGATTTAGGTTTTCTAAGCTTATTGGGTCAATTTTTGTTTTAGGCTTCAAGGGCTTAAGAAAACCCTAATTTGAACACTGGTATAATTCAAATATTTGTTTGAATTCTAGATCTTGAGTTATATACCAGTTAATGTTTTTGCTGTGTATTTATAATTCTAACGGTTTATCTTAAGGTTGCCATTTTCCAACTATAAACATATTTGCTCGATTACTTAATATCACCGCAGATATATAAGCTAAATTATTTATATATTTTAGATTTGGATACCCACTATGAAATCTTATCAATATAGTTTATTACTAACCAGGAATCTCGAATTTTAGGGTTTAAGTTCAAATATAGGTTAATTACTGCACATTGTTTAGTCTCGGGTCTTTGTTGAGTGCAAAAGTAGTTATTTAATTTATATATTTATGTTTTCCCATTTAATCTATTTTTTTGACAAGGATTCGGGTTTGAAATTTAAGTTTCCTTTAATCATATCTTGAATTATCAATTCAAGATACGAAATCTCGTTTTTGGTATCAGTTAGGGTTAAAGAAGTTCTTTATTCTGTTTATAGATCCTAACCCAGCCAATTTGAAATTATGTATCTAATCTTAAGTTTTTGTTAACTTTCCGGTATACTAATTAGTTCATTCTTTCTATTCTATAGTCGTGTTATATTGTGAAAGTTTCCGGGGTTTACAGGTGCTTTTTTATTTTCAATCAAATGCAACATAGCTAAATATTATTACACATCTCTATCTATCATAAGCTACCATTGTCACATAAAACATGCTAAGATAGAATGTGACATATAGTGTTGTTTTGTCAATAAAGTGGATTAAGATAATGATCTTACTTTTTATGTTTAAAGAGTGAAGGGATAGTTAAGCAAAATAGTATTGGAGGACGAGATGGAGAAGGAGAAGGTGGGGGTACGGGTTAGTAAGAGAAAGAGTGAAGGAAAGAGGAATAACACTACTTGATTCCCATTGGAAGTTGGAATAGAGAAGATGAGCTTTAAAGGGAAAGAAGGATGGTAAAGATAAAAGGTCTTATTTTATAGGCCTGAAAATATGGCCAAGAAATGAAGAGGAAAAAGGGGAAAAAAAAATCAAACTGAATTCCCATTAACGACTTCAATATTTTTCATCTTTACTTTTTGCCAAAATTTAGGTGTTTTATATTACTAAAACCCTGCCATTTGATAAAATTGATAAGTAAAAGAGAACCTTTATAAGTATTATTTGTGGATTTTTTTTTCTCATTTCTTGTCTTATATGGAATTCTGTTTCTGCTGCCAAGCTACAATTCCAATTCCTATAATAATAATATTAATATATTGTTGTTGTACAAAATTTCCAACCATATGTATCGAATTACTAATTACCAATCTTCAATAAAAAGTATTCGCATCACTAACATAAAATTTTTTAAAGAAATTTAGAATCCACAGATTCCACTGTTAGATATTTTATTTTCATAAAATTTTCGCAGCATAAATATTCCAAGCTATCCAGATTTATTTGCTTTTCCTCTCTCATAAGTAATAAAAACATAACAAAAAAATGTCAAAGTATTATGAAAAAAAAAATCACAATTTTCTTGCCAATAAAACCATCACAATTAAAAGAAATTAAAAAAGATAAATGCAAGCTAAGTGCTTATAATTTGCTTTTGGCAATTTAGGATCTCATCTTTAAATTTTGAAAAATTAGTACTTGTACTTTGAAAGTATGTACAATTAAGTATTTATGTTAATAATATTCTAGACATTTATTTCGATGCCAAGATAATGATTAAAAAAAAACTTAGCTAAAATTTGCCAAAATCTAAATATAGGTGGTTGGTCTACCATCATCATCTCATCAAATTAAATATCCATCAAATATTATTTAATAAAGATACTAAATTGCACATAATTTGAAAATATAAGTACTAATTTACCAAAATTTAAATATGAGATACTAAATTATCAAAAATTGAAATTACGGACACATGATCTATTATTACCTTGAAATTAACATCAACACATTAATAGTCAATAGTTGAAACATGAGGGATGTATGTATTTTATATGACACTGATGAATATCGTACCATCAATAATCAATTTAACTAGATTGTCATGAGGTGTTTCTTTAGCTCTTGGTTTGCTTTGGAGCACCTTTTAGTATTTGTTTGTCTTATGCTAATATATATCTCCAACAAGTTAAAGTGTTTTTTCTTGCATGGCTAAGGGTGTGCTTCCATGGCTTCATGCTTCGAAGTGTAGCCTTAGTCTAAAATCCCTAGGTTTTATCCCTCGACAGAGTCAACCTGAGGAACAACACATTCATACTCCTAGGTTTCACCATGTTCATTCATGATTGAGTATACAGGAAAAATAAGTCATTTCCATAGATAACACTAGATATTCCAAGTGAATTTCAACCAGTGCTCCTTAAGTCCCTTAGAATCTAAGGTAGGTAGGCCTTTGAGGCTAGCGATATTTGGGCGTGCAAGACAAACAACCATTAGTGGGACCACTCTAATACTTAAGTCATTAAGTGAGCAAAGATGAGTAGTGGCAAAATAGAATAAGAGAGTGGAGTAAGTGAATGTGGCTTCATAATAGTGTACCTTTTTTCTTTTAGAAAAGTGAATGTACCTGTAATAGGAAATTGCCTCTTTTTTATTCAAGAAATTGCCAATATGAATTATTGGCAAATGCAAACTAGTTATATAAGTATCCCTTTAGATGCATACTCTTTACAAAAAAATTATTGAGTTTAAATGTACCCTTTACTTAAAATAGCAAAGGAGTCAAATTTGATAATTCCTTTTTGGAGGGGGTAGCCATTGAGATGAGACCCACAAATCCAAAGGAGCCAAATATTTCACAGGGCCGACTAGTCTTGGGCTAGACAGGTTAGTCCATATGATAGTGAGGTAGAATTAATGCAGGAGGATCGTAATAAAATTGATCGTATTCTTTATTTTTTTTCCATAAAAATCTTTGTCCTTTTATTTTTGAGGTGTTACCTCATCAAGAAAATTAATGTCTCATCTAGTCAGGCTTAAAAATGCAAATAAAGCTCTTTGTGGGGATTTTAAGTACTCTTGTAGTTCAAGCTCTTACTCACTGCTTAATCGCCTACGGTCAAGGATAGTCTATTTTATACATGAACTCCCACACACTAAATTGAAGTCTTATGCACTAAGAAATCATGAAAAGGATGTTATTCTCTATTTGATTCTTGCTTGTAATCCTTTTTACTTATCGTCCATAATTTTATGTTGTTTTTGTGTTCTTAAAGATCTTAAAGCCCAATCATTAGTCGTACCGAGTTGTATTAAGACCTGCTTACTACTACTATGGTAAGATGGTAAACACTATGCAATTCAAATGTGCTAGTGAAAGCCCCAAACTATGACAATTAACACTCATTAATAAGTAACTGTTCTAGGCAACGGAAAAAGGGATGAAAAACGATTTCGGCTTACAGGTTAGAAGACCGGAGGACGTAAATGTTTCCGATGCATGGAGGCTGATTCGTAATATCCTCATAATCATTAACTTCATATTTATGAGCCTTGAGATGAATAGAGGATCAACTATACCCATCGAACGATTGAGCCTAATTCTTAAGCACTATCTTCGCATTAGCGAAGTTATGGGTTTCTTTTTCTGTTCCCCTTCCTCCCACCCCCCCACCGCCCCCCACACCACACACCCCCCCCCCCCCCCCCCTCTCCTTTTCCCTAAGTTCTGTTCAGCGTTGAAAAATGAAGAGAGTAATATACCCTGCCTTTCTAATTATATATTTTACCCACAGAAAGAAAATAACCAAACCTACTCCATCCCTATCGAAGTAATTATGTATCACATCCCTTAACAATATATAATATCCAATGTGAAGTAACCGGAAAAATATCCAGATTATGTTTGGCTCCTGTCATTAATTGGATCCCTTTAGTGTAAGCTGCAATAACTTAATTATAGCGAAAAATGTTTAAAGTAGTGACACGGTCATCCAAAATTTGATACCATAGCACTAAATTGACAAATCTGTCTTTAAACTATTTGGTTAAGGATACCAAGAACAAAAATGCTCCATACATAATCTGCAACATAATTCAGATTGAATTAGAAGATTTGCAATCATAGTTATCCCAATCACGAGTCGAATATATAATTCTATAAGTTTATAATTTAATAATTTTTTTCTTAATTAAAATAGATATAAAATTATTTAAGTACACTTTAAGTATAATTATGAATTTAAGTATATGATTCTACATATCTACGATTTCACTTATTTTATATGATTATACTGATTTTATATATTTCAATAAATAATAAAATTACAATTTTGACATTCAAGGTTATATTGAGTGCGCCGAGAAAAAAATTCGGAATGAGTACCATGCTTCGTGTTCGGTATGGCCAACATATGGTAAAATTTCATGGATATATACTGGAGAATATAGAAGGTAAACTTGTACAATGAATAACTAAACGGCTATTACCTCTAATTTTCACAATCCAACCCATTAAACCTGGAAAAAAATGGGCAACACATCGAATATACAGGATATCTATTATCTTTTTTGCTTCACGTAAGATTACGAAAGTTCCTGTACTCACATTACCTCAATTAAGGCAAAGCGGAGAAAAGAATGGATCCTTATCATATACAGGTAAAATTACAATGGGCTGTCATTGGCTTTGGTCCTCGATCTTTGCTTTGCCCCTGAGCATGTCCGTGAAACCACCCCTCATAATTCGCCTAAACCGTGTGTCTTCTACCGCAGGCTGAGCCCCAGCCTTTGGTGATTCCACTGGCTCTACTGGTGGTTCCGTGCTTTCTTTCTTGCCTAGCAGGCCACCATCACCAAAGAAACTTGTTACAGATGATGCAAGTCCAAGATGAGCGCCCATTACCTTACTAATGGCATCAAAAGTTCCCCCAGATCGCTCCCTTAAAATTATTTCAAGAGCCTCTTTGTGTGCAGGATCCAGTGCATCCGAGTCTTTCAACAAGTTTTGTATTGAGGGAAGGAGAAAATCCCGGACAGTACTTGCCGACAAATCTGCATCAAACAAGATTAGAAAGAGCTATATAAAGCTCATAGAAATTGATCGATACATTAAGTATCCTTTTACTTTACTATCTCTATGGAGGATAGTTGGAATAAGCATAAAAGGCAACTTAGATACCGTTCAAAGAAAACCGTACTCTTTGGCCACAAAAATAAAATAAAATTGTAATAAATTTTTTCAATAAAATGCTAATAAAAATGTTGAAAATCAATTTCAAAAGGTTCATTTGCGTTTTTGAATATCGAAAGAATCAATTTCATGGATATAGGATGCCCATATGAGATCCAAATCTATTTTTGACATTATGGAGTTCATCACCAAAGTAATTAAACTAATGGAACTGTTAGTTTTCCACTGAGCCGTCAATATAATATTTCCTATAGAGGGTTATGCATAGAGTTTAATCTTCGTAAAAAATATATAACTTAGCCCCTGTACATTCACAAAAGATACTGCATTGCCACCACTATTCCTAATTATAGTGTGAGGCTATAATTTTCATTCTATGCAAATGCAAAATGTACGAAGGTACTCGCCAAATTAAAAAGTCCAAGGTTGCTAATACCTTATTATACCAACCAACATTACCCAAAACTTATACAGAAAAATAAACTCAAAATTTCAGTAGTGAAATAGAACATTTTCGTTAATATTAGTGTAAACCACGCTTTATAACTATAACTGACTTAGTAGAACATAAGCCAAAGGTAACAATGACATGAGTATGGTTCAAATACACCATGGCTTTCCACGAGTGCACACATAACTCACTAAAAGTACAGTTTCAAAACAATTTACAAGTTTCCTAAACGAGACCATCCAAAATTCCATCAATGTGCAGACTGAGCTAGTGCAAATTTCAACTATGTACCCTGTGCATGTTTTAGAATTAAAAATAAAACAGAGGGAGGGAGGGAGAGCCACTTACTAGTGACAATGGAAAATATTATTTAAGAAAAGCTTTCTTTTAAAAATTGAAGATTGGAACAGAGATATCAAGTTGGATTAAATGGTTAATTGGAGACACTTAAAAGAGTGACCACCAAGAAATTAACATTAACACACACTCAAACATGAAAAGTTTCACGAATGAAAAGTATGCAAATTTTGAAAGTGAATTTCAGTAACTAATAGAAAATTCTTGGACCAGGCTTTTGATATGACGTATGCTGGATCTTGTAAAAGTAGTCTTAATGCTTAGTATGTGAAAGAAAACACATTGGAATCATAGAACACCATAATTTTACCAAGGCTCTATCACCCTAATAATTTCAAAAACACAGTCAACTAGTTGTGAACATAAAAGAATCAATTACAGAAATCATGACATTTGACAAGAGCATATAGATAGCTCAGCATTAAAGGCCCCTTGCAATTTAGCTATTCAAAATATACAAGGAATCAACCACAGGAAGAATGAAGTTTTACATATAGCTCATCTTTTCATATACAGCAGCACACATGATCCAAGAAAGAACAGCTAGAATGAAACAAGACCTCATATTAGACATACCTGTAGCATCCAGGGCACGGATAGATTCACAGAAAGCATTTGCTCTCTGTCGCCGACGTGTGACATCAGTAGCTGGAATAGGCACTGTTGTAAATTGGAATATCTTGGACGACAGATGTGCCAAATGTTAAGGAAGTAAAAGCCAATAAATATCTCTCAAAATTCAGCACATACTTCTGAAATTTGACGTATTCAAACACAAGATGATAATAAACAAAGCAATTATTCCAACTGATTTTCAAAGATGTCCAGGATATAATCTCTAAGCCTCTCTGTTGTATGTGGCATAGCTACACCTAGAGCACGAACAACAGCAATAGTGGCTTCATGTGATCCATCTTCAAGGAAGGCATCCATCTGTACCCGTATCTTATCAACAATCTGACATGTAAGGGTGGGATTATAAGTCTACTGATAAAATCTCAGCAATGTTGCTATAAAAAAAGTATACTCACATTTAAAAAATACGTATATATTCTATTACCATGTCATTTTTGAAATGTTGAGCAACAGCTCCGAACGCTTCAATACTTGCATATTTTACATTCAAGTTCTGATCAGATCCAAGAGTAACCAGGGCAGGAAGAACATGGGTTGAAGCAGCTTTTGCATCAATGTAGGGCACCTTAAAATATCATTAAGACAGCCTTTAAGCTTGAAGTATGTTTACCAGAGTAAATAATTTAGAATTTTAGAGAGAACAAACGAAAAAATGAAAAATAAAAAATAAAAAGAAAGCTTACAATGACTTTCAATAAGTTGGCAGCACTAATTTTCAGGTTGACATCTGAGCTTACAACCATCTCCCATAATATATTAAAGATCATAGCATGATGCTCTTCAAACGTACTGCAGACAGAAGGGCACCACATAACAGAGTATGACAACAAAGAAGAAAGAGAGGTGTATTATGACGTCATAGAAAATGAAAAATTTATCAACTGCACGGCAAAAGACAAACCAAAGGAAGCGAACAGCATGAAAAATTTCAGTAGCATGCTTGGTCTGACTGTCTTTCACCATGTCTTGAACCAACAGCTTTCTTAAGTACTCAGTTAATTGCTCACGCTTACTAGGGGCACCTAAAACCCCAGCCAAAAGAAGAGGGAGGACACACATCATAGCAAGTCTCTCATCAACAGCAGTTCTTGGTCTCAAGCCTGTTGTCATAAGCAATGTTACAATTCAACAAAGGAATCAAAATTTTCATATATATATATATATATATACCTTTAATTTTCAAATGTGCTGTGTTAGGAAAATATGCCAAATCAGCACCGTCTCCCACTGCCACCATGAACACAGGCAACATTATGTGTGTGAGGTAATGATCCCCGAATTTTTGAGATATTGCGAGAAGAAACTGCATTTACCATTTCTAGAGTCAATAGATGAGAATGAAGAGACATATGTAACATCATCATCATAATAATAATAAATTAAAGTGCTGGAAAAATAGCCAGCGGAGTTGATGATAAGCACTACCTTTGTGGTTCTCATTCTTAGGCTATCCTCCTTTTGAGGTAACAAGCACATGAGCTGTAGAAGGTGTGGAAAGCATTCAACATGCACCCACTCAAATTCTGGCCATTCTACTCGTCCCCTGTTTATAATTATAAAAAATAAATAAATAAATAATTATAACTTAACTAACATCATAAAGAGAGAACATTAAATTAGACTATGGAGGTTATTGATATGACCATATTAGATGAACAAGCCTCATTACTAAGTGTCGACACTGAAAAATCCATGTCTAGTTCCTCCAGAAAAGCATGCTTAGTTCTAAATAACATATGTGTTGTACATATACATACACAAACGAAAGTGTGAATGTGTGTATAATGATCTAGTAATTCACAGCCACATCCATACTTTTTCTACTTAACACCTAAACGGCAGGAAACATTTCCACTCTGTCAAGTTGATCAATAGTAATTTTTCCTTCTAAGCCTGAATTACTGCCTTTGTTTCCAGCTATCAAAAACCCATGAGGGCTCAAGGCACCATCTAGCTGTCACAGTTCTCACCAAGTATCAGCATAGTGAAGTTTTTCATGCAGTGGACCACCCTCATAATAATTCTTTTATGGAAAAATCCCTTATGATAATTCTTGATTACAAAGAGAATACTAAAAGAAAATTGATAAAAGATTCAATGATTTGATCTCTTGATAAAATAAAGTTATGCTGTAATGATTGCCTGGACATTTTTAATCTAATAATTGATTGGACATTGTAAACATATAACTGATCCAACTAACAAATCATTTTCCTGAAATATTGTAAATTTAATCCAATTAATCATCCTATTACTCTTACAAATGATCTACGCTAATTTTATACTTTGCCTATGATTTTGAGATGCATGTTTAGATTTATTTTGAACCTATTTAGGACTTCCTCTCCTGTTCCAAGACAAGGGCATCTGTTTGATTTAAAAGTCTTGAAAGGAGACACTAGAAAATTGTTATTTTCAAGCTTGTCATGGTAATCTGCATATCTCAAACCCTACTCTGTGGTAATATGCATCAAGAGCAGGCATATTTGGCAGTCAATTCCTACTGTGGCAGATATTCTGTCCTAATTTTATGGTTTCTTTTAACATGTGCACTGTATTTGAAAATGTTAATGATGGCTCTGGAAAAGCGATCATTCCCATGTACAATCCACTTTTTCCCATCACCAAATAATCTTTAGTTCTTCAATTCACCACTTTAGGGAAAAAATTTGTAGTCCTAAGTAAATATCTTTTGATTTAAAAGAAAGAGAACAATTCAAGGACATCCATTTTGGTAATATGGACTATCAAAGGGGATAGGGAGTACTACTTTAGAAGATTTCAATTAAAATCTTCCCATAAACCAAAAAGGAAAAGCCTCTTGTGCTATGCCACAGAATCAAGTATGACAATGACTTATGAATTGTTTTTAAGCCATTGCTAGCATCTTATAAATGAAATTACTGTCTTGATGATTAAAAATAGAATATTAGATAGCAAGAACCCATTAACATTGATGGTCCACTTCATTTGAATAATATCCACCATACGAATTGATAATCACTTTATTTTGGAAAAGTAGATTTTGGGCCACTAAAAGGAAAATAACTGTAAAATTAATTATAACTTCAAACATAGCTATGATGCAGCTCAACACAAATTGAAGAGAAGCCAGGTGTCCAGCTTCCCTTTTACAATGAATATTTTGAAAGAAAGATGGCAATAACACAAAATGTCCGAACTTAAATAACTAAGATCATCCCATACAAGATGCATCCCAAAATTTTGCAGGAACATGAACTGTTAAGCATATAAGAACAAAATATTACCCCGAATATAATTCAAGCAAGTCTTCTGAAAAGACTGCCTCTGTAGACTGCAAACTGGGTGAATATGGACATGTTTCTATTGCTTTTTGGTACACATAGGGAATCATCTCAGACAACATCCTGAGCAAAACATCAATATTCCACCGTTCCCGTTCTCCTAGAACACGAAGATGTGACTCGAGAGAACCTTCTACACCTGAAAGTGGTGGACATCGCTATAATACAAAAGAAAGAAGGATTAATATGTAATCATGAAGAACGCACAGCAATCTATATAGATGTCTTCTTGACTAATGAACTTACCTGTGCAGAGCTTAACAGATGAGAAAGTAAAACTCTCAGGATATTGTCTAAGTTGTTTGCCCACTTAACAACTCCTGGAACTAACTCTCTCAAGGTTGTCTCCACCACCACACCAGAAGGATCACAAACTAGTTGAAACATTAACTCTTCAACCTAGCAAAGGCCAAATATCAACAGAGGATCAGTAAATATTGTTTTTGCAAGTCCCTCATCAGTCAATGTACACTGTAATCAGGGGAAATTTCTCCAGCTCCCTAGACCGAGTGTCATCAACCTGTTCTAGAGCTTACATTGTAGCCAAATCTGGCAAGAAGTCAGATTTCTTCTCCATGATTGCCTCAAGGCATATTTAGTGAGGCTGACCTTGAAATATTTGTCCATGTTAGGGAAAAGTGGAAGCAGCAGAGCCAAGTTGTGGGCAGCAGCCTCCCGAACTATTGTGGCAGAATCCTCGACCAGCTGCTGAATAATGGACAAGATAAGCGAGTCTCGAATCTCGGGCCTGACGAATTCTGCAAGTTCTCCGCATGATTGAGCAACAAGCAGCCTACGCTCCTCATACATGTGATTTATCTGAGAAGGGAAAGTACAAGATGTTAAATGCAATCCCTTAGGAACTGAAGTTCTAGGAAATAGTTACTATTACTCACTTGCTCCCAACATTGAGGAAGCAATTCTGTCTCAGTTCTCATCTCCCCAACATTCTTGGCAAGGCTTACACAAGCCTACAAGGAACAAAAAGAGATTTAGATAATTGTGCTCAGATTCCAAGACTCCGATCAGACAATTTAGAATTCTGGCAAAGAAAGAAACATACATCCATTATGATCCTTCTCTGCTGTTCATCAGGGCGCTTAATTAAATTGAAGAGTGTATGAGTCAAGGAATCTCGTGTGGAACTATCTGGGTGCCGCTCAATTGCACACATAATTAATGGGAGAAGTTCCTGAAAATAAACGGTCCTGTAAGTTCAAACAATGTACTTCCAAGAGATTCTAATAATTTCTATAAGCATACAACGTGCAAGCATAACAACCTCTCGATGGTTGATCAAGACATAAGGAACGATCCTTGGCAAGGCATCTGCAAGAATTTGGATGGTTTCTGGAACCTGCAAGGCCACAGTTTATTCCCATGATGACATAAGAACATAGATTTGCAAGAAAAAGATGCAGGAAAAAGGTTGCCCCTCCCCCGGTTAATCGTTCTCCTTCTACTATAATCCTTTCAGGCACATATATTGACTTACCATCTTTAAAGATGCATCCTTTTCAGAAAGATCACCAGATGATTTCACAAGTACGCTCTTATCATCTGACAGTATTTCACCATTTTGCTTGACAAGATTATCACTGTTCATGGGAGTGCTGTTACCATTTGTCTGTTCACTCACCTGATCTTGCAAAGCTTCCTCAGATTTAAATGTTCCATCACCAAATGTTTGAGTGGCATCAGAATTACCATCCTGTTTATCTCCAGGTGTAGGAGACAATTCAACTGACTGAGATGGCACAACCTTATCTTCATGTATCTCAACTATGATTTCTTCTTTTGGAATAAGCTCTTCCTGAGTATTAGGGGAATCTAAGGTAGCAGGAACATTTGCAAGTTTTTCCTTCAAACTCTCAATTTCCAATTGAAGAGATTTAATTTGTTCCTTATATTTTTCCAGGGTGTGAGATTGGACATGATCAGCATCAGCAGGTGAAATATCCTTTCCAGCAAGAGATCCCTCAATGTGCATTTTTAATGAGGTGATCTCAGCCCTGCACCCATTGAGCTCCTGTCTCTGGTGCTCTAAGGACTGCTTCAAAACTTGTACCTGCAAACATATATTAGATGAATGTTTACCATCCTGAGAAGACTACACTATTGTTAAAATAGGTGGCAAAATAGCAAAAGAATACCTCGTTCTCACGATCTTTAAGATCTTTCTGCAGACCTTCCACTGTTTTATTCAACATAGATATTTGACTGTCTGCCAGATCCTTTGTTTTCAATAAGCATCCCTTTTCATTGATCAAACTCATTTTTTTTTTGTAGGACTCAATTTCTCGAAGAATAGTCATTTTCTCCTGCAGCACGAGAGTTCTTATAACATGCAGTACTTTACGCATTCAATATTTTAGATGTCAACAATAAGATGGGATTCCAATGAATTAATGCAAATTTTCAGACATCACATTATCAGACAGAATTTACATATCATAGAAACTCTAGAGGAGGATTGAAGTCTTATTACCAAGAACTTGCATTACTTCTTTTAGGGGAAAAAAATATGAGGAGATTTACCATGAAAATGGCATTTTGAATTTCTAGTGATGTTAATTTATACTAACAAGAATTTGATCAGAGATAGTAATTTATGATAGGTAAAGAGCAAGTAGCCTCAACTAGTAAGTTGAGGAGACAATGTATAACCTCAGCAGCTTCTGTAGTGGATGAAAGATACTGATAATAGTAGTGTCTCAGAGCATCAGGCACACATGCAGGAGTTTCTGGCCATACATCCAAGTTCTGGTCTGTAACCTGCAGCCAAGAATTAGAAAGGTATCTAAATGCAGCAAAGTTATATACAGAAATGGATCAAAATACTTCAAAGGAGTGAAACCTAATATTCTTGAAGATCAATGTACACAACAATTGACACCTTAAATTTCTTAACTGAAGTACTCAAGTGTGCATGAGTTCATCACTGGCAGATGTTGACAACAACTACAAGGCACTTCAAACAAGGAAGAAAAATCTCAGAGCACACATGGACAATCAATCAGATGGTAAAAGTTAATTAATTAATACATATCAGCATAAAGAGTCACAACAGATCTTCTATGACTTAGTGCTTATTGCATGGATGGCTAATCCCTACTTCATCCAGATACACATGAGAAGCTTATAAACTATGCATGTCAAATTCATATGTGAATGATAATTATGTTATTCTATTGCAGGTTATAAAAGGCGTCATCACAAACATATGGTTTATGCACATGCACACAGAACTAACTTGGGAGAGGGAAATAAGTTACATAGTACCATTACTCACAAAGACAAGTTAATAGAAATGGAGCAACATCTTCAGGCAACATCAAATCAACAAATAAAAAAGTACAAAGGGGTCACATGCGGCTGACCTCTTCATAAAATGTCATTGCAGTCAACCGATAGCCAGCTAAAAGCAAATACTCTTTAACTGCACAATTAAGATCTCGCCGTTCACTATCCTTCAAAGGACCTAAGTCAGAAAAGGAACTGTCCTTCTTTTCCCGCTGTATTTCTGGTCCTTTATTACTAGATTCTGTATTGAGAACTGCATGTACATAAAAGTCAATAAGGCAATCTGACTAGTGGCATACGTTTGTCTAGCATTTGAAGTTATAAAACAAAATATGGTGAACATTCGTCTGGCAGGTCCAGCAGAAGATTGAAGTTATGGCCAAAGAATGGCAAAACACAAATAAGTTTTATTGCCCTTATATTTCTTTTTGATAGGAATGTCTAATGCCGATTTGAACATGGAGTAAAAAAAAAATATATAGACCACAGCATCTGCTCATTTTATTACTAGGATGCACTTCACATAGTGAAACTGGTATAGAAGGCCAACTTTAAGGAAAGACAACGAGAGATTACCACTTGGCTCTATTGAAGATTGTTCATTCTTCTTCCGCAATTCGGCCTGCAACTTTACAATGTCCTCTTTCGCTAAACGCAACTCGTATTCATTTATTGCCAATTTTTCTTGCAATGCTTCTTTCTCCTCCAGCAAACTTTGAGGGTCAGCAACTGCTCTTACGCAATTTAACAAAACAACATCAACAACATCTAAGTTCCAAGTCAATTTATGTCATAGAACTTATTTACTGGTTGAAAAAAGAAGAAAAAAACTTATAGTTCTAAATCACAATATCAAATGGAAGAATATAAACCTATATATCTTGTTCAAGTATATTAGCTGATGGCATCTAAATACAGTCACTTTTTTAAGCAAAAAACCAAGAGAAATTCCTCAACTGTATAGAAGCTATTCAATATAAGAATGCATGTAAAAGCATATGAAGTTTTTTATTTTAACTACTCAAAGAAACACCTTTTCAAGGTAAAAGGTTCATTTTTTGAATAATCAAATCGCGCCGACTTAATTTCAGAAACTACATCACAAAAATCTAAATTTTCACAATGCATATTTCTTTCCTAAACACTGCTGTTCACTTGATCTTAAGTTGAATACCTGGTAAGATGCCAGCTACAAAGCATACTAATCAATTCTCTCTCCTGGTTCAGTTTGCAAAAGCTAAACCTTTCAATCATTCGAAACCTAATCAAGTAGATGAATTTGTGGCCCATTCATCTACGCAGAATCAGTAAACTATTATTGCACCGCACAATTCACTTCAAGATCAACATCTCAATACGAACCGCCATTTCTCGACTCAATACATTCACGTATCAAATTCTCCAAAATCCAACTACGCTATCATTGAGATCAAAATGATAGAGAGATTTTTATACCTCGAAGAGAATTAAACCGAGATATTTGATCGGGAGGGAAATTGGAAGAATTGGAGAAGTATTCCTTGAGACGAATTGCCTGATCATCGCGTCCATCATCAAGAAGCTCGTGAAGAAGCTCGAATGCCGTTAATATGTAGTTCTCTTCTAACAAGAAGTTCACAACGCAATTACACAGGGACGATCTCTCCACATCCATAACCGTAACACAAAACAAGCACACAATTCGCTTCTTCGCATTTAATTCGATTCAATTCAAGTCAAGATCTGTATCTGTATCCGTTCAAGAAATTACTTATCCAATTTCAATTTGATTTGGTTTAAGGTTTATAGAAGAATTTAAGATAAAAAAAGTTAGGGGAAAAAAAAAAAAAGAAATCAAATTGTTGTGGCTTGTAGCCCGCGATGCGAAGGATGGAAATGTGGAATCGTGAGTTATGAATTACTGAAGTTCGGGGGGGGCAGACGATGCAAGAAGAGATCTGGAGCGTTGATTCAATTAATCTACTGTGTAAGATGTGGAGGTGAAGCCGGAGCGGACGAGGAGATCTATTGAAATTCAGGTGAAAAGGGAATCGGACGAAGCACGTGCCATCCTCGTTGGCAAAGTCGAGTTGTGTAATGTGTAGGTACTTTCTACAAGGTCAATGGTCAACTCTTTTTTGATGGATTGTTTTTGCCTTCAATATGGGAGGAGGTAAGGTAACGTAAGGATACACCATCATGTTTTAACATTTTTAATATAATACAACTTTATCTTGATTTAAAATTAATCCTCCGTATAAAAATTTCATAAAGTTCAAATAAATTTTTATGTCATTTATATTTTGAATGTATTCTAGATAAGATAAGGTCATCTATATAGATATAAATTATCAGTCTATATTTATTGATAAGTTTTTTATTAAATATATTTATTTTCATTGTTATATTTGAAATCATATATCAAATACTTGTTAAATTTCCCATAACATTATATAGGAGCTTGTTTAAACCCACATAATGATTTGTAAATTTATAAATTTTCTTCTCATTACACATTAAACAAATCTTCTATATGTATCATAGAGACCTATTCATCAAGTTTCACATTTAAGAATATTATCTTAACATCCATATAATGCACATGATACATATAAATGGAAAATAAAGCTAGAAGAATTTTTATAAAGATGTTCTTGTGGCAGGATTATATGTATCAATACCTTAACATTATTTATACTATTTTGTAATCTCTTAACTTAGAAGGTTTCAGGAACCGATACTCCATTTAGATTGTTATATTTTTATCTGTATCGGATCAGCATATATAACTTATCTATATCATATTTTTTATCGATTCTATTTAGTTGGTTCATAAGTAAAATTATTGATTTTTCATTAATATCAATTTCTTAACAAACATTTGATTGAAAATGACAAAATATACCAAAATAAAAACTATATTCTAATAAAATACCCACTGCATTTTATTACTTTTGATCTCGGTGAGCCAAATTAATAAGAACCCAAGGATATTTTGATGAGATGGTACCATTTTGTTATTGATCTCCTCATTCCAAAAGGTTGCATTTATTGACCGCATACCTTCATTTTGGCTATCCTCAAGCATTAAATTCTTCTTCCTCTTTGGTTTAGAAGTTAATGCTTTTATTAGAATATGGTTTTCATTCATAATAACAGACTAAAATTTTGGATCCATTGCTCTTACGAGGGTTTGCATCTTGTACATTCGATATGAAAAGTTATTTCCATCCATCAAACAAATGGTAACATGTACTTTAAAAAAAATTCCATAAAACAAAATTATAAAAAAAGAATTACAAAAGTAGTGTTGCTGTATCGTATCTTTGTAATACAATACAGATTTTTTAAAAATTATAAGTGTATTGCATATTAGTTAAACGATACACTTACATGAGTATCACATGACCAATAAGCGATACATCTATAAATATACGTGTATCGCTCGTTGGTTATGCGATACAGGATCAGACAAGTATCGCATAACCAACATGTGATACTCAAGCACCTTAATTTTTTTTTTTTTTTGCCTAGGTTGCTATATATTTATCCAAAAATGCGATATATGAGCACTATTTTGGTAATTTTTTTGTATAATTTACATTTGTGTATTCTTTTTAAATCAACCCTAAACATGTGTTCAAGCCTTGAAAACGACAAAATATACCAAAATAAAAACTATATTCTAATAAAATACCCACTAAACTTTTATTACTTTTGATCTCGGTGCGCCAAATTAATAAGAACCCAAGGATTGTTTGATGAGATGGTACCACTTTGTTATTGATCTCCTCATTCCAAAAGGTTGCATTTATTGACCGCATACCTTCATTTTGGCTATCCTCAAGCATTAAATTCTTCTTCCTCTTTGGTTTAGAAGTTAATGCTTTTATTAAAATATAGTTTTTATTCATAATAACAGACTAAAATTTTGGATCCATTGCTCCTATGAGGGTTTGCATCTCGTACTTTCGATATGACAAGTTATTTCCATCCATCAAACAAATTAAGCATGAGGTAGATTGCCGTTTAACAAAAATATCATTGGTTTCCGTGATTTTAGCTCAAAAAAATAAGCACCTTTCCTAAGAATGTAAGACTTTAACTAATGATGAAGAGCAAAATGATTTATTATGAACAGCTTCCAAATATGATGTAGAGCTACTAAAAAAATTCATAATTAAGTGTGTATACTTTTTGAAATGTTTGTATAGATTTGCAAATTAAGAATGCAAAATAACAAGCAATAAATGAAGTAAAAAAGAGAGAGTAAGGAAAGGGAGATAAAACCTAAATATATAAGGGCTTAACCTTCTACCTATCCTTTCTACTGGCATGATCAACTTGATTGTTAGGAATCCACTATTTCTTTTTCAACAAGGACAAGTGAGCTGGTAATTGAAACAATTCTCACAAGTCCACAATAGATAACAAAAGCTATAGATATCTTTGCAGTTTTTATGAGGCCTCTTAACTTTCCACTAGTATAACCCCAACACTTTACCCAATTTTTTCTTTCCCATACTAGATCACAAAATCTAATTTCAAATTACAACAAATCTAACTCAGCTATCTTACCACCATAGAGATATTTGTTCTTAAAAGTAAACACACAAAACAATAATCAAAAGTTCGTTTTAAGCAATTGTTAATAAATATATCATAGTCTTGTAAATCTTCCAAAGTACTTCTTGCTAAAAGGTTAATTATGTATTCAAAAATTTCTCTTAAGCTTCCTATAATGGTCAAGCTTGTCAAGGAATGATCCACCAATATCCCAACCACAAGATATTGTTTCTCCACACATTCTAAAACTCATGTTTTTAAAGTCCAACAATTAATGAAAGATATTTATGGAAAATCATTTTATTTGAGAAGATTTATAGAAATTCATTTGAGAATGGTTATAGATAGTGGTTTGTGAAAAAGCTTTCCCCTATGGACATAATACAGTTACAAACGCAAGAATAATCACTTTCTATGAAAAACTCGTTTGTTTCTTAGCAAGTGTAAAAAGCAATTTTCCTTCCCTAATAAAATAATGGTTTTAATGGAAATTACTTATAAGTTGTCTAGATGCTAATACAATTATTTATCTTAGTATAGATATTCAAAAAATTCTTTTGAATTTAAAAATAATTCTATTGAAGTGTTTTTATCAAAGGCAAATTTTTATTTCAGAATTTGAACATATTTCATTATTTTCCAAGTAAAAGATTCTTAGTATCTATATGAAGAATCTCATGTTTAATGAAATACCCCTAAAAGTAAATTGAAATCAGAGATAACATATAGTAATTTGTTCTAATTCCTTACCAACAAACCTCATGATTTAGCTCTCTTCATATAATAGATGAATATAACCCTAAATCTTTCACTCTATCCCTTCTCAAAACGTTAGGCAATATTCCTCTCTCTCTCTCTCTCTCTCTCTCTCTTCTACATACCACTTCATGTTCTTCAAGATAAATCCGAATAACCAAAGTTCAATATGGAAAGGCAAGTTTATTAATCTTAATCCATGTCGATAATCTTTTTACTACAATTTATTCGAAATCAAATTTAATATGAACCCTCCATTGTTGCAAGGTTTGTGTGTGGAAAGAAAAATGAAGAAAAAGGACGAATAAGGCAATAAGCAATTAACTAATATGTTTGATAACATAAATATATTCTTAATATCATAGGTAACTGATTTAAAGGTACAAATGGAGAAAAGTTGACAAACTTTGATCTCTAAGGAAGCAAGTAAGATTTGTCAACTAACTTTAACATAAAGAATGCATATAAACTCTTTTATTCTAAACTTCATAGATCGATGAAGGTTTCTCAATCAAAGCATAAAATCCTTCATAATTTAATGTTCCACTATAGGGTTCAAATCTAAGTTAAATTAATAGAGTTCAGTAAAGCTGAATCAAGACATGCAATAACAAGGGAATAAGAAGAAGTGTACAACTTGAAATAGATTATTACCTAAGGATTGATCGTAGACTCAAAATTTGAGTTTTAAATCAAAAGGAAAAAATTGAGTTAGAATTAAGTAGGGTTAACCCATGGCATGACTTAAGTTGACTAAAGCAATTAAAAGAGGACTCGAAAGTAGGCTATCATGTTGGTCAACCAATCAACTCTAGTCAATCAATTGACTCTAGGTCTACTAAATAGCCTATTATAAATCCCATTTTACTCCATTGTTGGATTATCAATAACCTTAAATGAGCAATTACACAAAAGGATTTCATATTTAAGGATAAGTTAAAATATGATTTCAATGTCTTAAGTGGTTAAAAAAATGGATCAATGTTATATAAAATGGTACAAATATGCTATTAATATCTTATGTGGTTAAAAAAAGGGGATTAATATTATATAAAGTGCTGCAAGCGAGTAATGCTTTTTTTGTTCATTTGCCAATTTACTTAAAACATTGGTCCTTTTCTCTAACAATTTAAAACGTTAATCCCTTATTAGCACCATTTTATATAATATTAATATTTTTTAACCCACTTAAAACGTTGATTTCCTTAAATTTATCTTGATCCATTGATATATGTAATTTCCAATATTAAATAAAGGTAAAGCAAATTAGACTTAAGAAATCAGATTTTGAGAATTCATCTAGCACTTCTTGCTTTGGACAAGATTGTCTTATTTTAATGAAGAGTCTCTTCCTCTTCTTGTAGACATTATTTTCTTTATGAGATTTGAAACTTCTTTCTTTAAAGTTTTTTTTTTTCCTTTCTTCTTATTACTTTGATCTCATTTTCTATTTTCATATTCTTGATTCTAGACTAATAAGGCAGTAATGAGTTTTTTGCACTTTTGAAAAATATCCTCTAACTCACTTTCTATTTCAAAATTTGATGCTGCTCTTAAATTGACCATTCAACACAAGTTTAGCTCAATTTCATCTTGTTTGCTTTTATATTAAGCATTGCTCCTAGTGGATTCCCTTGTTTAGTTATTTATTTATTGAACTTCAATCAATCTAAGTGATAAGACATTAAACTTCAAAGACAACAAAGCTCAAATATAATCTTTGATAAGCTAAGAATTTGAAAAAGTTAATAAAACTGCTATAAAAAAAGCTAAACCTCCTTTCCAAATACTGGATTGAGTGAACAATCAATAGGGGATGGTTGAACAAATTGTTATGAAAGTTTCAAACTCAAAATCCTTTTGCATGAAAAAGCACTTTTTGATTGCTCTATAATGGTTAAGCCAAACGTGATGCACAATTTTGATGAATCTGAATTGTCAAATTGGTGAGAGATTTGCATGGAAAGCTTTATGTTTAAAACTTTTATAAATTAACTTCAATTCAATTCAAAGGTTTACATATGGCTTTTCCTTTAACGTTATATAATAATAAGGCTATGTTTTATTAAACACAATTGCAACGAACAATTTACAGTAAATAAATTGCTAAAAATAGAGTATTAAGGACAAAAAAAAATCAGACATCGATATATAGAGAGATTCCGGCTTGCTGATTATTTCTTCTAGAATGGGTTTAGCCCACTGATCAATACATTTAGGACTGATTTTTTTAGCCTATTTAAAAAGTGGATCACATAAGCCAAACCTATTTAACCCATGGATTAACCCGCTAGAGTTGGCTAATGACCAATAAGTATAAAAAAATAAAATAAAATAAATTTGTGTAGCACAATATTCACTAGAAGTCATTTTCACGAGCTTCGTATTACTTCATTTTGCAATTTTTTCCCCATTTTCCTCAGGAAATTTTTTTTTGTGAAGGGATAAAGCCAGGGTGTAACTACTCTAATCAATTTATAACAACGTATATAGAGTTCTGGTAGCCATTAGTCAAAAGCCGGTGGCTAAAAAATTCTGATAATTAGAGTTACGGTGATCCTCTAAGTAATCCACCAATGGGCAAGTAGGAAGTTTTGTTGCCTCGGTAAGACTTAAACTTCATCACAACAATAGTCAGTTCAGTGAGTGAATCTCCCCGGGCGGATCTTTTGGCTAATGAAATATCAAGAAAACATCAACATGAGGCCTTTTACTATTATCACCAAGATTTGTGAACAATAGATATAGGTTTCAATGTTTCATTAGTATATAAAAATAAGGGTGGAAATGCCAAATTTGGTATGAACTTTGTGTAAAATTTTAATTTCGCATCTAAAATTTAAAGCATCAATTGTAATAATCAAACATTTTATAACTATTTTTACTCCCCCTAAACATTATTTACTTGCTTACTGACTTGGAAGAGGCAACATGTGATTGGATCTTTACTATCCTCCTAACATCATCTAATATTGATTGGCTATTTCTTCCAAATTAGGAAATAGAGCAAACAGTATTAATGTGGGTTAGTGAAAATAGCCATGAAAAATTTGACTAGGTATAAAATTTAACTATTTCAAAGTCCAATACCAAATTGAATTTTATGCGAAGTTTAAGTATCAAATTTAACATTTTCCCTAAAAAATAAATAGATAAATGGGTTGCCTATTTAACCTATCAAAATTTACAAGTGAGTTAGATGAATTGGGTTAATGGACTAGCACATTCAATCCATTAGTCCATATGGGCTGAGTTAAAGTCAACAAATTTTAGCCTACTTTTTATATAAGCCACAACTATTGGCCCATTTAACGCATAAGCAAAGTATTTAACCAACTTACATAGTTTTATCTTCTAGAATGAATCAATCCATCGATACTAGACATTGGTATAGTTTTGGAATTGGAATCGCCTATTCCAATTTGAGAAAAGGAGGAACCAAAATCATGGGACATAATCTAGTCTAGTTATATAGAACCAATAATTTATGGTTTGGTCTCGGAACTATAAAACTAGTAACTTTTTTTAATTTAAATTTAAAAAATAAAAATTAATTTAAAATTGAATAAAATAAATTTTAAACTGAAATCAATAATTGGATGTAAAAGCATTTAAGTCTTTAACTCATTTTCTTAAAGATTTGTTTAAAGTGTATATTTATTTATTTACATTCATATCCAGCTTTAATTATTGTATTAATAATATAAGACTATGAAATATTCTTAAAGCTAAATCGAAGATTGCAAGACAAATGTAATCTTACATTCTTAAAGAAATGGATTTTACTTTTCATAGAAGTCTATATAAATTAAATCAGATTATGGTTCAAACCTAGCTTATGCCCATATCTAATTGATACCAACGAATCAATAAATTGAGAAAAAATTTATTAATAGATATAGACACCAATTTACTTTGTCTCTTAATTCTCTACAAATTACACAAGTCTATCTTAGCTTACACTTCATCTAGAATCATGCAAGTTTATAGAAACTACCTTACAATATCTCTTTAGCTAGTGTCACTTAAGATTTTAGAATGAAAATTTTAGCCTTTTGAGGATAATATATATCTCCTCATGTTTTAGCTCTAGTCTCCATAACGATAGAAATGAAGACTAGCACAAATTCTCATTGATTGTATTCTTATGTATTGTCTCCATATCTCTTTTTCATCAAAACATGATCTATACATATAGGTTCATCATGAGCTTTCAAATCGTTGTATATAGAAATATTCATTAAAACTCCAAAATTCAAAATATTAACTTTCCACCTATTGATCTTGATTAGACACGATATCCAAATACATCTTATCCGAGCTGCTAAGTCTTCAAATCTTCATTCCTGCTTTATTTCTTTTGCTTGAGAATATTAAACCATGCATGTAGTTTATTTGTTATCACGTTTTTGCCTTCTTCATTTGGCTTCTGACTTACTTTTCCAATTAGGTCCTTAAATCTTATGATGTGCATCTGATCTTCTTGTAGCTTTTGTACTTGATAAGTCAAAACTGCATGGATGCTTCAACATTCTTCTACCAAGTTCGAGTCCCTATCAACCACGGATGCATTAATCATGACACGAGTCTCTACAAAGTTGAAGCAGTTGTCCACCTTCATGTCCATCACCGTTTCTTGGAGGAGGGTGAATATTCACTATCCTAATAATGCTATCTTCATTTTGTCCTAACAAATTAAAACTTTTCACGTGTGAAATAAATTAAAAGGATAAAAAAATCCTTAAAATAAAGTAAATAATTATTGTTATTTTATGAACGTGTGTCAAATGTTTACTTGTCAGAACAAGATAAAGACAGCATTTATGTGACAGCAAATTTCCATCCTAGAGGCTGAGTGGAATTGATGGATGAAGACATAGGGTTTCTTTCAATGCATAATTTAGATATGTAAGCTTCTTAATATTAAGCTCCTTTTGCACTTTCTTAGTTTCTAACTTGTTGATAAATTTTTAATAATGTATGTTTGTTTGTTGGCAGATTACAAATAAAGACACTTTTTTCAATCTTGTTTCTAATAAATTATTTATAAAAAATTAGATATAGATAAAAAAAAAGTTGACAGTTCCAATTAAAAGATCAAATATAGATAAAATATAAATATAAATCAAATATATTTATAAATATCATTTTGAAAAAGATATAGATACAGATGAAAACTAGATCATCCAAAAAAAAACTTTTGATTGAATTTGCTTGTTATATTTTCTTACTCCAGGTTTACTTCTTCTTCTATTACCGTCAGAATTCTAATTCCGAAACTGTCTCAGAATTTCTTAGAGAATTTGATTAAAACTAACGTGACTATTTTAGCTCATAAAGACATGGATTCTACCTTAATATTTTTTGCATACTCAACTAACTTCACTTGTAAAACTCCACAAGTGTTTAGCTACATCAAAATTTTCGAGGAGACTCCAATGGTAATCAACATATTTTATTTTATAAGTGGAAATTTAAGCTTAATAGGAAACCAAATATGTGATGACTGCTATTGTTATATGTGCATCTAGGTTTAGCAACAATATAAAAAAGATCATTCTATTTATATTTGATCTGTAAAAGAAAATGAATTTTGAAACCACTATAGATTCATACTTTTGAAACCTGAATCCCTTAAACCTGATTGATACTTTCAAAACATTGGACTCCTAAGAACCACACCAGACTTTTCAAACTCGATATTTAAAGTCAGTATTATTCTTTCAAAACTTTAAACTCTTGAAATTCATACCATACCTTACAAATAGGACTCCTAAGATCTATAAAATGGATTCATATATTCAAAAACCAAATGGGTATGCACTTTCAAAAAAGGGACATATGGATGCATAAAAGGATCCATGCTTTCAAAACTTGGATCTATGGGAGCATTTTAAGATTTTTACTTTCGAAAGCTAACTCCTAAGTTTTGGTTCTAAATGGTGCACGCTTTCTTTTAACATTGAAGCAATACCAATTTTAACTCGTGTTTTGATGATTAATTGCTGTTGCATTAGAATTTTAAAATTTGCATGTGCTTGGCATTAATTTTGTTTACACTAGTAGTAATAGATACTGGACTTGTCAAGGGCTAAAGAATAAAGACACTACTACTTGGGATACTATTTTTATACTAATGAAAGGATCAATAAAAGCCATGATGGGGATGACTCTGTGAACTAGTTAGCCTAAATTATTATGAACACTAGTCAAACCTTTTTATTTTCGAGTTATAAACTTCAGTTATTAAATTCCATAATCTTTTTTGTATTAAGATGATTTCCCATTGAAGCTTATATTAAAGATTGATGGAACTTTGATATTATTGAGAGATTTTTGGAAATTATGTGACTTTGATGAATTATAGGGTGCCTTGCAATACAAGCCTGCACGGAAATGTTATATCTTGATTTTGTGGCATGATTTCATCATTAACAAATACAATGTGTCAATAGAAGATTTTTGGGTATAACTTATTGAGCAAAACGCTGGTTTAGTGGCCTAATAAGCTCATTAGGAACCCTCAGAAGGCTCCAGTCCAAAAGACCTCAAGCTCAAGAAAAGTCTCGATCTTATGTATAAGCTCCACAGAGACCTAAGTTCTTGTTATGATCAAGGTCTTAATTGGCCTTAGTTGCAACTCTTCAAGTGGAGGCCCATGGAGGTCACAACCTTAGCTTCGGCGTCCAGCAACATGCTTGACACTCATATCTCCTCAGGAAATCCAATATTAGTCTAGCCACCCTCCATACCAAATACTCCCACGTTCTGCAGATTCAGTTAATTAACAAGTTTGGGAAATCATTGGTCAAAAAAAATTTGGAAAATCTGTCACTTGGAATATAAATGTTCTATGGTCCTCGCAATTATGTCATAGTCACCTAATATAAATAGAACCTCATGAAAGATATGCATGATAGGATTTGATGTACGATTCTAAATATTCTCTCCATAAATTCCTTCTAGAACCCATAGCTAGCTTAATATTAGAATGGCCGTGCTAGACTATCCCGTCACACCATTAACTAACTTTTTGTATTTGCAGATCCATGGTACTTCCGCACCAAACTCTAATTTTACCAGTAATTCAACACTTGCAACATATTGTAATTACTTTCGTACTGCTTAATCCAATATGTTATCAAAATATCATGTTAGTATCTACTGAAAATTTTAATACGTACCTATCTAATTTTATTGTATACTTCTACCTTCGCCGGCCATCACTTGAAAATAACTTATTATTATATATAATAAAGCATCTCATAAAAAGACTAGATTACACATATCATATATGCTAGAGTAATTTAACGCGAATTAATTAAAAAAAAAGGGTAAATGCATGTAAAATTGTCCATGGCGCCTATTCATAATTTTTCAAAGTCGATGTCAGCTTAATGATTACATAAGTTATGTTTGATCCTTGTGCAAAATTAGATGGCGTGGAATGTTCAATCATTGTCATTAACTAACCTAAAAAATATGTTTTCAAATCAGCCTAACATGTCAAGGTAATTTGAAAGGCGGGGCAAAAAAAAAAAAAAAAAAAGGCATGTATATTTCTTTAAAACAAAAGGAGACGTAACTAAAAGGCTGGATGGTAATTTGAAAGTAATAAAAAAAAAAAGGCATATTTCTTTAGGGATAAACCACTTTGGTACCTGAATTTTGGCCAAATGAACAATTAAATATCCAAACTTTCAAGAAAACCAATTTTATATATAGTCAAACTTTTCGAGCCTATTTTTACCATCTCATCTCATCACTGCTTGATACATGTCCATTACTTCAAGAGACAACAAAAAATCGAAATAGTGAAAAGGGGCATGAAAAGTTTAGCTAGATATAAAATCAATCTTTTTGAAAGTTCATATATCTAATTATCCACTTGACCAAAGTTCAGGTACCAAAAAGGGATTTTTCTCATTTCTTTAAGACAAAAGGAAGCATAATTGAAAGGCACTCAAAACTCCGGAAAAAAAAAATTGTTAAATAGGTACCTAAATGTCACGACCCCACCCCCAGCGGACCGGCGAGCAAGCCAAGCGGCCCTCCAATTATGAGGTTCAGTCCCGATAAGGGTATCATACACTCCAAGATATTGTTTCCGTAGGCAAAATTGAGTCTAAGCTGTGGCTTGTGAGACTCGAACCCCTGACTTAGGCCTTTTGTTTCTCCCAAAGGGAACGTCTTTCACAATTGTGTTGCTTTTAAGGCAAACAAAAGGCCCAAATCTAGGGTTTAAATTCTATAAGTTGCAGCTTGAAGTTAACTCTACCTAAGAAAGCAAACTTGCTTGTGCTCTAGTCATGCCTAAATGTACACTTGGCAACCAGTGTATCTAGCATTACGACACCCTCATAAGGACTAAACACCCATAATTGCGAGGCCGCCCGACTTTACTTGCCGGCCCGCTGGAGGTGGGGTCGTGACACTAAATTTTTCACAAAATATTCAATTTATAACTAAATTATAAAATGATCAATTTAATCGCCAATTGAACTTTTCTAAGACTATTTTAACTACCCACTATCACTATATGCTATTTTCTAATTTTAAAGAAATAGCTATTATATGGAGATATAACAAAAATTCAATAATAAATTATCTCTTTCACGTATATAGAGCAAACAGTAGCTAAGGTAGAAAAATAGCAATAAAAATTTTGATTAAATATTAAATTTATCATTTTAAAATTTAAATACTAAATTAAATGAAATTTTTATATAAAGTTCAACGTGACATTTAGAAAAAAATAAAGAAGAAAGTGCTAGAAAGATAACAAGAAGACGATCTGTCGAATGGGGCTTTTAATGGTATGTTTAACCAGAAGTCCACAACCATATTTTGGCATGATGTAGACGGACCATTTGCATTGGGTCTGTTAAATCCATAAGAATACGAAGTATTTTACGGAAAATTTTTGCTTGCAAGTATCATCAGAATTTGGCCATGATGCATCCTTCCCGGGAGTACTCATGTGGTTTCTCGTCCAAAAGCGTGGCACTGTTGCTTGCCTTGGACTCTTTCCAGAAAACTGATGCTTCGGTGGAAACAAGCGCAGCCACACCACGCCACATTGCCAATGCCACATGATATGACTTCTTCCGAGTTCCGATGCAACAAAAGATGGACAAATTCCTTGCCAAAACTCACGATACAAATAAATAAGTCAAATCTAAACTTACCCTAAGTTAAGCACGACTCAAGAATCTTCTCAAATCATTTATCTGATTAAGCTCTACTGAACCTAATTAGTTAAATTTAAGTCACTGATACTATTTAAATAATTTTTTCTTTAGATAACCAATCATAAAAAAGTTTAATTGAATCGAGTTCACACTTCTAAAAACACAATTTCAAATTAAAGGATTTTTTTGGATAATTTTTTTTATCTATATCTATACCAAAATCTTATCTAAATTTATGGTTTTTTTTTATCTAATATGTTTAAAAATAAAAATATCTATCTTTTATCTTGATAAATAATCTATTTAAAAATATTATTTTAACGAAACAAACAAAAACACAAATGCAAACCTAAAGTTATAAATTTGATCAAATTTTAGATTGAACTTGAATTTAAAATTATAAAACCAATTAGATCAGCTTCGAGTTAAAGACTTGAAGTTGAAGCTGAAACTCACTAGAGTATGGTCTTTCCTTGTAAGGTCAACCGAGGTGTCTTTATCAACATGTGTACTCCACTGTAATATAAGCAAAGGGTTTATTTTTACAAGATGATATTTATATGGACCGGGCCTACATCCATCCCTTCAAGAACCCGGACTGGACGTCCATGCCATGGTTTTTTCCTGGGGACAAGGACTATTGAATATAGAAGTTAAGACAGAAACCAATGATACAATACAACTTGAATGGACCACAAATTTCTTATCTTCTTTTATTCACATTATTTCAATACTATATTTTGGCCGACAGTAGGAAAGATGAAAAGGCAAAGTTAAGCTTATTTTGGCAATAACATATTGCAACATAAAATTAGCACATTATCTTAGACATTTTTTTTATTTACTGATCCATCCATAATTCATTTTTTTGCAAATAAAAATAATTATATAAATAATTATAATTCAATTGAAAATACTTTTTTTTTCCTTATACATATCACATGTTTTACATGCAATTTTTTAATGATTTTTTAAAAAACAGCGTAACTTTTCATTTTTAAAAAATTATATATTTAACATGTGATTTTACAATACATTAAAGTTTTTAAATTGCATGTCTTACATGTGATTTTTTTGATTGAAAATAAAATCACATCTTCTAAATGCCTTTTGAGTTGACATTTACATAATTATAATTATATAATTTATATTAAAATAATTTCTTTTTGTGTAATTGGTAAATACTTACCATACCCACTATCTTGCCTCCTTATTCATGAAGAATGACTCCATCACCCAAAATTGAAAGACCAGATTAATTGGATATTACTCTATTCCCATTTCACTTATAGCTTTGCTAAGATCTTCAAACCCTTTATGTTGATAATAAATTTTTTTTTTTTTGGGTGGGAACGATTAGATGATTTCAGCATCCTCAAAATTCTTTAATCGTCTAGTTTAGTGTGGGAAATTCAAATATGAACTATAAAAAAATATATGGCAAAAAAAAAAAAAAAGAACCATAAATAAATATTTATATACACAATGAGCCATTCATAAAGGGTACGTAAAGAAACATGCTATACAATGATTGTGGTTTCCTAACATGCTGCATAAGGCTTTTTTTTTTTTTTTTCTTTTTTCTTTGGTCGAAATGCTGCATGAGTAATTATGGCTGGTAATTGGTAGACAAGGTGCATAAAAGTATTTCATATGATTTGTGAGGTTCCTATAAAATATATGTTCTTAATCATCAAACTCTAAAGTTTTTCTAATTTTATAGTTCTTTTCTTCTCTAGTCTAACGAGAATCTGGAATTTTCATATACCTTTTTTTAACTTAAACACAAATAGTTACTAACAAGATCCTAAAAGATTCTGTGCCTATCCTTCTTGACCGTGTCCTGAAATGCCATATCCTTAATCCTTCCAAACAACAAAAGACCACTTTCAGCCACTTAACAAGAAACAGTAGAAAAATAGAGAAAATACAGGAGAAAAGACTAATAAAAAGGGAATAAATAGACGGCTGATGATGCTTCCAATACCGCCCAACCAAGGACCCCTGTCTTCACGCAGTTTTATCTTCTATGGCCTCTTCCATGTCCCTTAAATGAATGGAACTGGCTCATAGAACTCAACGATTCTGAGAGCCCCTTGTTGCACCGTCGAATTTCGCTGTCACCTAAGCATCTCTAGGAATATCCTTCACGTATCTTTTTCTCACCAATGCTTACACTTACTCAAATCTGTACACTAGTGGTGGGAATTCTTTATAGTAGAGAACAGATTTAAGATTTTGTACTAAAACAACCATATTTCAATTCTTCATCCTTCTTCTCTTTCGGGTTTGGGACCAGTTTGAATGGAAGATAGCAAATATGGTGGTAATAATAGAAACATTGGCTCAGTTAAAGCAGCCATCATTCGCAATGGAGAAAGGGTTGTCGAAGACAGTCCTGTCCTAAAGAAAGGCCAGATGAATCTTCCTCAGGTATGCATTCATAAACCATCTTGTACAATTCTCTCTTGAAGACTATGTACTTAGTTTCTCATATGTTTGCTGTGTATCCATATTGAAGAAGGAGCGTACGTCAAGAGCAATGGAACTTCACAGAGCCAGGAGAGATATTGGACAATACAAGGAGAGCAGAAAAGATGCGGAATCTGTGAAAAAGAAAGCGGAAAAGGAGCTTTCTGAAGCAAAGAACGTCGTGAAAAACCTCAAGTCATTGATAGAAGAATCGAATTCCAGGGTGAATTCTCCCATCCAAGGTTTTGAAAAGCCAAAAAAGCTGGTGGGGCTTGAGGAACGAGCATCAGTTTTTAAGAATAGTGAGAGATACCAATATGAAGACGTGATGAGAGAACTGGAGTTCGTAAAGCAGGAGCTAAGTAAACTTAAGCTTGACATGGCTTCAGTTTTGGAAAAGAAGACACGGGCTGTGAAGGAAACTGAATCCTCCAATTCAAGGATCCATTCATATGCAAACTCAGCAGAAGCACTAAGGAGGGAGATAGAAGAGGTCAATGAGGAGCAGGTGCTTTTTGAGTTAGCACATATTGAAGCCTTAAAGGAGCATGGAGAAATTGAAGCTCAAAGACAAAAGGAAGCAACTGAGTTTTCATTCAAAGTGGAAGAAACAAGGAGAAGGATAAACGAAATTAGCGAAGAGGTTGACAGATCAAAAGATATGGAGGCTAAACTAACTGAGACCCTCTCTGATGTTGATGTGCTTCAAAATCAATTACAACTAATTAGATTCATGGACAACAGGGTTCCCGCAGATATTGGCCAGAACTTATGCGATGGTTCTGAAAGAGGAGAAGCTTCACCTTTGTTACAATCAGTCATGGCAGAGTTGGAGGCTGCAAAGAAAGAACTGGCTTTGATCAAGGAGGAAGGCTTTCAATTCATGACCTCGATGGATATCATAAGGAATGAGTACAAACACGTGAAAGAGGAAACAGCACGTCTACTGAAGAAGGAGGAGAAGACCGAGGCAATTGTCCAGAACCTAAATTCAAAGCTGCTAAAAGCAAAATCTAAATTGAAAACTGCAACTTCATCTGAGGAAAAAGCCCAATCCATCGTGTCCAATTTGTCATTAACCCTCGAGCAGTTGAAATTGGAAGAAGAGGCTGCAAAGAAAGAAAAACATTTGATTGATGAAGAAGCCACACTCATCAAAGCAGAAATTGAAAAACTGAAAATGAAACAAACTTGACCGAGGAAAGACTGCAAGTTGCAATGCAAGAGCTTGAGGCTGTCAAATCTAGTGAAGCTTTAGCCCTTGAGAAACTTAGGGATCTTATAGAAAATACCATAAAAGAAAGAGCTTATGCATCTCGGCAGAGTCCATTTATAACAATTTCCAAGTTTGAGTATGATTATTTGACAGGCCGTGCCACATGGGCTGAAGAACTAGCCGATAAAAAGGTTGCAGCAGCTCAAGCATGGATTGAGGCACTAAAGGCTAGTGAGAAAGAGATCCTCATGAAAACTGAATTAGCACATAGAGAGGTTAGAGAGATGAGGATGGAGGAAGAGCAACAGGTCTTCCACACAGAAAGAACCCTCTCAGCAAAGAGAAGGGTTGAGGGAGAGCTCAGAACCTGGGGACAAAAACGAGAGAAAAACTCTGAATCTGAAATTTATCAATTAACACCAGCCAGAAAATTGCCTAGAGAGCCTTCACGAAAAGCAGATTACCCCTATTTGTCACAATCGACAAAGCCAAAGTTTCAAAAATCTGCCTCACCAGCACACCGTAATGTTTCTCAATCTTCGATTACCCTAAAGAGGAGAGCAAAGGTGATGCCAAATTTATCCAAGTACTTCACTGGAAAGACTAAGAAATTTGAGGAGGGAACAAAATGAGCATTACTTATGTATCTTCATTAACAACTCTTATTCTCAGTGGCACGATCACAGTTTGAGTCAATCATCCAGCCATATTTGAATTCCTCTAGAGGTAATCTTTACAGGCTTACTGTTACCAGGTCCAACCAAGCAATTAACATTTTCCCAAAAAATTGGTTCTTAGGTCTCCTTTGAATTAGCAGGGGATGAATTTGCACTGGGGACAGGGTTCTCATGTGTGAAATTGCATGTATCTGCAGAGGATTTTGTTTGGCGTTGATTTGGTTGGTGGGGGTTGGAATGATTGGGTGAACCAGAACTATTGCCATTTTACCACGCTGTTTATGTAAACTTCTTATATACAACTTTGTGCCCTTTTTTTTTTCCTTTTCTTTTTTTAACTGCATTTAACTTGTTCTAGATACTATCACTACAGATAGAAAAGGATTCCAAAGTAAAATCCAGATTGACCAAATAGGAAAACACCCAAAACTATATATACAATCAATGGCCAAAAGAAAGTATGATTTTATGTTTTCACGTGTGCAATTATGTGGCCTAAAATATCAGTAGAATGACTTGCTATGAGCAATATAAGTAAAATCCCCCGCTTAAACAGCTTCTCAGTAGGCAACAGTGTCTGTCTTCTGCAATAATGCCTTCAATTTAGAAATTTTCTTTTTATTAAATAATAAATGACCATTCAGAAATGTTTAGTAAAACTAGTGAAAGGATTCACTTAAAGCTTAAAAGGAAGTCAGGATTCATGAATGCTCAAGTTAGACATATTCTCACCTGCATGAGTTGAAGTCCCCAGAACACTGATGAATTTGCTGGATCCAGGTTATTCTCATTTCTGGTAACAAAGATATAAAATTAGGCTCCAACCAGACAGAGACAATATGTACATCAAGCACGAGCAGCTATGAGTATTAACGGAGCATTCTCTAAAGTTTGGCACTGAAGCTGACTTTGAATGTTACCATTCTCATTTATCATATTGGTCAGGGTAAAATGAATTTAATGATACATCAATATTATCATAATGAATATTAAGTGTAACATAAAGAAAGTATCCAAAGGAGTGGAACATAAATAATAATTGAAAAGTACTTGCAGAGAAGTACACTTACCACCAGCAATATCTGCTCCCATCTGCTAAGATGCTCTGAAGTAAATCTAGAAGCGACGCTAATATCATACCATTGTGATCTGTTTATTGTGTTTCTGCGCCACAGGGCCACATTTGCTTGAGTAAAATAAAATATATAAATAAAGGCTGTTAAGTTTTAAAACAGTGAGACATTTGACCAGTAAAAAATATGACTGGCCTGTTCTTACTCGATTTCCTCTAAAGATGCTAGCAGCGCAGTGGATTATTACTTATTATCTTCATTTACGGTTAGACAGACATGATGAAGAGTTAGCTTACAATCAAAAATGTCATCAGAAACTTGTCCTTAGGCTTGAGTCATCCCTTATGAATGCTTTTGCCTTTGCTCTAACAAAAGTAACAACACTTATAACACAAACCAATTAAAAAGTTTGGAGTGCTTTGTTTCAGATGCCAGTTATGTTCTTTCGTCTTCCACACAAGTAACACGGCTTCAATTAACACATAGGAACTATGTGATGTTAGGACCCAATGGAGAACAATTTCAATTCTCTCCTTTTCCATATAACAAAATAGGGAAATAGAAAGGGGCAAAAAATTGCTGTAGTGGTTTGGATCATGCAAGTGTAAAACTAGAAAGATTGAAGCAGCTTTCCTGCATCAACCTCTATAGGAGATGGCAATATTCAGAATTTTCCAGTCCACAAATGTCTAATGAACAAGTCCTGAGCACTACTCAATGAAAAGTAAAAAACACCAATTAGGTGAGAACCGATGACAATTTTTAAAGACAATGAAAAATACCAGACAGGAGTATACAAGTATGTTATAAGCAGCAGCTCAAGCAGAGGACTGGTGCAAAATAACCATGTTGTATGATCATGTGAATCATGTCACGGACCCTTGCCCTCAATGAAGGATCCTATCTGGCAAGAAGAGGTTTAGCAATACTCCCCGACGATACTGGCCTATAATCAGCTTGAAGCATTGGTATGCACATAAGGACAAGAAATGCCACATTTGGGCTAAAAAGCTGATGACCATAGCATGTTAGAATATACAGCTTGCTAGGTGTTCTAGCATATTAACCCATTACAACCATACAAGATAGTAACAAATGTGTGAAAAAATTTACAATCATATTAATCAATGGTGAATTTTTAATATTAAAAGAACAATGGATCTCTCCATGCACATGATGCTTCGTGATTATATAAGAATTTTACAGATGATAAGCTACAGAGAAATCGTTGGTGCATTTTCATTGAACAAAAAACTTAAGTATTACAAACTGATTTCCAACGTTTAGCATGAACATGGGCTTAGCCCAAGGAGGAGGAAAAACAAAAAAAAAAAAAAAAGACTATTAATACAAAACTGAACTTTCAGATTATTTTATAACAAGGTAAGAAGAGGAACAAGCATATGTATTATATGTAGAAACTCTTCGGTCACATAAACACTGCATATCTTCTTCTGTTCTCTTTCGGTCTGTATCACCCTTGTTAGGATTACAATGCTTCAATCTGCTGCTTCCTGCTATCTGTGTTCAACTGAGGCGGTGAATTGGGCAACACCACTTTTCTTGCATCTGCCATGCTCTGGTACTGAGATGGGAATGTTGGCAGCAGGGGTTGAGACTGGTAAATCTGCAGCCTAGCACGATAACCATCAAACTGATCACTGTCATCAGACTCATCACCTTCGTTGGTCTCTTCTGAAGCATCGTCAAAAGGCTGGGATTGTTGGTCTGACTGACACAAATCATCAAAACCATTTTGCTTATTTGTGTTGCAAGGTACATGAGCAAGCAAACTGCTTCTTGAGTATCAATGCTGGGACTAGGAATAGGATGTTCCAGGGACTTACTGGACAATGCAGTGCCTGCATCAACTACTCCACCCTGCACTGGCACATTGTAAGGCTGTGTCTGGTGGCCAAAAAAGGGACCCGGATAAGTCTGGAATGTTGGATCATTAAAAGGAAGCAATGGATTTATGTGTGGCTGCACATAATAAACTGGAAAGTGTGTCGAAACAGGGCTAGGAACCACATAAGGGGAGCTTGTAGGGATGTATTGAACCGACTGGAAATTATCAAACTGCACGGGAACAGCATACCCTGAATTTTGAACTGTGTTATGGTTTTGAATCCATGTATATGGGACTTTATTTTCCTCACCATTATTACATGTACCAACAAAGTTCTCAAAGCACATAGCATGAACTGCTTGGTCATTGTATACTCCAGCTTTGGGTTGTGGATCAGGAAGTGAAGTTGCAAAACTGTTATCTCTATACATTTGAAAGGCAATAAAACACCCAGTTAAAAACTAAAATCCATTATTCTAAATGAAATCGCTCATCTTGATAAACATAACACTCCAAATATTACCATCATTTTACGATGCACGGATCTCAACGAAATTCAGGGAAATTCTATGGTTATACCATACATCCGGGTGGAAAACCTTATTTGCTTTTGATTTAGATTTTCAATGATGCATTTGAGTATTTCATACCATAAACTGGGTTTTCAGTCTCAATTACAAAACCTAATCAGTTTTTTTCACTATAAAATCAAAATTAACCAAAATACCTTTTTTTTTTCTCAGACAGGCAAAATCCGATTACATATTCCTGAAACTTTCAAACATAATAGTTGATGAATTCGACCTTTTCTTAAATTTAATAATGTCAGTTGTAAGTATTTGCAAGTAATCTAATAACAAACTAATGTCAGAAAAAAACATAACAAAAATGAAAAATTACGTTAAACAAGAATCGATTCGATACCTATAGCTGGAATCTGTGGAGAGCGATCTACTATCCTCTCCATGGCCTTTCAAAGGAGGCAAACTCGACAACGAAACCGAAGACGACGTCGACCCGAAAGACGAACTCGTCTCTAAAACAATAGTCTCCGCACCACCCCCACCTCCATCGGATTCCTTACCCTCAGCAACGACACTATTCCTAAGTGCATCAACGAACCAGCTCTCTCTTTTCGGGTGACAAAACCCAAACCCACCATCCTTCAAACCCGACCCGAATATGTACAATCTGATGCGCGCGGGTGCGGGGGGAGAAGAAGCAGAGGAGGAGGAATTGAGAAAATCGAGCTCGTCGAGCATGATGGAGAGGTCGTCGTCGGTGTAGAGAGAGATCAAGGTGTCGAGGTCGTGGTTGGGGAGTTGGTATTTGATCGTGAAGGGAGTGAGGAGAGAGAGAGCGGAGGAGAGGTGGGAGGTGAGGAGAGAGAGGGAGGCGGTGGAGGCGCGTGGGATGGAGATGATTCGGGTGTCTCCGCCGCTGTAGTGGAGGGTTTTGGTGTTAGGACGGGGGAGGATTTGGCCGCCGTAGCTGCACATCAGCCGGAGCTTCGTGCCGGACGACATGGTGGAGAGAGAGAGAGAGAGAGTAAAAGAAGGAAGAGAGAGAAGGTGAGAGATCTGAATTTTTATGGGTGCATCCTTGTGCGCGTTTGTTTGAGTTTGTCGACACGAAGATTAGGCGCTACTGGGGATGGAGTCGGTCAATGAGAATATTTTTTTTTGTTTTAATTGCTCTTCTTGGCCTACACTTTTTCCACTAAAATATAAGTTAAAAGTGGCAATGCTACCCTACCTATTATCTTTAATCTTTTTGATAAATTTATCTATCCATATAATTTTTATTGTATTAAGCCATGCTGGCGTAGAAAAAAATAAATTAAGCTTCGTTTTTGAGGGGAAAAAAATACCAATCTTTAACAACACTCCCATTAAAATGTACCAATTACTAATACGACATCATAATACCGTAGCAATCCCACTTTACTCTTATATTTTTTTATATTATATCAATATAAGATTTAATTCACCTTCACCATTTTCTATAAAATATATTTTAAAATTATTTAGTTTATTTCATGGTATGAAAAAGAGTTATAAATGCTTTCATGAACTTAATCTTAATTATACATGTAATATTGTCATTCTATGTATAATAGTAGATAATATTACATATATAATATACTTTTAAAAAGAAATTTACAAAATCAAATTATAGAAAAAAAATTACAGAAATAGTATCGTTGTATCATAACTTAGAAATGCGATACATTTAAAAAAAAAAATTGCATGTGTTTGTACGATACACTTCGAATCTGTATCATATATCAACAAGCGATACACATATAATTATAAGTTTATCTTTGTTAAACGTACAATACACAGCTGAACAATGTGTGACACATCGGTACCTAAAACTTTATTGAGTAGGTTATTGTATCTTAGCTCATATAATGCGACACAAGCATAAATTATAGTATCTTCACTTCAATATGCAACATAACAGTACTAATTTAGTATTTGTTTTCGTATAATTTCTACTTGTGTATTTTTTTTTTTTTAAAACAACAGTAGACACATGTTTCACTACACATGGTACATCAAATGTTGCTATATAGCTTCAAAGTACTAGCAAAATTATAAATCACATAAATTTTGTAGGGCTAGACCGAGTAAAAATCAAATCTCTTATTTGATTGTTGTAGTGGAGAATAACAAACGTAAACAAATTTAAGAAAAAAGTACTATGTGGAGAATATGACAAAATATATCATTGCACGACTCAAATTCAGTGGTTTTTTATAACTTTTGTGTGTTATTTACCAAATAATGGACGGCACAAAAATTATTGTGTAGTAATCATGCATACCAAATGCATACACGTGAATTGAGTTATTAGTATTTTTTTTTTTTTTTTTGTATTTCCCTTTCCCTCTTACAATCAAATGCTATCAAAATACATGTTTATCAAAAATAAAAGATATAGATAATATCTTATGAGATAATCAGTATAATAAAGTAAGAAAAAAAATATTATATGATATTTATGATTTTATCAAATAGGATAGTTTAAGTGTAGAGAAAATTAACAATAACTACCGATTTAAGTCTGGTTTAAAAAACCAATTTAAGCGTGTCTTTTATTAAATAAAGTTCGGTAAATTTTAAAAGAGGGTAAGGTATATGTTATATATTAAATTCAATTTTACTTATAGTATTTTCTATTTCGCGGTCGTAATAGTCAACATCAATCTTTTTAATTTACTTTGATATCATTTTCAAGATACGTAGTTTTCATAGCCACCCACCCGGTGTCTAATTGGGGACAAGGTTTCTTCGGAGATTAGATAAAAAATTTTTAGGGTGTAATTTATTGCTTTGACCATCTGGATCCTTTTAAGTTTGCGTGGAAACTTAGCGATTTTCGAATTTCTTGCACTATAGAGTGGTGTCTCATATTATTTAAGAGGTAGAGTTTGAAATTGCTATAGAAATTTAAAAGAATAGTAATGTTAAAATCATTTTAGATTATACAAATTTTCTTGGAACAAAGGAATTGTGAATTTGTTTTTTCAAATATAAAATATGAATTACATAAATAAATCTTATCTCTTACCATTTTATCTTCAATCTTTGACAATAAGATGAAACCATGTAATAAATTTGACAAGTTCAACAAAGTATCAAATTTAATAATTTTATATTTTAGTAAAAATTTGATTTTATATAAATAATAGCAATTTTAAAATTTGTATGTAAAATTAATAAGAAATATAAAAAAAAATAAAATTCAAATTTGATTTTGCAATTATCCATTTAAAGAATTAACAAAAGCTCTACCATTTTCATTATTTTACATTGAAAAGTACAAATTATCTTAATCAATACATCTGACAAAAGAATTGCTTTACTTTTGTCTTATACAATACCTTGTTATTTTCGTTCATCTTGTGGTAAATTCTCCACAAGCGTATTGTTATCATAAAAATACCCAAATTTTTTAAAGTTTGCACACATTATGAGAGAGAATACATCCACATCAGTTGATCACCAAAGAAATGATCAGATTCCAACCAAAAGTATAAATGGATATAAACTTTAAAAATTCGAGTATTTTTGTGGTATAATTTTTTTATTAGATCGTCTAATTAACTATTAAACCGTTAAAATAAATATAGTAATTAGAATATCAATTATTTTAATAATTTGATCACAATTGGGTACTGTGTGAGCCATTGAAAAGCAATAGGACTGGTCCCATCAAAATCAATATTGGGACCACATAATTTTCCTTTTTTTTTTTAGGTGCAAATATCTTACAAAGCAAAAAAGTTCAGTTATCGCTATAAAACTTACTCTTAGCTACCATAAATCTACAAATCCTAACATTGTCAATATTGAAATATGCAAATCTATACCTACACTATTGATATTCACATATGTAGATTTATATCTTTTCATCTAAACCTTTTCCATTATTTCCATCATCACCAATTTATCAACATTATATTTTCACCTTCTCAGGTTTATACCTAGTTTAAAGCCATGGTGATCAAACTAATATCAGTTTATTAGTCGTATTAGAATAGTGGGGTTTTCCTTGATTTATTTTTCTTTTATATTTTATTATGATTATCTTTATATATTTATAATATATATAATATATGGAGATTCTTCAAGTAAAATGCTATTTTTTAATCATATTTATTATGTTAAAGGGATAATCCAACCTTTATTTTCTAAAGGAATATGTGGAGATTTATGATCTATAACAATCTAAAGCATATCTACTTCATCTTCATAGTTCATATGCCCGTATTCTCCTAAGAAGAAAGAAAATATGATGAAGAAAAATAAATCTTTGATTGATTGTAATAAAGGGCTCGTAAATTATTTTGGCACTTCATTCTTCTCACTTTCACTTATCACTACACTATTGATCTCCCAAGACTGAATATATATAGCATTTGAATTTCAAAAGTTCGCTAGAAACAATGTCTATGAGCAACCAAACATTTCATGCACTTCAACGGCTTTTTTCTTGCTACATCAGCTTTAGTATTTAAGCCATCACGCCTCAAATGCTTGTCGTGCGCTAACTTTGCCTCGATAACCTTCTCACATGCACGATTCTTTGATCCTCAAATTTAAACTATCACACCTTAAGTCTTCATTATGCTGAGCCTTCGATGTGACCCGCGACTGACACTGTGAGACTTTTATCTTTGTAGAGCCTTAGTTTTGAACTGGTCGCACCTAAACTCTTTTTTCTGTTAAGCCCTTGACGTGACCCGAACAAGTATGTTCATTTCTTTTACTTGTCGCACGTTAGACTTGAACTTGTCGCGCCTTGATCACTACTTGTTTAAACCTTAACCAACCTCTCAACCACTGATTCTTCATATTTGAGCTTTTCGAGCTTTAGCCTTAACTTTGTCGTGCCTTGATCACTTGATTTTGGCTTGCCCTCGACAACTCATGTTTCTATTAAAGCCTGCAGAAATTTCCACAAACATGCACAAAATGCATATATATATATATATATATATATTTATGACTAATTAAGTGTAGTTTACATCAAATAAATAGTCAATTGTGCATTATATTGTCTCATTAAAATCTACATTAAACATATAAGTTCAATAATTTTCCCCTTTTGGATGAGGACAATTATGCACGATTAGCTCATTTTCAATCCTGCATACTCCCCCTCATTTAAGTATTTGGGTTTCAAAGAAATTTTCTCAAGTTTCAAATTAGAATTATGATGCTTAATTCTTAGGAAAATGCAAGCTACATTTAATATGTCATTTTCTCTCCCTTTATATATGTCAAAACAGAGTATATGCATACTATTAATTGTGCACCCTATACTTCTTCCCTTTGTACTCATAAAAAAATGACAAATTTAATATTTAGCAAGCAAGGAGAGACGCGGATAAAAGATTTAGCTCAACCACAATTACCTCAACAACAAATGACTTCACAAATGCTTCGACAGAGGTCTTCACACATTTGCCCACTACCCATGTCGGACTTAACCACACTTGCCCACACACTTGTAGGACCACATCGTACTTGCCTACACACTTGTAGGACTTCACCACAGTTGCCTTAAACATATTATGACTTCACCACTTGCCTATACACATATAGGACTTCACCATAGATGTCTCAAACACATGAGGACTTCACATCTTACCTATACAGAGATAAGACTTCATCACAGATGCCTACATTCATGTAGGGCCTCACTACATTTTTCTTGAACTCATGAGGAATTCACACCACAATGCCTACATGTAGATAGGACTTCACACCACATGCTTAACCTTGTAAGACTTCACACGATGCTTTAACAAAAGATTTTACAACACGATGCCTCATTGCACGAGGACTACACCATAAATGCCTATACACTTATAGGACTTCTCAAAACATCAAGCTCACATATAGCATAATTATAATCACAACATATCATTATCATCACAGATGTAGATTATGCAGTTGCCAAAAACAAATCGCATTAAGGACAGATAAGAATTTTACGCATGTATTATATTTAGCAGTTTGTTTAGCCCAAAAACATGCTCTAGATTAACTTGGTTCGATAATATTTAACACTCATCTTACTTGATCATTCCCAATTCTCTTCTTAAAGTGCAAAAATGACCTTCACTCAAGGTTATTATAAAAATATCAGCAACTTGATTGTTTATCAACAAATTCCAAGCTTATATCTTTGTTTAGAACATAATCTCTAATGAAATTATGTCTAATTTCTATATGTTTGGTCATTGAGTGTTGTATCGGATTTTTAGTCAAACTTATAGCACTTGTATTATTATAAAGAATGGGAATATTTTCAAATCTTATACCATAATCACGTAAAGTTTTTTTCATCCATAAAATTTATGCATAACAACTACCAGTTACTATATACTCAGTTTCTACAGTTAAGAGTGCAATCAAGTTTTTGTTTCTTTGAGTGGTAAGATATTAAAAAATTTCCAAGAAAATGGCTTGTGCCGCTGATACTTTCCCTATCTACTTTGCATCTAGTAAAGTCAGAATCAGAGTATCTAATAATGTTAAAAGAATACCATAAGCCAATTTCAATTATGCCTGTAAGATAGTTAAAAATGTGTTTTATCGCACTTAAGAGTGATTCTTTTGAGCAAGATTGAAATCTTACACATATACAAAGAGCATGATGTTAGGTTTAGAAGCTGTCAAATATAATAAACTGTCTATCATGCCTCTACAAAGCTTTTTCACATACATTTTTACCATTTTCATCTTTATCAAGCTTTATGCATGTACTCATAGGTGTTACTTTAGATTTGCAACTATCCATTTTAAATCTTTTCAATATTTTTTTTTTATATTTTGATTTATTGATAAAGATTCCATCTTTAGATTGTTCAATTTGAGGACCAAGAAAATAAGTGAGTTCACCCATCATACTCATTTCAAATTCATTTTTCATGGACTCAATAAATTCTTTTATAAGACTTATATTTGTAGCTCTAAACACAATGTCATCTACATATATTTGTACAATCAATGTATCAAACTTGTGATTTTTTATAAAAACGTTGTATCAATTTTTCCTCCTAAAAATCCATTGTTTAACAAGAAGCTACTAAGTCTTTCATACCAGGATCTAGGAGTTTGTTTTAGTCCATAAAGGGCTTTGTTTAATTTAAAGACATGATCAGGAAATTAATTATTTTTAAAACCTGGTGGTTACTCTACATAGACTTCTTCCTTTATAAAACCATTTGAAAAAACGCTTTTGACATCCATTTGAAAAAGAGTAAAATTATTATAAGCAGGAAATGCCAAAAGGATTGTTATAGATTCTAGTCTAGTAACTAGGGCAAAGATCTCATCAAAACTAATTGCTTCTTCTTGATTATAACCTTTAGCTACCAATCTAGCCTTATTTCTTGTTATTAAACCAGATTTATTAAGCTTATTTCTAAACACCCATTTGGTTCCTAAAACACCTTTACTTTTAGGTCTGGGAACCAAAATCCATACATCATTCCTGGTGAATTGGTTTAATTCATTTCGCATGACATTTATCCAAAATTCATCATTTAAAGCTTTAACAACATTGTTAGGTTCTGTTTGTGATAGAAACATAGGATTACTTAAATTCCTTAAATCCCCAATTATTGGATCTTTTGGATATGCTTTAGCATATTTCCACTCTTTAGGTAAATCTTGATTAGAAGATTCATGCACATCATCCAAATTATGTTCATTATCTTCTTTATTACTATTTTCAACAGAAAATCTATTCAAATCAGCATACACAACATCAACATCATCATTAGAACATGCATTAGGCAAGGAATCATCAAAGGTAATATGTATTGATTCTTCAACAATTAAAGTTCTTTTATTGAATACTCTGCATGGTTTACTTGTTAAAGAATATCCTAAAAAGATTCCTTCATCACTTTTATAATCAAATTTAGCCAATTATTCTTTTCTATTGTTTAAAATATAACATTTAGTGCTAAATGGATGAAATAATGTATGTTAGATCTTTTGCCTTTCAAAGTCCATAGGGGGTTTTGCTAGAAAATGACTTTATAAAAACTCTATTTATAATATAACATGAAGTATTTATAGCTTCACCGTAAAATATTTTAGTAAATTATTTTTACACAACATGGTTCTAGCCATTTGAATTAAAGTTCTATTTTTCTTTTTGGCTGCATCATTTTGTTGTAGAGTTATAGGAGCTGAAAAAAGTTTGTCTAATACCATAATTGCTGCAAAAATTTTCCATTTTATGATTTTTAGATTCTCCCCTATGATCACTTCGAATTGTAACAATGTTAAGTCCTTTTTTTATTTTGGATTTTCTTTCTTGTAACATCTAAAAAAGACATGATATGTTTCGTCTTTAGATGAAAGAAAGAAAGCCTATGTGTATCTAGTAAAATCATCAATAATAACTAGTGTGTATTTCTTTCCTCCCAAACTCAAGATTTGAGTAAGACTAAATAGATCTATGTGCAATAGTTCTAATGGCCTAGATATGGAAACGACATTCTTAGACTTAAAAAGCCTTAGTTTGCTTTCCTTGTTAATATGCTTGACAAATCTTGTTTTTTTGAAAATTCGTCTTTGGTAAACCTTTGACAAGATACTTTTTAACGAGTTTTGAAATAATGTCCATGGTAACATGTCCTAGTTTTCTATACTATAACCAACTATTGTCATTTTGAGAATATAGACAAGTCTCACTTGATGATTTAAAATTATCTAAGTTAACTTTGTAAATATTTCTTTGTCTATATCCTTCAAAGTATGCTTGGTTATTGTCAATTCTTTCAATAGAACACTTTTTGGAAAAAAAATGTTACTTTAAAACCATTGTCACACAATTGCCTAATACTTAACAAATTATGTTTTAAATTATCAACAAGCAAAACATTTTTAATAATCAAATCTTTATTAATAAGAATATTACCTCCACCTAAAATGGCTGATTTTCTATTATACCCCAAAGGTAATACTCCCTTAACCTTCAAGTCCAAATATATGATTCTGGACGTGTCTCCAGTCATATGCCTAGAGCAACTGCTATCCAAATACCACTTGTTGCTGCCACTTGAAGATCCTTGTAAAACATATCATTACTTCTTTGGTACCCATTTTAATTTGTATCCTTTTTGGTTAGGCGAAACAAGTACCTTTCTCTTTGGAACCCAAACTAACTTACTTCGATGATTCAAATGCTTAGATTTTCTTATTGCATAAGTATGCGCAATATAACCAGTTTTTCCACAATAATTACAAGTCCACAGGTTGCTTTAACTAATTTTGTTTTGTAGGACTTGCCACTATTTTCTTTACTACATATAGCCAATTCCAAATTTATTTAAATCACACATTTGATTCCCAAGAAGTGTGTCCTTCTTTTTGCCATTAGTGAATTTAGCTATAGTGGCCTTTGAATCATCCAAGCTAGTTTTAAACATTTTATTTTCATTTTTCAAAAATTCTATCTCTTTCATTATTTCATCACTATAGCTACCAGCATATGCAGTATTGTCATTATTTTTTAATGTTTTCACTTCAATTTCTAGCAAATCATTTTCAATTGTTAGTTTCTCATTAATTTCTTTTAATTCATGATTTTTGCTTTTCAACTTTTTACACTTATCATTTACCTTTTCTTTTTCTATTTTCAGACATTTGTTTCATTATGCAACTTTTCATTTTCAAATTTTATTTCTTCATGATCAGTTCGAAAATTTTCGAATTGTTTTTCTACTTATGTTGCTAAGGATTTTAGCATGCTATTCAGTTTCTCAGCTTTTATTAACTTGTAACATACTTATTCATACATAGCATGCAATCAAAATATGAAGGAGAAGAAGGGAATGTCATCTCATTATCTATTGCCATGAAGCATACATTTTCATCATTTGAATAAGATGAATCTCTATCCCTCCATGTTGCCATATAAACTCTTTTCTTCTTCTCTTTTGATCTCTTTTTGAGTAGAGGGTAGTATTGCTAGATGTGTCTTGGCTTTTAGCAGTTGAAGCATTTAATCACATCTTTTCTCTTGTACTTGGATAAGCTGCTATCATCCTCCACCTTCTTTGACTTTTGACTGGCCCTCATGAATTTCTTGAGCTTCTTGGCCATCAAGACAAAATCCTCTTTTTCATCTTCATCTTCTTCATCACAGGATTCTTGTCTGATGGTTTTCAGGGTTATGGTCTTTTTGTTGCTTTCCTCGTCCTGCTTCTTGATAAGCTCATGGGTTTTAAGCGCACAAAGAAGCTCTTCCTTGCTTAAAAAACTAAAGGTCACACGCTTCTTTTATTGATGTCCTCTTTACTTCCTAATCTTTTTGAAGTGACTTGAGAAGTTTAGAGTTAACTTCCAAATTAGTAAAGTTCTTCCCAAGCTTACTTAGATGATTTATAATATTAATGAATCGATTATGCATTTCATCAATAGATTCAATTGGAAGCATTTTAAGATTTTCAAATTAACTACATAAAAGACTTATTTAGTATCTCAACTTCATAAGTCTTTTCAAGTTTGTCCTAAATTTTTTTAGCAGTTGCACATGTACATATTTTATTAAAATCACTTTCATTTAAACCGCAATACAAAATATTCATGGTAATCTCATTTAAATCTTATTTTTTTCAATTTTCTTCTGTATAATCTATTTCATTTTTTTTCCTTCAATTTTTAAAGGCTCATTTTCTATAACATTCCATGTAGGAATGCAATCGGGACGGGTATACTAAAGCCCGAACCCGAACCCAAACCTGATACCCAATAAGATTCCCAAAACTCGTCCCAAACCCTATAGGGTTTTTGTCCATGAACCCAAAACCCGCTAGACAAACCCTATAGGATACCCGAACCGGAAACCCGATATAAAATGAGAATCATTACAAAATAAAATCTTTAAAAAGTCATTATAAATGTTTTTTTTCATCTTTTTCTATTTCCGATCTGTTTGTACTTTATAGGCCAAGAAAAAAACTCTTATCATTACTCATGCAATCCTCTTTATAAAATCCCAATTATTTTCATGAGAAGAAAATCATTGAATGAAATAGTGCGGCAACTGGAGTGAGAGGATTGAATTTGACGAGAGTGAGCCAAGACCAAGACTGAAAGTGGAGACCATAGAGTAATAGTCTACTGTCCTAGGGTTTTTTACTTTTTCTAAATGATTTAATAAAAAAGAAAAAATAGCTTTACAATTAATGGAGTACAGCTGGTTAATTTCAGAGACTGAGGCTAAACATAATATATATATTTATATATTTAAACGGGTTCGGGTTTCCCAACGGGTTTTATACTTATCTCAAAACCCGTCCCAAAATCCTATAGGGTTTTATTATTGATCTCAAAACCCATCCTAAACCCTATAGGGTATTTATCAGGTTTGGCGGGTCAGGTACCCTATAAAAACTCGCCCGCTTGCATCCCTAATTCCATGTTAATCTATTTTGGGCTTTTGAAAGGATTTTCATCATGTACTGCTAGTATGGGTAATTACCCTCACACAGAACCAGATGCCTATTTATCGCTTGCCCCTCCAGAAATCCTAGGGTATTAAAAGCCATGATCTTTACTCTATTTTGCAGTTAAGCATACAAATAATAGAGACTAGCTCTAATACCTAATGAAATTACACTAAGGATACTCAAGAAAGAGAAGGTGGGGTGGGGGGAAGGGATGAATTGAGTATTCGCTCTAACAACCCAAATAATTAATTTTTATTTAACAAATAACAAAAAATTAAATTTGTAGCAGATAGATAACAGCAAATATATTACGTAAATTAAAGAGATAGAGATAGAGAAAATCAAATCAATATTTTAATGTGGAGTTTGACCCTCTCCTACTCTCCACGGTCCACCAAATGCCTCAATTGAAGTCTTTACCACCACTTATATTAATTTCAGAAATTAGCTCAAGATGATCAATTACACCACTCAGGAAATAAAATATTTCTATTATCTCTAAATGCTCTTAAATGAATAACAATAAATAAGAAAAGAACACTAGAGTGTATTTTTCTCTCTCTTTATGATTTGCAAAAATTATATGGAAGAGAACAAGGAAAATAAATATTTGATTGATTGCAATAAAGGGCTCGTAAATTATTTGGGCACTTCGTTCTTCTCACTTCCACTTACCACTTTATTATTGATCTCCTAAGATTGAATATATATAGCATTTGAATTTCGAAAGTCTGTTAGAGACGACATCTATAAGTAGCCAAGCATTTAATGTGCTTCAACGGTTCTTTTCTTGCCACATTAGATTTAGTATTTAAGCCATTGCGTCTCAAATGCTTGTCATGCCTTAGTTTGTTGCGCCCCAACTGTGCCTCGACAGCCTTGTCACATGCACGCTTCTTTGATCCTCAAATTTGAACGGTCTGAAATATCTTAAACCATCACCTAGTTAAATCAGAATGGTTTAATTTAATAATATGATAAATAGTTAATTGTGAGCGTAGTTTAGATAGTTTAATTAAATAAAAGAAGTAAATAATAGGAAATGATTAGACAATTTGATGTAATTAAACAAGTAAATAGGGTAAATTGAGATTGGTGATTACATATATACTTTCCAAAATGTCTATTTGCTTCAATTATCAATTTTATAAATCAAACTATCCAACTTTGATTCCATTTAAATTCCTTCTACTCTAAATTTGAATTCCTAAATCTCAAAACAAACATCTTAAACGTATAATAAACTCTTAAACCCTTGAAATTTGATTTTACTTTCATTTCCTCAAATCCCTATAATTTTTGGAATGAACTACTTATTTGAAAATATCAGTTTTAAACCCAAACCTGAATTAAATGCCAAATTTTCATAAATTAAATTTTTAATTGTATTTTTTGTATCAAGTCATAAATTTCTAATAGATATGTTTTCAAAATTTTCTAATTATCTTTAGAATTAAATATAATTATTTGAAAAGTTTAATTTAGAGACTCCTACTAAAATATCTTTTAAACTTCATCTTTTCTTTCCTTTTCCTTTTCTTTGCTACAATCTTTTTCTTTCTTCATTTTTCTTTCTTCTTTTGGTTCTCTTCTTTCTTTTCCTCTATTCCTCCTTTCTCTTCTCTTCCTCAAATTTCAATCACCAATTTCAATCTCAAAAGGATCAAAGAAGAAATTAGAGTAAGGAAATGAATTACAAGTTGAAGATCATATATGAACAAGCTTCAAGTATTTAGGAGGAGTAAAAATCAAGAAAATCAAGAAGTTCATGCTGTCTACAAAGATAACTTGTGCTTTTTTTTTTTTCTTTATTTTAATTGTTGTTAACAAATGTATATGATGTGTTGCTGTTAAATATAAGTTGGGTTTTTGATAAAACTTGTAATTAAGGGACATTTGAGCATGAAAGCTAAAACCTAGGTTGTATGTGTATATGTGAAGTTAGAAATTGATGAGGTGGATTAGGAGGTGTTTAATAAAGTAGATTGAGTCGAGGAAGGGGTTTCGAATTTTGAAACTTTTAGTTTTTTGTATTCCTTGAAATGATTTTAAACTTATTCACAACATAAATTCGACTCTTGGTAAAGGTTCGTCTATGGCAAAACACGTGCGTCGTCTTCCTGAGCACGTGGTGACCCTGGCCTCTTGTCATGCATGTGCAAGTCCCAACCAATTGGGTTGTTTAGCTTTTTGGTTAATATGCCCACTGAAGATACTTTTGAAATATCCCAACCAGGTCAAATATGATTCAAATAAAAATAGGCCGGAATTTAAACAGGTCTAAGATCCAAATTGATTTATAAAAATAGCCTGAAACCCTATAAGACTAATATATATATATATATATATATAATTTTCTTTTTCCAATTTTTTCTTTGTTTTAATTCTAGGAAGCTTATTTACTAAAAAATGATGGGTTTTCTAAATTTTTTTAATTTTCTAAATTTTATATTATTTTTTAACTTTATAATTCTTATTATTCTTTTTTTGTTAATTTTTAATTTTGCTAATATATTTTTTGTATTTTTGATAATTTTCAAATTTATTTTATTTTTCTATTTTCTTTGAATTTTTATGATTTTTCATTTTTTAATGATTTTTAAAGAAAAATGGGGAAAAAATGAGGTGTTAACAGCTAACCCTCTTTATGGTGGAGTTTGAATAAAATTCCACTATAAAGACAAAAAGAGACACCATTTTGCCCAAAACCTACGCTTGGTAGATCTAACTACAAAACTTCATCCTAGGATCTAGGGATTTTCAAAAGCTTTACACCTTGAAGGGATAAAAATTATTTTTGCACTCTAACAAGCAAGAATAAAGAATATGCACCCTAAAGAGAAAAGATTTTGCACCTTGAAGGGAAAAGGATTATTTTGCCCCAAAAGAGAAAGAATTTACACCTCGAAAGGAAAGATTTTGCATCCCAAAGGGCAAGACGATGCACCTCAAAGGGGAAGATTTTACACCCCGAAGGAAAAAAATATGCAGTCGGAACGGAAAGATTATTTGCACCACAAAGGAAAAAATTTTGCACCTTGAAGGGAAAAAAATTTGCACCCTAAAGGGAAAGATTTGCACCTTGAAGGGAAAAGATTTTGCACGCCAAAGGGAAAGATTTGCACCATTTTTAGAAAAAAGGACTTGTCGGATTTCATACAACGGCAATCTTATTAAAAGAAATTTGTTGTTTGTTCCAATTTCATTAGGAAAGATTGTATTGACAAGCTTTGAGAGTTTCACTTACTGGGGATGTACTTTCACTGGACTTTAGTAATTAGAAAATAAGTTCTCTACTTGTTAAATAACGATACAACAGTTTCTGAATTATTCCAAATATTTTAAAACCGTAAAGTAAACCTAGAAAAGCTGTGGTCGCCAATAAACATGACAAATTATTTTTAGGCAATAAAAGATAAGATTCCGTAATGTAAGTCAATGACTCTATAAATAATTATAATTGGCCATAGATTTCAATTACAATAGAAGACGATTAATTTTTAGAACCTATTGGTTATAAAACAATAATTCACAGATGAATCATTAATGTTACAAAATATGGATAAAAAAACATATCAATATCTAAAAATCTCAACCTCAATTAAATATTTGAATGGCACTAGTATTTCAACTAGAAAATTATGAGTCTATGGAGACTAAAATCTTAATTTGATCCTATAATCCTAGAGAATTTTTATAAATAGCAAAATGAATGAAGTAGTAAATGAGGAATAGATAGTGAAATTATGACCTAACAAAGACCTTAATTAGAAACCTTGAATATCAACGAGTTCATCTATGACTTAAAACACTAAATAGAAACTTTCTAGATGTTAAAATATATCAAAGACAAGATTTCGTAACCTGAATCGAAAACTCAAGATATTATTATAAGTAGTCCCAAATTTCAAGTGCATTAGAAAGCTAATAACTAGTAGAGTATATTGACCAAAAACGATAATTTAAAGATAAACCGCTATAGTTATAAATACGTAATGGGAATGAAAAACAGACTCATAACTACAAATCTAGACCTCAAATAAAAATTTGGATTACACCATAATTCTAGTTAAGAAATTTGGATTTTATAAGTATTAAATTTATAATTTGGCCTATTGGAACCTAAAACCCTAATTGCATAGGACAAAACTCTAAAAATATTCAATCGCGTAAACTTTCAACTCAAAATTTGAATTCAAGGATAATCTACTAGTATTGTAAGGACCTTACGAAGATTTCTAGGAATAAAACTCTCATATAACTGACATAATTATATGCGTATGAGCTAGCAACTGATGAAATAACATAGATATTTAATTATAAAAGTGATAAATTAAAGCAAATACATGGTGCACAGTAAAAATTGCTCCACATGACTGGCCATTTACTCCAAGGATTTCTTCCACCCTACTTCATCAATTGAGACAAGTTATCTCAAAAGTTTAAGTGAAAATGACATAGTAGCAAATAGGAAGCTTCCAAATAACTCTAGCAATTAATGAAAGATAAGAGCCCATAAATAACTTGTAAAAATCAACACAAATTTCTCTCTTTCTCACTATAACTTCTTAAGGAAATTTATTTAATAAACAAAAATAGCTCACATTCTTTTGTTTTCCACCATGAATTGCTAAAGAAAAACAAGAACAAATTGCCACAAGACTTTCCCCATGTAATAACCGTGATTTACCTTAAAATTTTCTAAACTTAGACTATTAAAAAACTCAAGTTTTGAACTCAAGAATAATCTAGAAATATTGTAGAAGCCTTCGATGAACTTTTAGAGATAAAAGTCCTATATAACTTATCTAATTGTACACGTTTAGCTTCGTAATTTACATGAATACTAGACATTTAACTATGTAAGTTATAATATATAATGAATAGGTAATACACAGTAAAAATTTATTCCACTTGACTGGATGCTTCCTTGAGAATTCTTTACCATGAGTTGCTTCTCAAATTAGAACAAGTTAGTTCATCCAAAGTCAACTTGGTAAGGACATTTCACCCAATAATATACTACCAAATGACCCTAACAATTAATGACATAAGATGACTCATGTTAGGAACTTGTAGAAGTTGGTTTTCCTCTAATTTTCATCGAAATTTTGACCAAGACTTACACAATAAAAATCACTTTTAACATCCTTCAAGTCACCGTGATTGCCTTACAAAATTGACAAACTTGGACTAGTCAAACTAGCTATCCTTTTCACCGTGTAAAAGCTCAACCCAACCATATTTCAATATCATATATACCCTAGATATAACTCACACATCAACACACTTAATTTACAAACAAACAAAAACCCTACTTCTTGCAATTGGAACTATGAGCTACTCCAATAAATAGATAAGTACACAAATAAAATCCTACTTTTCCCTTCTTTTGAACCCCAATAGTAACCCCACATCCATGTCAAGCAAGACCTTACTTTGTCCTCCCATATTTTCAGCATAAATCATAGTGTGGGAGCTTCACTTTGCTAGAACAAGTCCAAGTCACAATAAAATATTTTGAAGGTAAGAAATTCCTAATCAAATTAGATTATTCCTAGGCCATTTAAAACTCACTATCACATTTTTGGTACTAAGTTTGGTCCTTATAAAGGGGGAGTACTTGTTACCATCTTCCATATCCAATCAACGTAATATCCATCCTATCTTATAGCTTATATTTCATCTTTGTGTAAAAACTAGGAAACCACATGAGTTTGGATGCCTATGAACTTGCACATGTTAGCTTACTTCATGATTGACCAAACTTGAATCATCCATGTTCTATGTTAGCAATATATTACATATAATGATAAATATCATAGATGAACCGAATTGCATATCAAACCATATAAAATCCCAAATTTCGACCCTATAAGAATTTCTGAACTACCATGCAAGCTTCATAACTAACCCATTAAAGTAAAATATACCTACAACATTAATTAAATAACAAAACTTAACCAATATGAACGTTAGGATGCCTATACGAAATATTGACCATATGAATATATATGATATCATAATGAAACATCATACAATTTTGACACCTTAAAAGAATAATATTTGATATTTGATAGAAATAGAAAACCTGAATGGTTCATAGGAACAAATCATGGTTCAAATACAAAATGAAACTTATATGAACCCATAAACCCTTTAGAAAAGCAAACTAGTAATTAGATTATAGCATATGACCTCTTATATAATAAAAATTTCAACTTACATAGACGGCTGAGATTGACACAAAAAAAAAAAAGAAAGAATAATATTTAAAAATCACACTATCAAAGTAAGCATTAATGAAAGAAAAATCTAAAACAAAGAAAGTCTAGTGATATTACCATAAATGGAAATATCACTATAAGTTAGAATTCAGAGAAACAAAATGGAAATAGCTATCCTAGAATCATCACATTAAAAGACCCATATAAATAATAAAGGCTTAATAAAAAAATAGTCAATAAAATAAGATTTAGAAATACCATATAATATCTATCATTCATTAGTTAAATAAAATTTACAAATTAATAAAATTAAATTAACCATTACATAGTATTCGAAATGAGCTTTCTAACACCTATTTGTATATAAAATCTGAGTTAAAATAAGTATAATAGGCTTAGTTAAAGATCGCATAATAAAAACTAACATCGAATTTACTAATAGAACCCACTAATACGAATTTGACATTAAAACTAGAAAATAGAAAATTTTATAATCTTCAAATTTACTATTCATCAGTTAAGTTAAGGAATATACTCCTATATATATACATATGTATGCCATAGCATGCATATATGATTAGGATTTATAAAATAAGCTTGATACAGTGCAAGTGTATGTTAAAATATAATAAAATAGAATTAAAAGATCTACCTAAGAACACTTACATAAATATAAATATAAGTCTCAGCATTTATAAAACATTAAGTCACAAAGTTTAAGATTAATATAAGCCATAAACATCTTCGATAATATGATCAAAATAATTAAAGATATATATACCTAAATTAAGATCAAGATAAGTAAAATGAAAATAAATTATAACATAGATTTTGACCAAATATTGATCAAAAGACTTAAAACAAGTTGATCGCTAAAAATTAATAGTAGATACATAAAACAAAACAGTAGATTTGAAATAAGGTTTAAAAATACAAAACAAGAGTAATAAGCATCATAAAGACACCTTTTGGATCCCTAATATGTTGTCGGTGGAAATATACAAAATAAATAATTAGAAACTACGTTCGATAAACTTTCCAACATCCATTTATATGCTTAAATCAAACTTATAATGAATATGTTAGGATCTTTAAAGAACCATGACTGGGAAAATCTTAATTTGCTCCTTTCATCTTTTGAAATTGCTGGTTTTTACTAAAAGAGTTTATGAAATAAACATGGGACATTCCAAGTAATGAGTTGACAGTGGATCTTACCTGAGTTAGGGTCCACTTGTCATGTGGTGGTGGTAGATGTTGTAATCCCCCTAATTTTATGTAACCTGATTTTAACAAATACTAAAAATGTAATATGGAATTATATAGAATATTTGGAACAAGTAGTAAAAATCACTCCAAATTTTTTTCGATTTAAAAATGTTAAAGTGTTAATGAATTTGATTATAATTAGACAGATTAGAATCTTTACCAATAAAAATTTCGAAATACAAACTGTAACAAATATGATCTCAAATAAGTTATAAATAACGATAAACCAATCGTTATATATAAATTCCTAATCTTTTCTCCTTAAGTTCAATACTTAGGAAATAAATTCTACACTTGTTAAATAATGAAATAATACTGTTCAAACTATTTTTAATCTATTAACAATATTAAGTAGCACTAAACAAAAATGTGTTGTTATTAACAAATTAGTATAAATAACTCCTATAAAGTAAAACATGATATTTGGTAAAATGATAAATAATCCAACAAGAAGTCATAAATTTAAATTACAATAAAGATGATTAATTTTTAGAACCTACAAGTTATAAAATTATAGACTAAAGATAAATCGCTAGAATAACAAAAGATACGATAAGATAAAAAATAGATTGATATCTAAAAATTTGGATCTTAAATAAATATTTAAATTTCACTAATATTCTAATTAAAAGATTTAGAGATTTTAGAAATTAAAATCCTAAATTGCCAATGTAACCTTCAATGATTTTCATAACTAGAAAATGAGCAAATTAGTAAATGTGAAGCTAATATCAAATATATGATCCAACAAAAAAATCTTAGGATAAATTTATGATTTGTAATAAGCTTATTCATAGTTTAAAAATCCGAATAAAAATTTCTTTGACCTTAATAGATACCAAAAACGAGATTCCGTACCTTGGACTGATAATTCAAGGTATAAAACAATAATCTAAAGATAAACTATTAGGATCATAAATACGCAGTAGATACTAATTTAGATAAATAATTACAAGTCTAGATCTCAAACAAAAATTTCTAAACTCACTGTTATATTTATTAGGGAATTTTGAACTCATTAAAACTTAAATCCTAATTTGACCTATTGGATTTGAAAAATTTAATCTCATAAGTCAAAATACTAAAAATAATTAATCATGTAAACTTTTAAACTAATAATTTGAATATATAAACAATTTAGAGATTTCATAGAAATTTAGATAATTTTATTTAGATAAAACTCTTACATAACTGCTATAAATATACGCGTATAAATTGATATTTGATAAAATATTTTAATTACTTATATGTAGCAAACAATAAACAAATCAAAAAAAAAAAAAATGAAACTCAGTGCAGATTTTTCATTTCACGGTTACAAGTTGGATTTCGGTTGCTACTGGACATGTAATTCACATCCCCAGTTTGCACCATTTGAAGCTCCAAAATTCCAAATGAAAATGACATGAAAACAAAAACACAAAAAAAAAAAATTCAAATCTGATTCAAATCTTCAAAAATATTAGCTGCACAAAGGGAGAAAATGGCTACTGATTCTTCATGTAATTCACGTCAACTTGCCCAATTTAAACACACAATTTCAACTTGATAATGACACTCCAACCAATCTCAAAACTTCATATATAATCCTTCTTAAATGCAATGAATTTTCAACTAAACACAACTTGTATATCAGCTGCAATTAGAAGCAAATCAGCATGCAATTTCCGTGAATAACAGCCCCTACAACACACGCATGGCAGCTCTGTTTTAGAAAAAATATAGGCTTAGCTTGAGTTGATTTTTTTTTTTACCAAATAAGCACCAATTAAAAGCCTATAAATGGATACTTCAAACACCAACAATTGGCTAGAAAAAATAAGAGAAATCAGATCTAAAAACCATGCAACCAAGGTGGAAAACAGCAAACAAAATAGCAACAAAACTTGGATTCTTTGCCTCTCTTTTCACATGATTTTCAACCTAATTTTTGTGCAACTTGAGCTCCTAAATCACACCCATAAATGATCTTAATTAACTAGCAAACAAATACAATTAATGCCTCGAAAAAACAGCCACAAATTTTGTACAAATTCATAAAAATCATCCTCAAATTTCACATGGAATTTCTACTGGAGAATCAATAGCAAAAAACTTGATTTTGTCAAGTCTAAAAAACCCTCTGTTGTACCTAAATCTTAGCCTAATATTAGTATATATATATAGGCTTAAGTTGGCTACAAGACCAACTTAAAATCTTTCCAAACACAATCTAAAAAGTTGTCCCAAACAGCCACCAAGAATTTCATATATTCTTCTTCCTTGCTCACTTGTTCAACCTTGTTTAAACACTTCAAAATAAAAGTGTACCCTTGTTTTTACCCTATAACATTATCTAAGCATCAATCCTTACCAACCATAATCAAAACCCCACTTTAACTACTCCAAATAACGACAAGAAACCAATGCAAATAGCCCTTGAATCCATCAATATAACAGCTACAAACTCAAGTAGAATAACAAGTCATTAAGGTAAGTATAGTATTAGTTAGCTAAATTATTTTTTTGCCTTAGTTACTGATCCTCTTATCTTCCTCTTAGATCCTTGTTTCATCAAGAACGAGGAGCTATATTAGCCTTCCGATTTGCGCGACCCAATTAGGATCCAATTAGAGTAACACGCGGGTCGGAACACTCAAACGGGTCCAATATAAATTCTGAAAGAACAGCAAACCCTAGCAGCCTCGCCTCTTTCTCTGTCTGGTAAGCCTCTTCCTCTCTTAATCTCTATATTCTATTACTTGCTAAAATGTATTCCTAACTCTCCACTGTTCGTGAATGTTCTTAGGGTTACAGGATGGAGAAAGGAGAAAGGAGAAAGGAGAAGGATAAGGAACAGATACTACACTGTGTTCGAGCCACAGTTGCTCCACATCAATTGAATTCGTAAAAGGGGGAATAAACTTCCTTTTCCCTTGCTCAGTATTTATTTCATTCCGTTTGTCTATTCTGTTACACAGATATGAGTTTGTTACACAGACTGTACTCCACATGCTGTTTATTAGCTGTACATCTATTCCTATCTGTTTGTACTATTACAACTGTGCTTAACTGTCTGATTATTTGCTAAGTAATTACAACTGTAATCTATGTACTTTCGAGGACAGCTGGTTATCCTTGTTGCTCTTGTTCTGTTACTTGTAACAGATGACTCCCCTTCTGAAAATACAACCTTGTCCGCAAGGTTGTAATTGGAATAAACTTGACAAAACCGGTCATAATCTTCCCAGCTAGCATCTTCCAATGGTAATCCCCGCCATTGGACCAAAATTTGCTTGATTGGGTGACCTCGAACCATTAAAACCCTAGAGTTAAGAATACTCATCGGTTCTAGAATGGGATGATTATCTATGGCTTCTGGAGGTAATTCCAATGAAACCGTAGAAGACCCATAGTATTTCTTCAGGGAAGATACATGAAAGACGTTATGAATTTTTGAATTTGGTGGAAGCTCTATTTTATAAGCACACTGTCCCACTTTTTGAAGCACCCTGTATGGCCCATAAAACCGCTTAGCCAATTTATGGAAATTGCTAGCAATTGAAGTTTGTTTATATGGCTTGAGCTTCACCATCACCAAATCCCCAATTCAAACGTGACATCTGTTCGATGAGTATCAGCAATGATCTTCATTCGTTGTTGAGCCATCTTTAGATTGTCTTTTAAAGAAGACAATAATTGATCTCTAGTAGACAGTTCCTGGTCCACTGCATCCAACTTGGATGTGCCCCGGACATAAGCTGGAATTGTTGGTGGAGGTCGGCCATATACCATCTCAAATGGTGTACTCTTAGCCCCTTCATGATATGAGCTTATAGGCAAATTCAGCCCATGGAAGGAACTTAACCCATTGTTGAGGTCGTTCCATTACAAAGCACCTCAAATATTGTTGAATAGTTCTGTTTAAAACCTCTGTTTGACCATCCGATTGAGGATGATAAGCAGAACTCATGCACAATTTTGTCCCACTTAAAGAAAATAATTCCTTCCAAAATCTACTCATGAAAATAGGATCTCTATCAGAGACAATAGTGCGAGGAAAACCATGTAAACGTATCACCATGTGTAAAAACAAAACTGCTACCTTAGAGGCAGTAAAATGTTCATCCAGAGCACCTAGATGGCAATATTTGGACAATCTGTCCACCACTACCAGAATAACAGTGTAATTTTGGGATTTAGGAAGGCATGTGATGAAATCCATGCTCACATCTTCCCAAACTCTGTCTGGAATAGGCAATGGAACTAACAAGCCAGCTGGTGATTTAGTAACATATTTGACCTGTTGGCAAATCAAACAGTTCCGTACAAATTGCTCAACATCTCTCCTCATACCATCCCAAAAGAACTCTGCAGAAATCCTTTTAAAGGTTTTCAAAAACCCAAAGTGACCAGCCATTGGGGTTGTATGAAATTCCTTAAAATAAGAGGCACCAAACTGAAGATTGTACCAAAAATAATCTGGAATGGAAATACAAAAATCCATTTTTCCAAGTTAAAGGATACTTATGATACAACCCTGCAGCCAGGTCAGAAATAAGAGCTGTAAATTCTGGAATAGTCTGATACTCTTGTTTAAGCACCTCTAAATTGGAAAAACAAGGAGCAGACAATCCAAAATTCTGTGCATCCTCTCCATGTTGTCGTGACAAGGCATCAGCCACAATATTTTCTTTGCCCGCTTTATAAGTAATTGAGTAATCATAACCCAATAATTTTGACAAATATTTCTGCTGATCAGGTGTTTGAATTACTTGAGTCAGAATTTCCTTCAAACTCCTGTGGTCTGTTCGAATCACAAAATGCTTTCCTAAGACATATTGACGCCACTTCCGAACAGACTCTACAATCCCATACAATTCCCTCACGTATGCAGAAGCCTTTCTTAAATGAACAGGCAGTTTCTTACTAAAATATGAAACAGGACATTCATCCTGTAATAAAACAGCACCAACTGCAATACCTGAAGCATCTGTTTCAATCACAAATTGTTTAGAAAAATCTGGCAACTTCAAAATAGGGGCTTTAACTAAAGCTTCCTTAAGCTGGTCAAAAGCAGTTCTTGCTCCATCAGACCATTCGAAACAATCTTTCTGTAATAAATCCGTCAATGGTCCAGCAATTCGAGCATATCCTTTAATAAATCTTCTATAATATCCTGATAAACCCAGAAATGCCCGTAATTGTTTAACTGTCCGAGGAACTGGCCATTGTTGAACCCCTTGTACCTTAGATGGATCAGGGCTGACACCTTGGACAGATACAATATGTCCCAAGTATTCAATAGAGTCTTTGCCAAAAAGACATTTACTAGCCTTCAGATAAAACTCATGCTGTTTCACGTAGTCAAAACCAACTCCAAATGACTCAAATGATCAAGCATATGCTTACTGTAAACCAGTATATCATAAAAAAAAACAATAACAAACTTACGAAGATAAGGCTGGAAAATGCGATTCATAATAGACTGAAATGTGGCAGGAGCATTAGTTAAACCAAAGGGCATTACTAAAAATTCGTAATGACCTTGGTGTGTCCTAAAAGCAGTCTTTTCAACATCACTAGAATGCATACGAATTGATGATAGCCTGATCTCAAATCCAATTTCGAAAAAACAGATGCATCATGCAACTCATCCAACAATTCATCAATGGTGGGAATGGGAAACACATCTTTAATTGTCACTTGATTCAAAGCCCTATAATCAATACAAAAACGCCATGTCCCATCTTTTTTTTAACTAAAAGCACCGGACTGGAAAAAGGGCTAGTACTGTGTTGAATAATCCCCATTTCTAACATATCAGACACTTGCTTCTCAATTTCATTCTTTTGAAAATGGGGGTATCTATAAGGTCTGACATTTACTGTTTGAACTCCATCTACCAACTGAATTCTATGCTGAATGTTTCTTAACGGAGGCAATGATGAGGGTGCTTGAAAAACTGATGCATGGCTATCCAATAGATGATCTAAATCTCTATTGTTGGTGGTAATGCTACATGAGTTAGAGTTTACCTCCTGAGCCACTAATTGAAAATAAGAGATGACAGCATCTTGTTGAATCAACTTGCGAAGTTGATGATGAGAAATCTGGGATAATAGTTGCTGATCATCACCCTTAAGCACCACCACAGACCCTTTGTAAACAAATTGCATAGTAAGACTACTATAGTCAATTGTTACTGGTCCTAATTGCTGCAGCCACTGCACACCCAACACACAATCTGCTCCTTGGATGGGCAAACATAAAATGTATCACAAAAATGCATCCCTTGAATATCCAAAGTCACATTTTCACATTTTCCATCACAAGACAATTTACTGCCATTCCCTATCATCACATTAAACTGTTTGTCTTGAACAACAGACAATCCCAAATGTTGTGCTATTCTTGTTTGCACAAAATTATGGGTGCTGCCTGAATCAACCAAAACAGATACAGCTTTGCCTTTTATTTTTCCACAAAATCTAAGAGTACGAGGAACAGAATGCCCTGCTAAAGCGTGATAACTAATGGTACCCTCATCCAACTGAACATCTTCACACTCCACCTCTTCCAAACACTCACAATCCTCCCCACCTTCATCTACTAATAACATAAATTTGGCCTTACATTTGTGTTGTCTCGAGTATTTCTCATCACAGTAATAACAAAGACCTTTTTCCCGTCTTTCTTGAAGTTCAGCTTGTGTCATTTTTTTGATGGGTAAAGATTTGGAATTTGTGGAAAATGGTTTGGAAAACTGTAAAGTAGAATTGTGGGTAGTAGTGTTTAAAGGTAAAGTGTTTGAGGTTGTAGTTAAAGGTAAATTGTTTGGATAGACTTTAGTGGTGAAAGTGTTTGGGAAAGTGTTTGAATTGGGCTGGAGGGTCTGATTACGAAAAGAAGTGTCTAAGAATTTTGATTCATGCATTTTGGCAAGCCAAATAGCATGATGTAACGATGTTGGTTGAGCAATTTGGACCTCTTTTCTAATATGATGTTTTAACCCTGACACAAAACAGCTTAAAAGAAAGGAGTCAGAAATACCCGTAACCTGATTGGATAAAGCCTCAAATTCTTTCTGATAGTCACTAACGGATTTTCGTTGAATCAGTTTTGACAAAGCACCCTGAAAATCTTCATATTCCGATGGACCAAAACGAGTCTTAATAGACTGCAAAAATTGAGACCACGTACTGAGTTGTTTATTTTGTTCCAGCCATTGAACAAACTGTAAGGCATCTCCTTCCATTGCAAATGTGGCAATGTCTAAACGCTGCTCCTCAGGAACTTTATGGAAATTGAAAAATTTCTGCGTCTGATAGATCCATCCCAATGGATCTGGACCAGAGAATTTCGGAATTTCTAGTTTAATTCCTTTCAGTAAGGAATCAGCCATGGAAGATGATGAATGTGATATACCCGAATTCTCTTGTTGAACACCTGCTACATGCTCATTCTGATTCCGCATACTATCAATCTTTTCACCCACTTGTTGAAAAGAAGAATTGACCGTAACATTCAATTCTTGTATATTTTGATGCATCATAGAAGTAGACTTCATGGATTCTTGCATCTGCACTTGCATTGCTTTCATTGTATCTGCTAACGAAAAAACTAAACTCTGTAGTTTGGCAAATTCCTCCTGTGATCGAGTTGCCATTTCAGAAGAACGAGAGCACCAATATTAGCCTTCCGGTTTGCGCGACCCAATAGATCCAATTAGTAACACGCGGGTCGGAACACTCAAACGGGTCCAATATAAATTCTGAAAGAACAGCAAACCCTAGCAGCCTCGCCTCTTTCTCTGTCTGGTAAGCCTCTTCCTCTCTTATCTCTATATTCTTTTACTTGCTAAAATGTATTCCTAACTCTCCAACTGTTCGTGAATGTTCTTAGGGTTACAGGATGGAGAAAGGAGAAAGGAGAGGAAAGGATAAGGAACAGATACTACACTGTGTTCGAGCCACAGTTGCTCCACATCAAATGAATTCGTAAAAGGGGGAATAAACTTCCTTTTCCCTTGCTCAGTATTTATTTCATTCCGTTTGTCTATTCTGTTACACAGATATGAGTTTGTTACACAGACTGTACCACATGCTGTTTATTAGCTGTACATCTATTCCTATCTGTTTGTACTATTACAACTGTGCTTAACTGTCTGATTATTTGCTAAGTAATTACAACTGTAATCTATGTACTTTCGAGGACAGCTGGTTATCCTTGTTGCTCTTGTTCTGTTACTTGTAAACAAGCTAAATTCACTCTAGCATCCAACCAAGGTAAGGATCATATTAAGTTCAAGTGTTCATTATGTTTAATCTATAGAAATTTGTCTTATAAATTTATTAAAATTGATCTAACAATATAATGATGTTATTTAGAATATTTAGGATGTAAATTCATCAACTTGAAGATTTTTAAGTATATAAATTCAAATCCAAGAAAGGAAAAACCAAAACCATACCTAAACTACAACAAACTAAGTTGGACTTTAAATAACTCATGTAAATCACTGGAAAGATTGAATAAACTATATTGATGTGTTTTTTATAAGTAAAAAATGACCCTACCAATTGAAATAACACGATATATCCTATGAAATCAACTATTCATTTGTTAAAAACAAATAAGAAACAGATTAGATATCATAAAAACAAAATTTCAAATACTGCTATCATAATTTCATGTGCCACAGAGCTGTTCTCATCCTTTTCATCCTCTTGAAGATTTTTTTTTGATAAAAACAACACCACTAATGGATTGTACTAGAAAAATGCTATGAAAATGGCTATTTATTCGTAAAAAACAGACTTGAAATGAGTTAGATATCACAAAAACAAATTTAAAGTAAAACTATCATGATTCATCTGAAAATTGCAGACTTGGTTTTTGAATTTTAAAACCTTACATGTTTCTTTTCTTGAAAACAATACCACTACTAGAAAATACTCGAAGAGTACTATCAAATCGACTATTTATACAGCGAAATCGGATTTAAAACGAACGAGAAATTATAAAATAGAAATTCACTCAATTTTCACTCTTAATAAACCAATATTAATATTAATGTTATTCCTATTAATATAATTATTATTACTACTAATTATAGTATTCAGTATTATTGATATTTTCATCAAGAGTCATTAGAATTATTAATACTGTTATTATTTACATTAAGGTCACTATATTTATATTATCATCAATTCTATTATTATTTTTGTCACTAATATTATTATTTACTAAAAGTCTGAAAATTGTTGTTATTATTATACTTGTATTTATTGCTAATATTGATATTAACATTTCAAACCTATTATTACTGATAATATATTATTAAACTTAACTTGTTTTGCAATAAAAATAAAATTAAAGTATAATAAAAATTTGATATATCGAAACTCCATAAACATACAATTTTATTAAAATAATTTTTGAAAGGTATAGATACTAGATCATACCCTTAAATAAATAAAAACACTAATTTAAGAGACAAATAAGGTTGACGAACAAAGAATTAATAAATAAAAATCTTTTACTAAAAGCAATAGGACTTAAGGAAAAGAAAAACTCCTTAAATAAAAATATAGATAGCCATTAAGATCAAGAGAAGTAAAATGAAAACAAATAACAGATAAATATTCTTTACTATAGGGGTAAACCTTGAAAAAGCTTTATACAAATAATAAAAACTGTATCAAATACCGATACAGAATAATTAAGCACCTATAAGGATTCAATTAAATTATTGAACGATGCAATAATTAATATAACGAGCTTAGTCTAATATTAAGCGATTGAGATCAACACTTTTAATTCTAGGAAGACTTTTCTTACAGAAAATGTGTTTAGATGGATTTTTTGATAATATCAAAAAGGAATAACCCTTATAAAATTCGAAACTCTTAACTGGGAAAAATAAGATGAATTAAAAAGAGTAAACCTTAAATTTAGGATGCACGAAGTATAACCGAAAGCATTATAAATAATAGTGTAATAATAAATATCTATTTTCTCTTTTCATAGGAAAATAGATCAATTTTCGGACTCCCAGTAGCATATTCCGATAGATTAGCGATGACCACAGATGAGTTACTTGACTTTATCACATTGTTTGTGCTTGTAGTATAGCTGCATTTGGAATAATATATATTCAATTGATATACATGTGGGATTAGGGATAATGCATAATGCTGGGTGTATGATTGAATGCCAAATTATCATAATATAAGTGATAATTCTATTGTATGATAAATATTATATGAAACATGTGGATGTTTTTCTGTAAATAGTATGATTGCCTTAAACTTGATTAACAACTACTGGTACTATAAATGAAATGGACATGCATCACATAATTTGCATAAACTGCATTTGAGTACGTAGCAGCCTACTACGTGTTAATATTTCAGTTTTCTAGTAATGCTTGGTTTTTCTAGGCAAGAGGCTATTAGTTTTACACAAGATTACCTTTGTTCCGTCGGATTCATGAGAACTAACTGGTAATGAAGGACGTCGCCCATGGTATCACTATGAAATGACTAATACTTAGTAGAGTTTCTAAGGCTTAAAACAGGAATTGAGTGCCTAAAATATAAATAATATGAAGAGATAACTACAGTAAGGATTATGACTTTTCTATATACTTAGTCTCTCCTGGGTAGGTGGGTCATAGTATTGTGTTCCTTCCCAACCCCGATGAGAGGACGTAAATCTACATCCTGTTTGGATTTCGGATATCCAAACTTGTACTTACTCATATGGTTGATTATTGCATTACATACGCTTGTTAATTAAACATGTTTGTTGTTGTTTGATGTGTGGTCTAGTCAGATTATCTCACTGAGCCCGTGGTTCGCTCACCCCCCAACAGTTTTTATGCAAGAATAACGTTAGTTGAGATTGGGTTAAGAATGTGTGAAGAGTGCTTCTCCAATAGACCTTATTGAAGTTAGAAACGCTAGTTATGATAAACTTAGCATATAAAATTTGATAGTTTGTATAAATAAGTAAATGTTATAATTTGGTTAATTATTACAAAATTTTTATTATTTGGTAGGGGATACCAATTCTCTGTGATCTTGACAAATTATGGAAAAGTCGGAATCCATCATGAAATTAAATAAAGATCTTATATCTATATTATACAATGTAAATAAATATGATAGAGTCTTGTAAACTCTAACTTGCAAGACTGTTCTCATATTACGGGTGCACACGTGATATGATAGCTTTAGATTAATCTTACCAGGCCCCATTTTGAGGCATGACAGATGTTGCCTGAGCTAGGGTTTAGCTTTCATAATCACCAGCATTAAGTGGCGGTAGATGTTACCTGAGTCGGGATCTACCTGCTCAATTCACCTTTATTATGTGATGGTTAGTTTGATTTGCCATTAATTGGTGTTAGTCAGATTTAAAATATTAACCAGTGTAAAACTCGTACACGTTGGGGAATATTTACTTTTTACCAATGATGGATAAGCATTGGGTGAGTTTGGATGGATACTATCACTAGGCAGCTCCGTTCAGGTAAGGCGAGGTGTCTCATGCAGGTAAGTATGGGAGACAACTGATGTGTAGACAACATAAATCTATATTGTCTATGGCTCCGGACTCCTATAGATGTGTTGCTTGTATTCATCACGTATGCATTCATATCATATGTAGATAGATCAACATGAATGCTAAATTAATGCTTGATAACTTACGTGACCGCTAATAGTGAGGAATGAACTCACTAAGCTATGATTTCGCTCACCCGCTAATAATTTTTGTACAGATATAATGCTAGCTAGGACTAGACTAAGAGTGTGTGAAGAGTGCTTCTCCATCAGACTATAGTAAAGTTTGAAATATATATTATATTGAAGTTAGAATACAAATTTGATAAATTGTACAAGCAATAGAAACTTTGTATTTTGTAAGTTGAACCCAATTTTCATTATGTAGGGGACACTAACTCTCTACGATCTTGGTAGAATATAAAAAAAAAAAAACCGGTTCCTTAGTGAATTTAGATAAAGTTATTATATATATGTATGATTAAATTATAAGAATTAAATAAATAAAATAGAGTTTTGAAATCTCTAACTTGTAAGACAATTCTTATATTACGGTGCACACATGGTATGATGAGTTTAGGGCAATCCTACTAGGCCCCCTTTTGAGGTGTAACAATATTCTTTTAGAGTTGCAAGAGTTTTGAAACCATAGAGAAGCATGGGTAGATACATCACCTTATGTTCTTGGCTGTACTATTCTGGAAAACATGTCTTCTTTGAGTTTTTGAGGTTAAAGAGGAGCATGGTTAAATAAGGCAAGCCATGTTCTAGCCATGCTTCTTTTTTGGTAGGTTTGAAAATCATGTGTTTTAGGGCTACAGTAAAGAGCACGACTAATTATGGCATCTCGTGTTCATCCCGTACTCTTTGCTCCATGTATTTCCTTTGAAAGTTTAACCTATTTTACCTTATGTTTTACATCATTTTTCAAAATCTTACATCATATACTCATCATACAAACTTATAGTCATCATTTACAACATCCATATACATCTTTTTACTTCATATTTCATCAAAATCCTAATTTTAACATGCATGATCTCACTTAGGTCTTAATATATAACTTCATATATTGCAAGTTTACAAGTTTTATCTTAAATCCTACCTATAACTAGCATTTATTCATCATATACATGCAATAATAACAACCAAAATATGAAAATAACCTAACTCACAAGTTTGGCCAGCATAACTCTCTTAATCTTTTATCTTACTCCTCCTCCTAAGTTGATGTAGCTCCTCCTAGCTTAACTCTCATCTTCTATCTTCTTTTCTAGCATTGATTTCTCTTATGATCTTGTTTAATTTGAGATTTTAGGGTTGAAATTTGAGAGAAAAATGATAAATAAGAAGAAGAGAGATACGAAGGGAGAAAAAGAGAGAAAAGATAAAAGAAAGGAAAAAAGGGAAGGTAGGTAAAACAAAGAAAAGAAAAGGCTACATATATTTTCGAGTAAGGGTATTAGGTTTAAACCTTTCTAATATTTATATTTGGATCCAGAAGCAATTAAAAAATAATTTGAAAATCTATATGTTAGAAATTAATAGTTTGAATAAAAAATGCAATCTAGGAGTTTAATTTATGAAACTTTGATTTTGAATTTGAGTTTGGGCTTAAAACTGACATTTTTAAATATATAGATAAATTCAAAATTTAGAGGGATTAAGAAAATGGAAGTTCAACTAAAATTCGAAGGTTTAGGAATTTGTAAAACATTTAAATTACTTGTCTGAAGGTTTAGAGAATTGGAATATAAAGAAATGGAGTTCTAATATGAAAATTGGAAGGGTTTATGAAATTTAATTTGTCAAAATAGACCGTTAAACCAAATAAACAATTTTAAAAATGAATATTAAAATTCAATTTAATCTATTTACTAATTGATTATGCTAAATTATCTAATTATTTTACATAATTTACTTTACTTGATTTAAGTAAACTATCTAAGTTAAATTTCTAGATTAAATTCTAACTTTAATTCAAAATTAACCATCTATTAAACTATTGTTAATTTAGTTAAGTGAAGGGTTGGGATATTTCATCGCTTGTTTGAAGTCTTTTCATAAAGGTATTGTTAATCTTTTACCAATAAAAGAATTATCATGATAATGAGTTAATATTGATTGAATGGACGCATATTTTAGTAATTGCATTAAATATTTTGCTAATGGATTTAGAAAGTATGGAAATAACATGAAGAAAAGTTAAATTACTTGTTAGGTCCCTTTTTAAATAAGTTTTGAAGATAAAAAAAGTTTAAAATGATTACTAATTAAATTATCAAGTGTCCAGATTTTTAGTAAAGAAGGTGACAAATGAATAGTATCAGATCACCCAGAAGGAACTCCAGAGACTGTGCTGTAAGAATAAGAACAAGTTTAATACAATCCAGAGGGTACTCCAGAGAGTATTAGTATATCAGATTTATAATCGTGAATCAAGCATAGATTATTCACAGCTTTATTCAAATCAGGTTTTAACTTGTTTTCAAGGCCCAACTCCAAAAGTTGAATACATTTGAGTAATGTATTCATATGTTCCACTAAGTAGGAACACAATTCATGGGGATTAAATCAAGATTATTAATTTTTGTCAATTTTTTTTACATAAATCAAGATTTCTACACAATTTAATTTTAAATAGATGTTGTTGTAATTTTGTATCAGTTTTATGAAGACTTTAACTACCTTTTATGATATGGTCGAGAAGACTTGAAGATTAGAGGCAATATTTATCAAGAGATCAAGTTAACATTAAAGAACTTGAAGATATACACGACTTGAAGTTTCCTATTTTCATGGGATATCAAGAGGACAATTGTAAAACTCGGAAATTGTTTACGCTAGTACACGACTCTAAAATAGAAAGTATGAACTAGTTAGTAAACCTAGAATCCAATAAAAACCTAAGAATAGATCCATAACTTGAATTTGGCTGGGTTGGGATCTACAAATCGAATAAAGAACTTATTTGACCCTAATTGATACCAAAAACGAGATTTTGTATCTTTAACTGAAAATTCAAGATATGATTAAAGGAAACCCAAATTTTCAAACCCCGAATCTTGTCATACAAATAAATTAAATAGAAAAATATAAATATGGAGATTAAATGACTACTATTGAACTCAGTAAAGACTTGAGACTAGAACAATGAGTATAATGAGCCTGTACATGGATTTAAACCCTAAATTCAAGATTCCTAGATAGTATTAAACACTACTAAAAAGATTTATAGTAGGTATAAAAAACCGAAGATACATAGATAATTTAGTTTATATATCAAAAGCGATATTGAGTAGTTAATCAACTACGCTTATAGATAGGAAACGATAACCTAAAGATAAACCGTTAGGATTATAAATACATAATAAAAACATAAACAGATGTATAACTAAAGATTTATACTCCAAAAAAAAAAAATTTGAATCACACCATTGTTCTAATTAGTGTTTTCTTAAGCTATTGCAGCCTAAAACAAAAATTGACCTAATAAGCTTAAGAAACCTTAATCGCGGGAGATAAAATTCTAAAAACAATTAATCGCGAAAACTTAAAACTTAAATTTGTATCGTTTGATAAACTAAATATTTTTGTACAACTATAAAAATATTTTTGTACAAAAACTCTCAAATATTTGCTAAATTATACCGATTAACGTAATAAACTACCCAAAAATATGAATAATTATTAACTAAATATTAGTATTATATATATGCTAAAGGATGGATTTCAAATTGCATAAACGTTGGGCTTGGATGTCCTTGAGAATTGTGAACCGAAATTTGCTTGAAATTTTCTAAATTATGCACAAATGGTCAACAAAATCAACTCAAACACCAATCAAACTTTGCTAACTCATCTCCTTCATTAATGCTAGCAAAACAATGGAGGGAACAATATACAAATGAGGAACAATTGGGGCAAATATCAGAAGGCAACGTCTTCTTCTTTCCTCTCTCTATATATATGTTTATAGCTCTTGATGAACAAGTAAACAACCTCCACTTACTCTCGAAATTTTTCAGATCAAACAAACACCTATTGATAATCAAATTGACCTAAAAACAGAAATCAAATCGTCCTAAACATTCCAGTTCGAATCAAAGAAAAATATAACACGAAAAATGTTCAAACTGGGAACAAGGTAAGTTGTTGTAATATGGCTTGTTATTTATTAAAAGCAAGGATTGAAACTAACTTCTGATGATCATAGGATCATTACCAACCCAAGAACAAGCTTCAAATTCCACCGAACAAGCTTAAGCAAGGTAAAATTCGAAAACCCTAGTTGTACCTTTTCAAATTAAAAAATTTAAGATCACATACATGTAGATACGTTATGAGTTGATGTATGTATATATACATACTATAGAAAAACTTATGAATAATTTGAGATTGTTTACGAAGTAGAAAATTTAAGAAATACGAACTGTTTCATCGGAGAAGATGATGAACAGTGTCAACACTATCCCTAAGCCAGCAGTGTAGACATTGAACGCCGGTGGTGTAGAGATGGCTTATGTTGGAACAAAAGCTACTTAAAACTTATTCTTGCGTAAAGTAGACGAACCGGCTAATTGGGACTGTACGCTGGCAGCGTAGAGTCTAGCGTATGTGGAAAGCTAGCGACTTACAAGCCAACGCAAACAATACGAAATAAAATGAAAAACTTAAGAACGTCGGCATTTGGGTTTCAACGCCGGCGGCGTAGGAGCCAGCGTATAAACCTGTTTTTCTTACATAAAGTCTGAATTTCACGAACAAGATATTTACATAATAAATATAAATATATTATATAGATATGTATATCAAAACATATTTTACTAAGTAAATAAACAAATACAAATACTTAGAATAATAATATATTTAGTATTTGAGAACTTTTAAACCCTAAAAACTATATCGAAATATTAAATATTACTAGCTACTGTAATTGTTAAATATTTGCTCAATTTAGATAAATAGGTAATAATGGAAATCAAAATAAGCTAAATTTACGAATAATGTGACTTCTAAAAAAGACAAAATAATTATGTTAAATAAATTAAGAGAAACACGACGACACTAAGCAATGGTAAACAGATATGAGTTACTATAATGAGTCAGTTAGAAAGTAATATAAAAGTAGTATTAATAACTACGAAAATATAAGTTTGTCCAATATCAATTGTTTAAATACCAGATAAATGTATATAAATATCAAATAAGATCAAGACTAACAACATGAAAATAAATATTAAATGATACTAGATTATCATAGGACCATTAAAAGACCAATATAGTACTAGAATGAAAACTTAACATCAATATAGCATACTTAGACACTCATAGGAGTTTAATCATATAGTTTATGTGTCATTGATGAGCATATTAATCATATCAAAGGTGACCTGAGTACTTGTGAGGACTTTCCTAACGACTACTACGATTGACCAACATGAGCAGGTGAGTAACTCAGTCTTATTACATTGCATGTGCTTCTAATTTTAGCGAATCTTAAATATAAAGATAATAATTTGAGTGTACTGTATGGGTTTATGGGAACTGTTTATTGTATTGATTGCCAAGTCACTCTAATAATAATGACAATAAAATTATGTATGACTATATTGTTTGTGTAACACGATTGAATTTCTGTGTATTGGTTGATCGCCTTTAATTTAATTAAAAACTGCTGGTACCATAATGGAAATTGTACATGCATTGCATAATACTGCATTTGAGTAAGTGGTAGCCTATTACGTGTTAGTATTTCGGATCTCTGGTAATGCTTAGGTTATCTAGGCAAGAAAGTTATTAGTTAATCGCAAGATTACCTTTGTTCTGTTTATACCATAGGAACTAAATGGTAATGAAGGACTCCGCTCATGGTATTGCTTGGAAATGACCAACACTTAGTGGAGTTTCTATAGCTAAAGTAGGAAATGAATGTTAAGACACAATAAATTCAAAGAGATAATTAAATTGAGCATTGTTGTTTCCTGAAAGCTTAGTCTCTCCTGAGTAGGTAGGCTATAGATTGTGATCCTTCAACCCCGATGAAAGGGTGCAAATCTTCATCCTGTTTGGATTTCGGGTTATCCAGGCTTATATTTGTACATATGTTTGATTGATACATTTCATATGATTGTTAAATAACTTGTGTATGTTATGTGATAAGTTCTGGTTATTCACCGAGCTCATGGTTTAGCTCACACTTCAACAGTCCTTTCAAGTTCACATTGCGACCTTCGCTCATTACTACCAGGAGCATGGTCCTGGTAAGAAATTAGAAGCTAGAAGCTGAAGGAATAGTATAGGATAAGAATATATTTCATATTTTAGTTACAAGTATTTTGCATTAGAGACTTTAGCTATGTATTTGCAGGAGTTTATAGAAATGTTACGGTCTGTAATATTTTTATTATTCACAAACTTGGTATGACAGTTATTTACTAATTTATGTCTTTTATATATATATATATATATTGTTTATCTTATCCAAGCAACTAAAAGATCCTGTTTATTGAAAATATGTAATTCTTAGAAGGTAAACTAGTAATAGTATTCAAGTGTATCTTGTTTACTGGGGCGTGACGACAGTTGAGGATATGCCTACATAGATTTTTGGGACGGATTTACACAAAATTTTCAAGATAAATAAAGGGCGGTTTTGAAGATAAATATCAAGCATGAGTTTGCTATGTTCAAATTTGAATTCAAATATGAATTTCAGCTATCAAGATAAGATTCCCAAGATAGTATCTGAGATATTAGAGGAGAGATATATCCAATAACTTACAACAATCCTTTTTGAACATTCAAGACAAAAGCTTATATATCAAAAGGTTTTCTTTCAACAAAAATAAGAGAGAAGGCAAAAAAGAGAGAAAGAATATGCTACATTAAATCAAAATATACTTTACAAAAATACTCTCTCTTACATGAATTTTTAAGCTGGTTTTGTGTAATCAATTTCCTTGCTGCATATTTCTTTGATTTTTCTTACTTGATTAAATGGAGAAACTATAGTGCGTCCTCACTTTGGTTTGTTTAGCAAATAGAAGCTTTATAGTTAGTGATAGCTAAGTTGAAGCTAGGAAGGCTGAATAGGATTAAATTGTAAACTACTTATGAACAAGTTTTGATTGGATTAATAGAACATACCTGTGTGGATTACAGGATCCTCAGCTTGGAGCTGGAAGAGTGAACTAACGCATAAGACAGACCATTATATATTGCTAACTTAACTATTCTTTCCTACTCTTTTAATTCCTGTCATTTAATTGCTTTGTTCTCACATGTTTAACTCAAAAGAGATTTTCATTTAAAGGCTTAAAATTTCAAATTTTGATTATAATCAATCTAACCCTTCTTCTTGATTATAAAAGTGGGACCAACATTACTGAAAAATACAAGTAAACAAAAAATGTAATTTTATTGAAAAAAAAAGTGGGAAATCGTCTACAAAAGGAAGAGATAAAGAGTTAATGCGCGAGAGAGAAAAGAGTAAGTAAGATTGTAATATTGGTAAGTAAGACAGACGAAAAGAGAATTTAGATGGTGTTTCCATTTTGCCCTTAGATATTTTTATCTAGATTATTATACTACATGATTTTTATTAATTAATTTAATATAATCAGGGGCAAAGCCATACTTGGAAGTTGGAAAAGTAAAGTCTAGCATCCGCAAGTGTTTGCTTAACAATATCGCTATGTATATATCTTTGTCATATTATTTTTATATAGATGATTGTTAAAATCATAAATTAATTATATAATCTTATGAGTTTCTGATTTTATAAGTTTTCTCTTAACTAAAATTGATGCAAATTTGTTTAATACATACTTTATATAGCTTTATGAATTTAGACATGCGATTTTAATGAATTGTAAATCTCAAGTTTCATAAATATATATATATTTATATATGTATTTCATCGACAATTTTCCCACTTTTTTTGGATATCTTCTATATGCTTTCATGCGTAATTTTTCAATTGCCTCCCTGTCCCATACTGTTTCAATAGCATGCGTTTTTTTTGCCCCCGAAATGATCGTTTTGAGATTTTGCTTTTTAAATATTACTATTAATGTATTTTAATAAAATTTCTATTAACTTTATGGATAAGTGTTATGGGTGTGTTATAGGTATTTTTAATAATAGTCAAGTTTTTTTTTTCCAATCCATTAATTTTTTTTATTATCCATTAAATACTTTTACAATTAAACAGTTCAAGTTGCAGTAAGGAATGAATTTTAATATCTCATTAATTGATTAATATTCATCATTATTATTGTAAGATGACTTTGTATTTAAACAAATAAATTTTACAAGGTTTGATAAAATAAATGACATATTATCTTGTCTTGTAAATTATAAAAATACTTTTATATACTTAAAAATATCAACGAGATGGATGATAAGCATTTACTTTTAATTTAACCTTTGAATTTTTATATGAATTGAAACATATCATTGATGATAAATTTAATAATAATTTTAATGATAGAATGTAAGTTATGAAAAGGTAAAAAATTCCAAAACTATATTATATTGACAGCTACATATTTGTTAAATTCCATTGTGTCTGTTAGGGTGCAAGTGTGAGAATCCCACATGGAAAATATAGGACTTGTGTGAAAAGTTTATAAGAGGGACGACCTATTAACCCATTGCCTTAAGGTTTTGGGTTATAGATGGTGGCTAAAGTCCATTTGTGTAATCCTTCACAAAGCCCACTGAATTTCTCCCCATTGAAGGCATACTCCAGACCCTAACAATTGGTATCAGAGCTAATGGTTCAGTTGGAAAACTCCCATGGTTAGCCCACCATGTGGAAAGAAGAGCTTTGTGGTATGATTTGTCTATGAAACCCATGGTGAGTAGGTGGAACCACTCACAAAGCGTATTTAGTGGAGTTAGTTTGATAAACTCTTGTTAAGGGGGAGTATGGCCTATCCCATTGTGGAGACTCATACTTGAGGGGGAGATTGTTAGGGTGCAAGTGTAAGAATCCCACATGGGAAATATGGGATTTGTGTGAAGAGTTTAAAAGAAGGAAGACCCATTAACCTATTGCCTTAAGGTTTTAGATTATAGATGGTGCTTAAAGCCCATTTGTGTAATCCTTCACAAAGTCCATTGGATTTCTTCCCATTGAAGGCATACTCTAGACCTTAACAATTGGTATCAGAGTTAATGGTTCGATTGGAAAACTCTCATGGTTAGCCCACCATGTGAAAAGAAGAGCTTTGTGGTATGACTCGTTTGTGAAACCCATAGTGAGTAGGTGGAACCACTCACAAAGCGGGTTTAGTGGAGTTAGTTTGATAAGCTCTTGTTGAGGAGGAGTATGGCCTATCCCATTGTGGAGACTCATACTTGAGGAGGAGATTTTTAGGGTGCAAGCGTGAGAATCCCACATGGGAAATATGGGACTTGTGTGAAGAGTTTATAAGAGGGAAGACCCATTAACCCATTGCCTTAAGGTTTTGGGTTATAGATGGTGCCTAAAGCTCATTTGTGTAATCCTTCACAAAGTCATTGGATTTCTTCCCATTGAAGGCATACTCTAGACCCTAACAATAAAAACCTGTGCTGTGATACCACTTGTTAGGAAAAAAAGATCTAATCTTTTTCCTCTTGCCAAAAGGTGAAAACATGCAATAAAAAAATTGCGTAAAGTAAATAACAAACACTATGATATAATGTGGAAAACCCAAAGTAGGAAAAACTACGGACCAGCAGCGCACAGATTCATCTACTATAAACAATATAATGGGATTACAGTTTGTTGTTCATCACTAGATTTCTCTAGTGGATTACCGATTCATCACCTTCAGCCGGTGAAATTACAAACAGATTCAAGATCTATTCATCTAGAGTTTCTCTATCTAGGATTCCCTCTCATTCTCTCTCTAGATCTATCCTATTTAGGCTTGAGAAGAGACACCCATCTTGTTCCCTTGTTTCTTCTCTTCATCACCGCTTCATGTAGAATACCTTTCATCACCGTTGATCGGTGGTACATCGGAACAAGGATCAACATCTTGTCCCTCCACACACCTCACAGCATGTCTCTATACCTCCCTAGTGTATATAATCCACACGCCTCATGGTGTGTCTCTACACCTCCCGGTGCATATCTCCACTGAAAGACAAGATAAGAAGAATTTATAAGAAAAACAAGGAAGGCTCACATTTAATGCTAGCCGCATTTATTCCACTTGACCAGCATTCATTTCTATGTTGATCAACTTTGCCTTTTATAAATACAACTTATCTTCAAGTTTTCTTCTAAATATATCCAATGTATATTCAGGACGTCCTTGGATATAGACCCATATGACTTGGATCTATAACCCCAACAATGTCCATATATTTACTTCTAGCGTATAAATATGTATAGATCATATATATTATTGTCTTTTTTCTTCACATTTTTTAATACACATTACAAAGAGCGGGTATCACACCTGGTTCATCATCCATGAGAAAACTAGTTATAGAGTATTTGGTTGAAAGTTTTCAAAACAGACAATGATATTGTTTTGTTCAACATATTATATTATTGTAAAGGTTTTCATACTTATATATGTATGTAGTATTGATATATGTGTACTATTGGACATTTTATCTTTTATTAGATTACTCATATTTAGTGTTGACCTATCTAAAAGTGGTGATTTTTTTTTTTTAAATTTTGGACTAATTGTATCATATTATCAAGTTTTTTTTCTTTTCTCTATTATAGAGAGGAGGGATTTGAATCTGAGACCACTCATTTGAGAGGACAGATGATATCACTAGGCTACAAAGTCATTGGGATCATCAAGTGTTTAAAATAAGTTTTTTTTTTTAATAAAAAAATGAGTAAATTATCTAGAAAAACCATAACATTTTCGTTGAGATTACAATTTTTAGATAAGTGAATCAATTGAGATCTCTATTGATACGTGTCACAACGTGTTGGATATTTTGAATTTTAGTTAGATATGCAAATTATTTTTCTTGTTTATATGTGTCAACAAATATTTTAATTGACTTAATTCTCTAAATGTTGTAACTTTTTTTTAATGAAATTATCTTCAAACATTATGTTGTGATATTTACGTGTAATTTCAAGTTAATTTACCCTAAAAACATACCCATATTTTATAGTCAAGTGATCTTCAATTGGAATAAACTGCTAAACTAATTTAAGCTTTTAGCTATATTTTTAGTTCAAATCACCTGCAACGTTATTAAATCGATTGATTACTCCGCTTTGGAGAAACTCAAGAATTTAGTAATTAGCCCAAGCTTTCTATCGACACAACCCTGTCCCCACACCAAGATTTTTATTACGGTATCTGGCATCTGCGCACACGGAATGCTAACCGATAATTTTTGCACTTTTTGAGTGGAAAAGAGAGAGAGAGAGAGAGGTTAATATATACAGGCGTATCAGGAATTCGTATTTGTCATTATATATATACACATATAATGTTTTGTATATAAAGAGTATATATATAAGTTTGTATTCAACATTTCAACTTTCCGAAAGGTTACATAACCATATGCTTAGTTTATTTATAAAAAGATACAACGAATACTGTCATACAAGATATACATCAACCTTATTACTTGTGGTCATGTTGATAAGACCATTTAATCAATCATCAATATAGTAATTAGAATATTAATTATTTTTATGATTCGATCATAATTGAATATTACATGAACTGTTAAATAATACGAAATGATTCCTATCAAAATTAATAACGATACTATTCAACTTTGCATCTAAGCTATTATATTCAAGGAACAGATAAGGAAAATCAAACATTGAAAGAAAGTTTTCATCAAATTAATTTATTACTGATGGTAATAAATTTGCTAAAATCCATTATGCAGAGAAATGCACGAATTAAAAAAAAAATTATCTAAGTTTAAAATCCTGGGTTAGTGCAAAGTGTGCACTACGACCTTCAAATTCTTTATTACCTCGTATGTCTTGATCCTTCGCGTGTTAATGGTGACCGAAGCATCGGACTTGATTGTTACCACCAGATACCGATCAAGTGTCGGCAACACCTTTCCGAATGGAAGCTTCTCTAGATCGGTAGTCTCTAGGTAAAGATTCGGCAATATGTGAGACTTGATATTGCACACGTAAGGATGAGGATGGTTTTTGGTGAGATAGACTCGTCATCGATCGTGACCACCATGGCGTTTTGAAGATTCACAAGTTGGGAGTACAAATCCTTCATTGCGAGTGCGAGAATCCCATATTCCGTCATTCCAAATCGGAGGGATGGCATCTTGAAGCATGGACCTCATCAGCGGATCAACAGTTTGGGCGGCCTTGTCCCGGTCACTGACTCTTAGCGGGGGATTAGGAAATGACATCATAATGTTAAAACCACATGAATGACGCTGCAATGAGAAATGCAGGGGTCCGTTGAGACCGTGAATAAAACTAATCTGTTAAACATGTCGGGATGTGTCATTTCAGCTTGGTTGATTAGTACGCGGGTAGTTTCATCATTATTATCACTTATTTTTAGGGAGGACGACTGACGTTGTAGGGACCCAACTTATCCTACATCAAAAATTTAAATAAGTCAAATCTCCCGATCACGTATAATACTTTAAGTATTACACACACAAACCTCCTTTAAAGATATGTTTACATTGAACATTGCTAGTCGGTTTTAAATTCTGAAATCGTTTAGTTAGATTTTCAAATAAATAGATTTAGCAGTGGGGAATTACTCTTAATAAAAACATTTCTAGCTTCTACTCACATGAATAGATCAACTTTCTTAAAAAAAAAAACTTCAAAGGCTTATTACAAACATATGACCTCCACAAGGCCTTTAAAGAAAATTCAATTAAAAAAATAAGTCTAGCTCTTCAAAACAATGAAAACAAAACAATTAAAATAAAATCTACGGTCCTAGTTCACTTCACTCTCTCACAAATCCTCCTCGAGTCATCCCATACTCTCAAACCCATCATCATCATCAACATCATCAGCATCATCATATCAACATCATCAGATCATCATTGTCATAAAAATTGTCATCATCATCAACAACAAGTCATCACCTGAAAAGAGAAAATAATGAGCCGAAGCCTAGTACAACAACAACACAAGCACACACGAGATGACACATAAGCTTAAATATTGCAATGCAACAACAACAGGTAATTATTTTTTAAATTAAAATAAACAAATCAACATAGGAGCACTCATACTCTGGAACAATCCTAGGAACTTAGGGGTCTTGAGTAACAATAGTTACTTAGAAGGTTGATGTAAACAGTTTGGAAACTTATATCACCTATATCTGATCGAAAACGAGAAGATAGTCTCATTTAGGGTTCACAACTATTACATACACTATACATCACAATCCATAATATAACAAGGCTCAACTCGTCCCATAAATATGAGCTCTACTATATTACTTCTCGTCGATTAAGATAGACATTACATCGATACCATTTGCTCTATTAGCTATTTACTGAACTACCTACAAATGTTATTGCATCATGACGAGAGTGACCTAAGTGCCTAAACTATTGTGCCCAGCTTCAGATAAGGTTATCGTTCTCTGGACTAGATTAAACGATACAAGCACAAGCATCACTCATTAATTAGGCCATTTTTAAGTTTTAGTTCATTAAGAATGTCTATCCTAACAAACAACAAGTATGTACATTTGAAATCCAAGCAGAAATAGAGGATAGATAATTATCCATCTTAGAAGATAAATCAAGTATTCATACCTATTTAAGAATTAAACTCATATAAGCATTTAAATAAGGGTAGTGAGCAAGTTTGGTTTAGAATAGGAAATGATTCTTAGGACGCGAAGCAACCTCTTCTCTTTGCGGGACTCCTTCTTAGGGCGTGAAAGCATTCCATCGGGCTTCCCGCTGAAGGATGTGTTCAAGTTGCTTCTTTTCTGCTTTCATCTGAGGCCAATAAAATCGAGCGCCAAGCAACGCCATTGTTCGGTGCTGACCGGGATGTCCTGCCCAGCCAGTGTCGTGACACTCCTTTAACAAGTCTTTAATGGTCCTTTTCTCTAATCAATTAGCTTCAATTTAACTTTCAGTTAACTTCAAGGAGGAATCCCATTATTATTTTCTTTTTCAGAAGTGCTAGATGCTTTAATATTGTGTCAGACCGGATTAATGTTGAGTTATCCATTTATATCAAACGCATTTTAAGAAAAACTATTTAATTAGACACTAAGTAGGAATCCTGCTATGGCCATGAAAATTGCTCCACCATGATACAGACAATTCTCCTTTATCCGTCAAATTAATTGTTTTCTCTTGTTTATAATCTCTTATTATAAAGACATCATCATATCATTTATATCCGAAAACATTCATATTCAAAGCAAACAAATATTTGAAACAACATATTTTCTATGTTAAACATAGATTATCCTACCATATTAATCTAATTCAATTATTAGCTATTAAGACTATTTTGACTTAATCTTAATCAAGTTTATTAGAATTGATTATTTAATTTAATTACTAAGTCAAGTTGATTAAACTTAATCAATCTAATCCATTTTAGCTCATTGAAGTCTATTTAGTTAAGTTGAACTTAAGATTATTAACTAAGTTCATTTTATATCTAACTTCTATATTTAATCCAATTATTTATTAAATCTAAAAATTTACTAAACTCATTCTTAATTATATCATTTAACTAACACATCACATAACTATCATTTTCTATTTTATTTTATTTTTATTTAAATTTTTGTGAAGAACATAGGAGGGTGCATGGGCCATGTTTAACCCGTACATGCATAAGAAGAAACATGATCAGATACACAAGCCATATTTCTATTGTGCTTGCTCGTGTTTTAGAGTTCAAAGAGAAGCAAGGCATGATACATTGAGCCGTGTTTCAATCGTGCTTCTCTTTGAATAGAAACATTTGAGAAGTACGATGCATAAAAGAGAAACACAATGTGATACACAAGTCATGCTTCACCCGTGTTTCATGAAAAATCTAAGCACATCAAGGTTAGAAGAGAAGCATGGCTTGATACATTGAGCCATGTTCTAGCTATATTTGTTTACAAAAGAGAAACACGATGATATAGAGAGGTCATGCTTTAGTCATACTGTTTTGGGATTTTCTTTTAAAATGAAACAGGAGAAGCACGGTTGGATACATTTGGCCATGTCCTAGCTGTGTTTCTCTTCGTGCATTAAGAAAAATAAAGAGCATGACTGTTACAAACGTAGTGCTTATTGCCTTATTCTTTGTTTTGAAAAATTTACTTGTTTTACTACTTGATTTGCATTATTTTTCAACATCTAACATCTTTTAATCAAAATATAAGCTTAGAATCATCATTTCTAACATTTATATACATGTTTTTACTTCATCTAACTACAAATTATGCCAAGAATCACTTAGCCTAGATTTTAGCTTACATGCTCACATATTCATTGTTTACCAACTTTATCATAATTTCTACTTATATCTAACACTAATCCATCATATATGCATAAACAACAAAACAAAGTAAAACAACTATACTTATCTTTTTAGGCAACCACATGGAACACGATTTTCTTTACACTTCTTCTCCTAGTTTGTTGAAGCTGAAGCTAGCATGATTCCAACTTCCTATCTTGTTTTCTAACTTTGATTTCTCTTCTAATCCTCTTGAAATTGAGATTTGGGAGTTAATGTAAGAAAAAGAAGAGAAAAGAATGAAAACAAAAGGAAAAGAACAGGAAAGAGAAAAATAGAAGAAAGGAAAAGAAAAGAAAAAGGAAATGATAATTTAGGGTAAGGGTATTAAACTTAAATCTTTTAGATAAATATCTTCAATTCTGAAAGTGTTTATAAGATAATTTTAGAATTTATAGGTTAGAAATAAAGAACTTAAAATAAAAACTTAATTTGATAACTTAATTTAGATCAAATTGATATTCAATTTGAGCTTGGCCTAAAAATTGACCTAAAAATTGATATTCAATACATTTTTAGGCAAGCAGATGATTTCAAAATTGATGCAGATTATGGATATGAACTTTTAGCTAAAGTTTAGGGATTTAGGAATCTACTAAGCATTTAAATAACATGTTTAAGGGTTTTAGAAATTCAAAATCTCAAATTTTAATTTAATCAATTACTAATTTAATTATGTCAACTTGTCTAATGCATCCTATAATTTGCTTGATTTATTTAATCCATCTAGACTTAATTTTTAACTTAGATGACGGTTTTGGGGTATTTCAAATGTGACATTGAGTCAGTGACCAAGGCTAATGGTTTTGAGCATCGTGGAAGCACGTGTCTTGAGGTAAGAGAATGGGAAAAGGGCTAGGAACAAAGATGTATTGGTCGATTTCTCTTCAGTAGAGGAATGGTCTTCCGGAGGAGCTCAGATAGTGGAAGGACCGCTCCAAGTGGTGAAAGGAAAAGAAGTGAAGGTGGCAGCGGAGGCGAATTGGTGGAAGCCACCAAGCGGGAGAAAAATGGCCCATAAATAATCCTAGGGAAAGAGGAGTTGGTGTGCATAGAGGAAGGCAAGGGCTTATATAAGACAAACCGAGACAATAATGCTGCCACGATGGTTTCGGTTTTTTTGCCATTATTTTCAAAATGAATACAAATGTAGAGAGTTCAAAAGAAATTTAAAAGAATGGACTTGGAGTCTCTATACATCCTCCGTAAAGGAAAAATATTTATTATCAAAGGAATGGTGTTTCAGTTCTATTATTATAATTTCTGAAAAGAGTTAATTTAGAAAAAAATGGAAAAAATTAATAAAAAAAGTAATGTTATTTGACGGAGGAACCAAGGAGGGAAGAAAATATTACAATTTTAGTTTTTTAAATTAAAATTAACATATAAAGTTTTCTAATTAAAAAAAAAAACCTTTTTCTAAAGTTTTACTTTTAGTAAAAAGTATTATTGGTATTTACTTTGAAAGCGTTAAATTTATTAGACACAAGGACTTTTTTAGTTTAAACAGAAACTTGTATGTATCCTATTTCAACTTTTTTAGGCGATCGGAATAGGTAAATGCAATAGTCCTTATTTTTCATCGAGTATAAACTTTCGACTTTAATTAAAACCCTTCCTTACGTGTGAATTGGAACAACCATCACGATATGTATCATAGAACGTCTACGGGCTAGATGGCCGGAAAGGGAAAACTGAGCGGGAAATCTTGGAAACGAAAATATCTCACTCTTGTACCATGTAAAATGTATTCAATTTATAGAAACCAGCTTTTCTATATTTATCTTGTTCTACCATATCTATATATATATATATATCTTCTACGATCACGACGATAAATAAAATGGGTGGAATTACGTGCTATGGAAATCCAAACATCTAAATCTAAATCTATATTATTTAAGCCAATACATCATGTTATTGTTCTCCATATCTATATCTATATCTATATCTATATCAAAAGATATAAATTAAACAATTATTTAATTAAGATTGATATTGAATCAATTATCATAAAGTGTTTCCAACCAAATTATTAATTAACCTAATTTAATCTTACATAAGTGCAAGCCCGTCTGTTTTTAGTAAATAAAAAGCTTAATTTGAATTAATCCATGACATTGGTGTGTAAGGAAACGGAGTAGGAGATTAGAGCAGTGGGTAAAAGGTGAATTTCTTTTCTTTTTGTTTTTTTTTTAAATTGCAAAATGCAGTTTGATACTCATTTATATTACTGTATCAAAAGAAATTCAAATGAAAAAAAAAAGATATAGGTTCAATTTAATAAATACAAACACAAAACATATAATTAAAGAGGAAAAAAAAAAGCCTCTTTTAATGTCGTTCATATAGTTATAATTTTCATCGAACAAGAAGAAGTGATTTAAACGAGGATGTTAGAGTAAATTTACATTGCACAGTTGCATCACCACTCCCAATTTATACTGAGTAGTTACCTTACCCCATTTACTTCTCCACTTTTGTAAGAATTGAAGACAAAAGTGGGGAATGGAACTGTGTAGCTACAAACATCAAAATTAAATCGATTAAACAAATTTATATTAAAAAAATTTAAAAGGAACAAACACATTTAAAAAAGATCTAGACCATTTATTAATATACCAATACTGGTTCGATTATAATCGTCATGAGACCCTAGAATTTTACAACAAAACCAATCACTTATTCCATCCTCTCTCCCCTTCACCCATCTCCCTCCCTATATGGATTCTAACTCCTCTTCATTGTTCTTTATATATGGATTCTAACTCCTCTTTACTTTAATGAACAATGTATTCTACCATTTAATTAGATAAATTTTTTTTTCATTATAACGAGGGAGGAAAGATTCTGTTAAAAATATAGTTTCCAATGTAAATATTAATTAGCTGTAAAGAAGTCTCTAAATTTTGAAATATTACAGTTAGAACTTTACAATATTGCTATGATTATTGGAGGTCGAGAATTGCTTCACTTGCAAGCAAAAGACAACTAGATACTATCATGTATTGACTAGTCAAAGTTATTATTTATTTCACTTCTTTTATCATCTACAATTTCACCACCTGGAGCCTATTATTTTTGCCGACTTGTAGTCCTATATAGGGACATATTGTGCACCAGGTGTAATGTATGCACCATATGAACATATGATGATATGTATCATGGTGTCTCTTACTCTCGCCCATGATGGCTCTTAAGTATGAGCAAATAGACCTCTTCTTCCCTTTTCCATTTTGAATACAAGTAGGTTTCATGCCCCCTTCGTGCCTTGGCGAGTACTCCTTAGGTTTGGAATCTACTATTACAACATTATTGTTTGGAGGTCCTACTTCCAAGGTGATTCTATGAGCTGTTATCGAACAGTGTGGAAGTAATAATCTTGTTTTGATGAGAAAATATATTGCACAAATGTTCCACAACTTAGTTAAGCTACAATTAATAAGCAAAACTTGTTTTTAATATGTTTAAGCTTTATTGTGCATATATGTGTTTGTGTTTGTATGTGTGTTGTTCTTTACAGATTGATCAAAAACAAATTAACATGCTTTAGCCTTGGTCGCGGTCTTGATCCTGAGGTAAATTAAGGGTGCAACAAGTTTAGATCTATGGCATGATAAGTTCAAATTCAAGGTGCGATGAGTTCAAAAAGCAAAGCCTTGATTGAGGGGTAAATCGAAGGAGTGACAAGTGCATATCTAGGGCGCAACAAGTTCAAATCTAGGGCACGACTTTATAAAAAATAGCCGCTACAGACTTTCAAATCCGATGTTGGTGGGTGTTTTGAGGGTAAATGACTATGCTTTTAGAGCCTCTATATAAATTGAGTGTTTAGGGTGTTTTTAATAGATAGAGTTGAGCTTATTTTACATAGATTATGTCAGAATACTCTCTTATTTTGTGTTTGCATTTGTTGAAAGTGCCATAGTGAGATTGGTGAGTTAATATTCTAAGGCACTATTAACATTTTTTGTTTGAGTATTTTAGTAAAGTCCTCATATGTTGAAGCATTTGAGTGAAGTTCTATATGCGAGTAGTCATTATTGTAAAGTCCTCATTTGTGAGGTATTTGTGAAACAACTCGACATATTCAATCTCTCATATTAGACATGCTAAGTCACCCAGCTACGTATAATACCTAAGTACTACATGTAAGGCTATCTAAAAAATGAGGTGTTTATGTGCATTGCTTGTTTAGTCTATTTAGATACAAAGCTTTAGATACAAAGCTTTATAAAAAAAGACTACTCATCAAGAAGTAGATACTTTAATATAACGATCCATAGATACTAATAACCTAGTATTGCGAAGTTTACAAAACCAAATATTACATCAAATATAGGGAAACTTAAATACTTTATATTACAAACTTAGGCTTATAAGCAAGCCATATCTATACTATTACATTTTTAAAACAAAATTGGTTTAGTCTATCTTTGTAAGAAAAACAACAAGGTTAGTCCAAGAGTCTTAATCACTGTACTCATCCAAAAAGACCTCGAGGTCCATCCCATATCCTAAAGAAACATAAAACTTGTCTTCTTCAATACTTGAAAAAAGATAAAGTGAGATGGAGGCTCTATACACAGTAACTAAAACAAATAAAGTATGGCGTACACTTCTGAACTAATGCAAGGCAAAAATCATCAATTATTTCTCTTTATTTAAGTCAACAAAACAACACTGAAGTATTTAAACTCCGATTTCAATCCTAGAGAGTCTAAGGGTCCTAACTAACTACAGTCGCTCAGGGGATTGATGCAACTTGAATACTTATATCTCTGAGATAATCTCGTAAAGAAAAAGTAATTTCATATAGGGTTTACAACTGTTACTCAACTTTGCTTAACTTAATCTATAATATCACCTAGTTCAATCGTCCCTATAAAGCGTGAACTAAATCATATTATATCCTTTTAAGAGTAAGCAAACGTTATACCGATACTATTTCCCTTATCAATTACCCACCGTACCACTAATGAAAGTCATTGCATCATGACTAAAGTGGCCTAATGCCTAAACTACTATGTTAACCTCGTTAACAGGGTTGTCGCTCCCCAAACCAGATTCAACGGCAAAAAGCACAACTAATACAAACACTTTTTAAGCCTTCTTTAATTAAGATAAATTTAGGATATGCCTATCATAAGCAATCAATATCCATACTAATGCGTACCTTAATAAATAGATTTATCAGGCAAAACACCGGTATTCAAACTCAATTGAGTATAGTAATTTATCAAAGAAACCATTTCATAAAAAACATTATTAAGTCACAATTATACACTAATTCATTAAACCCCTTTAACACTTAAGAAACTCATAAAAAGAAGAACTTAACATGTTTACATACAATAGAGTTATATAGACTTTCTACTTAATCACAAAATTAAGTAACAATTAAGGAAACACATATAAAGTAATAAAATACAATAAATAAATTTAATTTAAATATACATATTTTATTTTTTTATGAATAGTACCGGATGTTTTGTTATGCTGGCGACAAAGGCCGTGATGGGTATAACAAGTACCATTATGCCTGTAATCTTGGGTCGCGATGAAAACACTTAGCCTTATCACGTTCATATTAAGCTTTATAAAAAAAATTTTAAAAGCAACCCGAGGAGATAACGAGCTTCATTACAACCATAATCTAGGTTGTATCAAGCTTTTAAAAGCACTTAGAGGAGATGATGGGCCATGAAATAGCCGTCTTAATAGGGAAATATAACTTCAAGAAGATAATAGCCTTTATTCCGCCCGTGATAAACAGGCTAAATGCCTTATGGTACTTGTTTCAAAATTTTTGAATATCCCTTAACTCTTTACTAAGCCTTTACGCATTTGTAAAAACACACCAACTAGTCTATGAACACATTATCAAACATCACAAAATTCACTTGCTTACATAAGTCCATTTTACATAATATGCACAACAACTTAACCTAAAAACACAATCTCATCATCTAGGTTTGTGAACATCTATTATTAACCTAATCATTCAAGTTCTACTTACTTATCACTAATAACATCCATACATGCATCATATCATCATAATCTCCGTATTTCATTTCATCAAATAACCTAAGATACATACATCTATTTACATATTTAACTCAATATATGTAATAGCATGTTCTTAAATCATTCAAAAATCAAAGTTCTACTCTTATTTAACCTTAACATCACGCAAAATCATAATTGAACAAAACAAACAAGAAATCAACTTTTACTTACTTTTAGAGCTACCTCTAGCAATCAAGCTTGTTTTTCCCTATTTTCTTAGCTTAATTCCCACTTCTCTTAATATTGTATCTTATTTCTTAACTTTAAATCTTGTTTGTGATAGCTTAAAAGGAATTTTAGTGGATGGAATTTGGGTTTATTTGAACTTGAGAGAAAGAAGAAATGGAGAAAGAGATACGATGGAGGTGGTTCTGTTTTGGATTGTGATATTTTTGCTTACATTTTTTACTTTTAGGCATTTGGAACTCTTTAAAAAGATGCTAAAATAATGGGCTTGGGCTATGGTTGTGTTTGGGCTTAAGTTTATTAATTTAATTGGTCTTGGGCTTAGGATTTCGGCTCTAAATCTGCTACTTTATACATCAAAACACACATGCACCTAATTTAATATAATCCAACAAACATATGTATTACTAAAATTTACTGACACATATATACTTCAATTACAAGAATTTCTCATACTAAGAATTTGTTATATCATCAATTTAAATTACATTAACTTAACTATAACAATTTAACTTAAAATTCATCAATTAAACATATGGAAGCAAATTAATCTCATATATTAAATTTTTAGGTTATTTCAATTTGTTTGTTAAATGAATTGTGTGAAGTCCTCCTTGAATGAGACAATTGTAAACCGTAAAGACTAGGGGGTCGGCCGGACTCCACGTTGTATCACAGTGTGATGTTCTTCATCCCTTATATCTTGTTATTATTGATGTAATTGCATGAATTGGGCATAAAATTGGTACAAGAGATAATGGTTGGTTAAGTGACCTTAAAATCGGTTTAGAAACTCCTTGTAACTTTCACTTCCACATATGTAGGTGTAAATAAGCATAGTGGTGCGTGCATGATATCTTCTTCAATCAGCATCAATATTAGTCTCTAAGGTTAATGCTTAACCTCATATTAGAGAAATTTTTTTGTATTTTTTAAAAACAATAGGCTTATGAGTTTTTATGTGTTAAAAATGAGTTTTTATTAAATCCAATTTAAGTCTTTTAGTTGAGCATCATATCTTAACAAAATGAGCTTTTAACCAAAATGCTTAACTGTGGAAGTTAAGTTGCATTTAATAAGTGGTTTATCACATGTGATTTAGGAACCTTTAATTGAGCGTTACATCATTCATAAGTGGGTTTTTACTCGAATACTTAATTGAGGGGGAGTGCTAAGTTGAGGGGGAGCAATATTGTGCAATAATTATTCTCATAAAAAAGAGAGAGATTGTTGAACCATGTAGAAGTTACAATCTTTTTTGATGAGACAACTTCTTATCAGGCTTAGCATAAAATGAAACCTCAAGTTAATCATATGAAGATTTTTGGATGTCCAACATATTCTATCATTCCATCATAGAAGAGAGAAAAATTTGATGAAAAAGGAGAAAAGTATGTTTTCATTGGTTATAGTAATGAATCCAAAGGATATCGACTTTTTAATCTAAAGAAAAATAAGTTGATTATTTCAAAAGATGTTATATTTGATGAAGATGGTGTATGGGACTGGAAAGAAAAATCTCCTATTATTAAAAGAATTTTTCCTTTAAGATCTAATGTTATACAGCCAAATCCTCAATCAAGTTCAAGACTAGATTCTCTTAGCACTTCAAGTACAACAACTAGTATAAAATCAATACCAGTAGACACACAAGAATTTAATCCACAATAAGAGAGTTCAGTTTATGAATTTTTTGAGTTTGCATTTTTCACATGTGAACTACAAAAGACTAAAGAAGCAGTAAAAGAAAAAATATGGATAAAGGTGATGAATGAAGACATGAAAACTACTGCAATGACAAAGAATTTAGTATCTCATGGAAGACAAAAGCATATCAAACTGCAACATCAACATATAAGAAAGTTGGTACAAGAGGGTGAAACTCAAATTGGATTTGCTAATACAAACACATAACTCGAAGATATAATTAACAAGGCCATGATAGGAGAAAAGTTTGAGTAATTTAGAAGATGTTTTAAAATTGCAAATTAAGAGGGGGGTGTTAAAAATATAATTTGCAATTTAAATATTAATGATGGTACTAAAGAAGTCCTTAGATTTTGAAATATTACAGTTGGAAATTTACAATATTGCTTTGATTTTTGGTGGTAGAAAATTGCCTCACTTGGAAGCAAAAGATGGCTAGATACTATCAAGTATTGCTGGTCAAAGTTATTTTTTATTTCAATTTTTCTATCGCCTACAATTTCACTGCCCGTAGCCTATTATTTTTGCTGACTTATAGTCCCATATAAGGTCAAATTGCACCATTTGTAATGTGAGTACACCATATGAAAAATATATGAATATATTATATGTTTTGTCTTTGTTTCTCTATCACCTTTGTCTTCTAACTTTTCATAATTATTTTTACTTTGCACCCAACAGATTCGAGCCTAGTACCTCTAGATCAGGGTGATGCCGCTAAACTATAAGGCATTGGCAATTAGATAATGTTGTTTATACTATGTGAGTTTTGTTGTTCTGATAGGTAAAATAACACCCTATTCAACACTACCGAGTACTGAACAATTATCAAAGAGTTATTCAAAGTGGAAATAATAAATTTAAGTAATGCGTTATACTTATTCGCCCAAAAAAAAAAAAAGTAATGCGTTATACTTTACATGGTTGCCATAAGTTTTATGATTTTTAGAACTCTCTCTTTATGCATTTGGTTATATTTAGCTAAAGGTAATATTTGGATAAACTTTTAATCAATTGTATTTTATATAAATGGTATTTGAAATATATCATATTCTGATCTACCAATGGAAAACATATATAAATAACAAGGTTTTCTTTGGTTCTAAGATAATTATATAATAGTTCATGTATATGTATATATTGTTAAAGCAATATTGAAAAGCCATATTAAATGTTAAAGAAGGAATAAATGCATTTTAACCTACATCTCTTTAAATTTTTTATAGATTACTTTGGTAAATAAGTTTTAGTTACCTCCATTTTAAAAGAAAAGAAAAGAAATGTTATGGTAAAAAAATCTAGTAAAAACTGAAAAGAAATTATTTTGGGCCTAGGAACTCTTAAGGTTAGGTAAATATATGAGTAAGTTTCATCTACGATACCTGAACTTTTTTTATTGTAATAGAATTATACCTAAAAAAATTTTCTTATAAATAAAATACTTTTAACTTTTTTGTTTGTTGATGTTTCTTCTAGACATATCATTATAATGTTTTTGCGTCCTAGTTGGCAACTGCTGACAAAGGTTGACTTAAGTTGTTGGTTTCTCTCTCCTACATGGATTTGGGCCCACAAAACATTAACTCATTTCCCCCCCAAAAACAAGACGGTTGAACCTCGATGTAATTTCAATCCTTGACATCTCCCCTCTGACCTAACCTTTAGGTCCCATCTCGCTCTCTTTGTATCATTTGAAGGTAACGACAATGGTGTTAACAGAGAACGAAGTGAAGATCAAAGACTAACTTTTTGTACCCTGTCAAAGCTGGTTGATTGGAGGATTGCCTAACGAAGATGGAAAAAGTTCTGCTCTATTAGTACGATGTCAACGCTGAGTTGAAAACTATGTGGACTGATGTAAATCTTGGATGATGATTGTATGTTTACAACCATTATAGTGCAAATTTTTGCACTTAAAGTTGCTCTCTTTAATTTTTTTTTTATTTTCAATAATATCAGATATCAGACATATGTATGCATGTGCAGAGAGATGTAAGCTACAGTTTCTTTGTTTAGGTAGATATGCCAATGCTGGAGAGAGCAAAAGCTATTATCTTGGGGTTGCTCGACTGTGTTGATTAGCTTAAGAAAGAAAAGAAGATTGAAGCCAACTCTAAGGAACATTGGAAGCATTGGGATGGTCAGTGTTTACATTAGGTTGTAGTGTTCTTATTTGTCGCTTGAGTTTGGCACACAATGAATTAGATTCATCTTGGCATTAGCTATAGGTCTATTTTGAACAAATATGATGCCCCATTTTGTTTAGATTGTTATGGCATCAATTCATCCATGTAATATGAATTTTGTTATGAAGAAGTTTTATTTGTGTCTATGGTGTTGTAATTGCACTTTGTGTATAATTTTACATGTACTACCTTCGTGTAGCATTATTTTATATGTGAATTTGCATTGCTGTTCAATTTGGTTAATGTTGCCACAATAGGCAACAACAAACAAGTTTTACATGATAAAACAAAAATCAAGACCTGTCATAAACATTAACACAACTAAAGATAATGCATACATCCAGAATGAATTGTTAATTCTTACAATACTTCATAACATAAAGAACTCATAAAACAACCCTTACATAACAGACTTGGTACCATAAAATTGGTGCATTCATAGACAATGGTGTACCATTACAAAACAAAACATAACTTGTCAAATTTCAATCCCTTAAAGTTTACATACTTCTAAACATCAACACATGTTGGATTACAAAGCTAAATCAAGATCATATATCACCTGTATAAATTCGTGTAATCTTGAACAAGATCCATCAAGCTCGCAATGCCTATAGCTATATCGGTTAGGCCTTGATTTTGACTTGGCTGTGTGTCTTCACTTGGATGGGTAATAGGTTGTGATAACATGTCAACCACTTCACAGTTCACATCACCATCAAGATCTCTTTCACATCCTTCTCGTGTACCATGGTTACTCGATTCTTCAACTTATGCTTGCTTCCTCTTCTTATTTTTCCATTTAAAGAAAACATTGCCACTATTGCAAATCTCACTTTACCTTCTTTTGACCTTTGGTGTGGAATTGTTTGTTGCATCCCTTTGATTGACAAATTTTACATGTCATTTGAAAAGTACCCTTTCTAGTTATCCTTTGGTGTCCACTCCTAACACTTTCAATCTCTTCTGGCTCTTTTCTTCTAGCTGTTGTTTTCTACCCTTCCCCCGCCCTCTTTGTCCCCGTCCCACCCCACTTGCTTTCGTGACTAGATCGGATTGACATCATCATTTGGCTTAAGCCACATTTCTTCACCTTCAATTGGGTTATAGTACTTGTACACATCCATGTATGTGTTTAATTTGTAACAATTGTCTCAATATTACTCAAGGTGCCCATTATTGGCATAGATACATGCAATTACATGCGCACAAGGTATTTCCGGTCAGTTCCCATCTTTTACATGTACATTTCCTATTCTCCATGTCCACCACATAAGTAGTGCTATACCCCAACATGCCATTTTAGCTCCTCCATTAAAGTCTACATAGAAATGGTTGCTTCATCCTTCAACTTTGCCAATTTCTTTACTATCTTTTATCATCCAATCTCTTTTCCTTTTCAACCTTCTCATAAGCTTGATTCTAATCATCTTCAACATTGTTATTATAACCCTATTTCGTGCATCTAATATGTATCTACATAGATATTATGGACGTATATTTCAAACAACAGAGATTGAAAAACTATATGAAATAAATAAACTGAGAGACAAATAACTATTGAAGCATTCACAAAAATTATTCAGAAGCATGTCACATTTACTGAAATATGAGAAATGTGCTCTAGACCATGTCTCAAATGGTTTGCTATCAAGCCATTCCCTCACTTCCTTATCTTCTTTTTCAAGTTCCTTCATCCAAAACTTAATTCTTGGCATATATCTTACTCTAGCCGCATGCCAGAGTAAACCTTTCAATTTCTTACTTCCCCATCTGTTTCACATGAATGTAAACAAATACAAAAATGTTACACCACGTATCAAATAAACACCATGAGTGTATAATGCACAACAAATTACTTCAAATCTCTGTCTGAAATTCATCCATATATGCCGTACACAATTCCTATGTTCTGTGTTTGGATAAAGATCCTTTATAGCTCCTACTAGTCCCTACATAAAATTAAATTATCAACACAATGTAATATATTAGACGTGGTTATTATAAATATTAAACTTACTTTGTATATTAACAGAGAACTAGATCTAACCTTTTACCTATCAGACATGAAACTAGCATAATGGCTATTGTTGATTCCTAGATCTTGTCCCTTTGTCCTATATTAGCTTCATTTGTGTTATCCTGCCCCACATCTGCTTCTCACAATTCATTTTGTCCTAAATTAACATTTGTATTATCTTATCCCATCACTATAGCAATGTTGGCTGCATCAGTGCTATTGTTTTCATCTATGGTCAAAGCTTCATCACTAATTCTCATAACGAATGTCTTCTTCGTTACATGTATAATCCCTTTAACCACTATTGTTCGGAAGGCTTTCATCATGATCAATAGTAGTATCCTCAGTGGTCATGTGTTGCTATCTATCTTCTTCTAAGTTAGCAGCATCGCCACCAAGTTCTTGGTGACCGACATCCACCACATCCCTAACTTCACTACTGTCTTCTTGTATAGTAAAATCACCAATAGTATCGTCATTTATAGGAATGAGCATGCTGCTTTCACTTTAATGACAATATAAGATTCTCCTAGTTGCACTACTTTGAGTATCATTTAATGTCCTCAAAATTCTATTAGAATAACTAGACGAACTTAAATCCTTGCAAACAATGTTACTATCAACATGATCTAATCCATTCTTATCCCTCACATCATCCACTTCGTGTTTAATTTCTTCAATAACAACATTACAATGATTCTTCATTAGAGTTGACATCTTAGCCATCTCTTGTAGGTCATTGTCAGTCAAATGTATTGAATAAACGTCTACCATTCTACTTTTGTCCACATCAACACTCATATATAGAACATCAGAATCATTTTCAATAGTTGCAAGGCCATTATTGAAGTCCATTCTAGGGAGTACTTTGTCGTACATGACCATACCATTCACACCTAACATTTGTACCCACTTATACAAACAAATCATTAACATTGTGTCAATATAGCACCAATGAATAATTTAAAAATCCCCGTTATAGTATACCCAATCACTAATATCACCATTATAATGCATTCTCATGGAGAAATACCTGTCACGACTTGCTATTAATACAGATACAATACAATGTAAGAACAACGAAACGCTAAGTTACTAACAACATCATCCTACACAAACAAAAACATTATAGACGTACATCATGATACAACTATAATAAGAAACTAGTGTTTCACTAACAATAAAATAAGCTAACCATTAAAAGCATCTTTAAGTTGCTACGATAAACCCAATCTATGTGTAAATCATTCTAGCAAGTGAAACAAAAAAAGAAAAAACTTTACACGATCAAATAGTATGCATGTACTCATACTATATTTTGGTGGAACCCTATAAGGGTTTTGCATGATGGGAGCAAAAACCATGGTGCTATGAACAACCAAAATCCACAAAAGAAGTTGATCAAGACTTTGATGATGAACTTGTGTATGATTGAAGTGCAAGGGTTTGAACTTTTCTTTCATAAATGGAAAGAGAGAGAAGTTGAAGGACTTCTAATGAAAACAAAAGGCCTTGTTTTAGGGGGAAATGAGGTAATGTTTTGTGGGTCCAGATCTATGTAGAAGAGAAAAACATGAACGTAAGCCAACCTTTGTCAATAGTTGCCAGCTAAATGTAAAAACATTATTTTAAATGTTCATAAGACATGTCAGCAAACAAACGTAAAATTGAACGTTTTTCCATCTAAATGTACTTTATGTGAAATTTTAAAAAAGTTAAGATATAATCTCTACAAGAAAATTTTTTTGAGGTATAATTATGTTGCAATAAAAAAAGTTTAGGGATGTTGTTTTTGTTTGGCTACCATTTGCTTTTATAAGTTGTAGAATAGTTTAAGAATTAGAAGCCCAGATGGAATTAAGGGGTTAGTGACGGTCACATTCAAATAACACTATATGCTTTTATTTTATTTTATTTTCTCATCAGTAACTATTTTTTATGTTCATCATTTTAGAGTTCCAAAATAACTTGTAATTTCATAATATAATAATAACTAATATCGAGTAATTTTACGGTTCCGGTGAATTGTGTTGCAATTAATTGTTTATGCCAATTTCAAGTTTTTATGTACTTAAAGATTTAGAGTATTATTGAAGAAAAGAAGATAGTATAAGTGCTTAGGGTAATTAGACATCATCATGGTTGGTTCCAAACCAAAATCAACTCGAATCATCATCTATGGTTCCTGAATCAGTAACCAACGGTTATTTTTTCAGACGCTACCACCGAGGACCGAAATGCGTCTACATCCGGACTCTCTAACATGACTTGGTTCGTCTGCAAAACATTACTATTACTATCCAAGCACCTCCTTACATAGCAAAGAGCCCTTTTATCATTGGAAGACAGGAAATTATTATGTCAAATAGGGATGCAACTAGGTCGACCATTAATGGGTTTCCGATCCATCCAACCCGAAAAAATTCTATAGGGTTGAATCCTATAGGGTAATAGGATCGAGTTTGGACAAAAGTGAAAAATCTTGTAGGATATCAGGGTTGGGTTTGGATACTATTAAAACCCGATGGATGTCAACCCAACCCGTTAGTCATAGTAAAAAAAACATAATGTAAATACATTTATTAAATGTAAACATAATAATAGACTAAATTTTAAAACAGGTTGATAAAAAAAAGGTGAATTACTATATTATTATACTATTATCTTATTGGCTTAAGTCTACTGAATCTATTGGAAAAAAAAAAAGACAATAAGCAGGGTGATGAGTTTGGGTTTATAATTAGACGGGTGATCGGGCAGGTAATCAGGTGGGTAATCGGATGATAGTTAGCGAGTAACCGGACGGGTAGCAGGTTTTAGAATAAACCTTGTAGAGCGGGTTTAGATATAGAAGGAATACTTATAGGGTTATAGGGTCAGATTTGGTATGCCTTATATTGTAGTAGGTTTGGGTTTATATGATCCATCCGAAACCCGATCTGGTTGCATCCCTAACGTCAAATCACGTATTTGCATGTCCGTGATCCGTGTACAAGTTGTAAGATCCAACGAACTTATATCTAAAGTAATAGAAATAGCACAATTATATTAGGTTTAGTAAATTTATGATAGATTAAAAATGTAGTGCATCTAATATATTTGTGGTAAATATGTAGTACATCTAATATATTTATGGTAAATTTATCCGTCAAGAGATCCGACGGAATGACATCCCCGTCTCCCTTCATCTTCTTCCCCAAAATAAGTGAATTAACATCCTTCAAATTTAATTTTTCACTCCGCCGTCTGAAAATTCTCATAAACACAGCATATGGATTCGACTCATTGTGGATAGCCTCACACCTTTCTTTCCAAATAAAACATGGCACTTCTACGAACTTCTCCGTCAACTCACAAAATGCTTTTTTTCCCAACTCCATACTCGACCCTACCTCCTCCCACCATTCACCCAAAGATGAAATCTTTTCCTCCTTAAACCTCCATCCCAAAGACCCAAACCACACACATTGGGTTCAAGCACTAAGAAAATAGCAAGTGTTCCACAGTTTCGTTTTCCCCACTGAGGAAGCAGGATGGATTTATACTTACATGTCTGAAAGAGATTGTCCTCCATGGTGGGTAGTACACCTGCAAGAGCTCTCCAGAATAAAATGATGAATGTTTGGTAAGGTATTCCCTATCCAGGATATCACATTATAACCCTATCTAAAACCATATGTAAACACTTCTGTTTGTTCTTTCTTTCTTTTTTTTTTTTTTTTCTTTTTTTTCCCGCCACCTTAAGGGGATTTCAATGCCAGTTTCCAACCCGTCAAGGTAATAAAGGCACCTTTAGCTTAGTAGTTTATTCGTTAATTTTTGAAGCCAGCGTCCAACACTCGATCTAATGGTGAGAGCTTGGACGACTCCTAGATATCCCCTTCCAGCACGAGGCCAGCCTTGAGCAAGGAGGTAAGTGGGACCATCAAATCCTAGTTGGTTCTATAAGCTAAATGAGGCACTTGCTCTATAACAAAATTTTTATTTTTATAGGATTATACCAGGAGATTTGAAGCAAACTTTTGGAGGACAGAGGGCCGAGAAAGACCCGAGAACGAGAGCTCCAACAACACACCATTTAAGGTGAGACCATGATACTTTTTTTTTGGCCAAGAGACCATGATACTTGAACTAATGTCAATATGAGGTGACGATATGTTGATAAACTGAACATGATAAATGTGGAAAATTTATAGAAGACATTAAATGTTTACTTGCAACAACCTTTATGATTACGAAATATTATGTTATGGTCATGATCTAGAGCGAGATTCTTAGGGAAGTCACGTACATTGGATCATGTACAGTAACTTGTGTACAAGTGGTGACGAGCCATCTAAAACCTTAGCACATTCACAAACCTACAACAAGTGTGTAGATCTATCACAAATAAAAAGAGATTTAGCACTTAGCAAGTCACCTATTTCACTAAGAAACCTAGCACTGATCAAATAACCTACAACTTAACGTGTAAAAGTAAACCTAGAACAAAAGCACGAACTACAACTTCACTAATAATCTCTGTTTTAGTTGTAAAGATAACTTATCACAAATGCAAAAACTAAGCACATATTCAAATAACTTATCACTTTGAGCAATTTACTACATCCACCAAACATCTAGCACAATTGAAAAACCTACCACTTTACACTTAAAAGTCAACTGAACACACACAGATAACCTAACACTTTGAGAAACCTCCCACTTTTAATGAACATCTAGAACAAAAGAAACAACCTGGCACTTTAGTAGTAAGAAGCAACCTACCACAGATGAAAAGAACCTAGTACATAATAGAATAATCTACCACATTCCCTATACACCTAGCACATATTGGAAAACCTACCACTTTATGTTTATAAGTCAACCTATCACTCATAAATATAACACAACACTTTGAGAAATCTACCACTTTTAATGAACATTTAGAACAAAAGAAATAACCTACCATTTTACTTGTAAAAGACAACCTACCATAGACACAAGAACTTGAACTATTCGAATAACCTAACACTTTAGCAACCTATCACATTCACTAAACACCTGGCACAAATTGCAAAACCTACCACTTTACGCTTAAAAGTCAATCTACACTCATTTATATAACCTAGCACTTTGAAAAACCTATCACTTTCTATGAGTACCTACAACAAAAGAAATAACCTACCACTTTAGCAATGAAAGACAACCTACCACAGATGGAAGAACCTAGCACATATTAGAATAACCTACCAACTTGAGCAACCTAACACATTTATAAAAAACCTAGTGCAAATTAGAAAATCTACCACTTAATAAACACCTAGAACAAAAAAAAAAAAAAAAAAACTACCACTTTAGATGTAGAAGATAACCTACCACATATGCAAGAACCTAGCACATATTTGAATAACCTATTACTTTGAGCATCCTACTAAATTAGCAACACACCTAGCACACATTGAACAACATACCACTTTACCATTAAAAAGCAATCTACCACAAACGCAACGACCTACTACATGCAGTAAACACTTAGCTTAAATTGAAAACACAGAATCCACCACTGATTCTATTAACCTAGCACAAATATGAAGACACTAACAAATTGGTTAGAATGCCCATATTATCAGCTTGTTGGTATTGTTTTTTACCAACATGTAGGTAAAGTTAAAGCACTCTCTAAGGAATGTTATCTACCGGCTTGCTGGTATTATTTTTGGCCATCATGCTAGTAAGTTAAAGCACTCATAAAATAGTGTTTTCTACCAACTTACCAGTATTATTTTTTATCAGGATGTCAATAAAGTTAAACCTCAACATAATTCAACATTGCATGAACAAAATATGTGAGCTTGGTTACGCATTTAGTGGCTTCCAATTATATATGTTAAAAAAATATATGCATTAACAAAACATATGCTTATAGATAGCTGATCCTTAATTTATACATATAACGCATCAACTGTATAACCATTATAATATTAGATTAATAGATCAAGCTGTGTGACTTCATTCATTTTGACATTAAACTGGCCACGCGCAAAGTACAACAAGGGCTTGGTTACGCATTTGGTTGCTGCCATATGTTTGAAAAATATGCCACAATGAAAGGAGAAGAAATATGGATAATGAGTACGTTATGGCTGAAGGCATCTTATGAGTTTGTATATTGGTCATATACATCTACTATAGAAATGTCCATGTAATTGCTTTCATTAATCCCCAATTGCTTACCTAGCCTTGGAATTGCAAGTTCTCTCGATTTAAAGGCTTGTCTGTTCTTATCTTCATACACACAAACTCCCTTGTTTCCTATCTTTAGTGTATTAGGGGTGGCTATGCTCAAGCATATATTTAGACACGTTTTCTAGGTGTGTCTTGTTCCATGATAGCTGCTGCACTTTTGTAGGCCGTTGGTCGGATTCTATCTCTTTGATGCTATGGTTTGCCTCAGTTGCTATAGTCCTACTTTCTCCATTAATTATGCGACATCTCCCAAGACTTCATTGTAGGATTCAGGTGTTTGACTTGTCCAATAGCATAATTGATCACAAGCAGTTATTAATGCTCCATGCTTAGCCTTCCAGTCCATGCTTGTCTGCTCTTCATTAGTTGAAGAACCCTCATGGTTGTATAGCTCTCTTATCCTCTTAGTCCACCTATTCATAATTAGGCTGAAAGGTATTTCCACCAATTCTTCAACCTTTGCAATGTGAATTGCATAACAATAAAGGAGCTCATTTGTCTCAAACTCTAAGTATGGGCATTGCACCAAGGGGTCCTGTGTTTTAGATATCACATGCTCTACCTTCCTACCATCTCCATACTGTTGCATTGTATACTATCTAAAACCACTGCTATCGGTTCTACCCACTTTATACCAAAGACCTTTTGCATGAATTTGAACATGGATTTTGTTAAATGATGTATGTGTGAACTCCTTGATAACATAAGACTCCATTTTCCTTAAAATCGCCTCCATTATAGGTTCTTTGTGCCTGCTTTCATATTTAACTACGGTCTCCTTCCATTGAATTCTTTTGATAACTCTATTTAAACCATCGATAAATTAGTATACCCTAAAGCCTTTTAGTAGAAATCTTTTAAGGAGTCTATGGATTGATTCACATCAGTATATGGTACATATGCCCCCTAAAAAGCTCCCATGAAGATAAGCCTCCATCAAAAAATGCTAATCTGTGTATGTTGCTTCTATCTAAGCATTGCCTTGGAGACTATGCTCGCTAATTACACCCAACCATATCTCCTCGTAGTCTTCGATTGACATGGTTTATACAAACATTGAAAGGATGAAGCAAACTCTACATTCTTGATATTCGTTTGATAGTTGCATTCCAAATGCCATATTTATAGTCTATGGGTTACATGGGCCAAACTTCTGCACAGTAGCGAGCATAGCTCTTGCATCATTGGTTATAACTGATATTGGATGATTGCCTTCCATCCTATTGGTGAAGTTTTAAAGCACTTAATAGTATGTAGAGTTGTGCACATGGAGCAGTTTATGTGGGACCTTCATAACCCACAAAAAAGGTGGGTTGGGCTAACAATTTTAGCACATTTGATTATATAACTCTTAAAAAATGCGAACCCATACTTAAAAAACATAAAAAAGAAAGAAATATAACTCTTATGAAAAAAAAAAAAAAAAACGTTACCTTCTTTCTTTCCTTTTTACTCTACTTTTCTATTATTTAGTTTTTGAAAGTTGATTATATAATTTTTATGGATGTTATGTTTCAAACTTTCAACTTTTATATTTATTAGATCGTTAATCCTTTTATTAATACTTTCTCTTTTTTATCTATTAGATAGTTAAATGCTTCTATTTAAAATAAGCAACAGAATATAAATTGATAATTTCCAGCATGTATTTTCCCTTGCCACAACAAAGAAAAGGAAATATTGGAATTGATTCTAGTTTCTATTAGTTAAAATAAATCCTTTATGTTCATATAAAAGTTTCAAAATAGAATCTATAATTTTTTCATACACGATTATTATCTAGAATTAGTATATAAATAACTGGTGAGATAAAAAGAAATGTATTCTACATTTAAATTATTAAAATTTAAATTTAAATTTGATTTCTTACTTTTTTTTTTTCAATAAAAAGAAACTATTAGTGGATTCGTGGGCTAGTCTGTTTAACCCACTAACCTTTGCAGGCCTAAAAATTTTAGCTTGCATAGTATTGTAGGCTAAAGCGTGTTGGTTTGCATAACCTGTGGGCTAAAGTGGGTTGAGGTGGGTCGAGTTGGCTCGCATAACCCGTTTGCATAGATCTAATAGTATGCATTCTTTATCTCATATGTCAAAAGTACTTAAGTAAATATGCATGTTTGGTGGTAGTGATTAACCCCAATAACAACAAAGGGATGTTATAAACATTTGTCTTATGCGTAGAATCAAAAGCAACATCTCCAAAGCATTGGTAATCTACTTGTCCCTTGGAGTCAATCCATAACAATTGTGTAAGTCGTCTTCCTCCAAATGTGCTTGGTAGAAAAATACGTGATCTTCTTTAGCTTTTATAGTCATATATGCAATCATTGACATCACATTAGACCTAAGAGCTAAAGAAGATCCCATGTTTTTCTACTAAACACATTTGAAGGAAGAGCGACTAGTATGGTTGTTATGGATTTACTCTAAGGGATGAGTGGAGTACCATTGCTTTTGAGATGTTACTTTGGCTTTATACAAGATAAATGTTTATGAAATGCCCTTTGTAGTCATTACTAAGATTAATCACCACCATTAAACATGCATATTTGCTTTAGCAAATATTAGGTGCTTCAAAACTTTACCGAGAGGATGGAGACAAATATTAAATATAAGTTATAATCGATAGCACAAGAGTTATGTACACCACCATCATAGAAGTTTGCCCCCGTGCAACCTATAGACTATGTACATGGCATTCGGAATGCAACTGTCAAATGAACATCAAGAACTTCGAGTTTGTTTCAGTTCTTTCGAACGTGTTTATATGAATTGATGTCAATCAAAGACAAAAATGAGATATGGGCAGGTGCAATTAGCCAACACTGTCTCTAAGGCAATGTCTAGATGGAAGCAACGTACAGAAATCAACATTCATGGGCTGAGGCTTATCGCCACGGGAGATTTTGAGGGGGCATGCACACCACACAGTGGTGTGAATCAATGCATACACTCATTAAAAGATTTTTATAGAAGGACTTTAGCTATACCAATTTGTTGAAGGTTTACATGGAGTTATCGAAAGCATTTGACATAAAGAAACCGTAGTTGAATATGAAAGTAGGCACAGTAAATCTATGGTGGAGACAATATTAGGAAAATCAAGTCCCATGTTGTCAAGGTCTTCACACGTGTATTTAACAAAATTCATGTCCAAATTCATACAAGGTCTTTATATATAGTGGGTAGAATCGATGGTAGTGGTTTTAGGCAGTAGTAGAATGCAGTAGTATGAGATGATGATAAAGGTAGACCATATGATGTTTAAAACACATCATCCCTCAATATAATGCTTATGCTTGGAGTTTGAGGCGAATGAGCTCCTTTGTTATCATGCAATCACATTATAAAGGTTGAGGAATTGGTGAAAATATTTTTAACCTAATTATGAATAGATGGATAGAGCAAGAGAGCTATACATCCATGTGGGTTCTTCATTAATGAGGAGTAGATGAGCATAGATTAGAACGCCAGATATGGAGCATTAATTAACATTAGCAATTAATTATGTTATTGTGCAAGTAAACACCTGAATCCTACAATGAAGTATCAAGAGAGGTCACCCAATAATGGAGATAGCAGGACTCTCTGTAGTAGATGATGTATCTAACAAAAATAGCATAAATATTGCAATAATAATAAATGATCCAATGAAGCCACCGAAGCAAACGACAACACTAAAGTGACAGAAGTTGACTTGTAGTCCATGAAAGTGTAGCAGTTGCCAACGAATAGGGCATCCTCGGAAAACATTTTTGAATACATGCCCGAATATAACCTCCTCTAATACATTAAACGTATGAAATAAGGGACTTGGTGTGTATGAAGATGAGGACAAACAGACCTTGAAATCGAGAGAACATGCAATTCTAAGGCAAGGTAGCAACTGGGGGGCTAATGAAAGAAATTACATGGTATATCTTTTAAACATAGATAGCAGCAAATAGATGCGTAATCAAGCCTTGCTTTGCAGGTGGTCAGGTTGGTGTCTAAATGAATAAAATCACAGGGCTTAATCTATGAATCTAATACTATAATAATTCTACCTTTGATGCCTAATATGTATAAATTAGGGATCAGTTATATACATGCATATGTTTTGCTAAGGAACATATTTTTTTAATGTGTATAATTGGTAGCCACCAGATAAGTGACCAAGCTCACATATTTTGTTTGTGCAATGTTGAATTATGGAGAGCATTAACTTTATTATCAAGCCGATAGAAAACATTCTTCTTTGAGTGCTTTAACTTTATCGACATGTCGATCAAAAACAATATCGGCAAGCTGGTAAATTTATGCATTCTGGCCAATTTGTTAGTATCTTCATATTTGTGCTAGGTTAATGGAATTGGTGGTAAGTTATTGTCTTTGTGGTAGGTTACGTGTTGTTCAATTTGTGTTAGGTGTTTAGTCGATGTGGTAGGTTATTGCATTTATAGTAGATTGCCTTTTATTGGTAAAATGGTAAGTTGTTTTATTTGTTCTAAGTGTTCATCGAAAGTCGTAGATTACTCAATGTGCTAGGTTCTTTAAATGAGTGTTAGGTTCATGTGTTCATGGTAGGTTAATTTTAAACGTAATGTGGTAGATTGTTCAATATGTGCTTGGTGTATTATGGATGTGGTAGATTGCTTAAAGTAGTAGGTTATTCAAATATGTTCTAGGTTCTTGTATCTGTGGTAGGTTGTCTTTTACATCTAAAGTAGTAAGTTGTTTCTTTTATTCTAGGTGTTCATTGAACGTGGTAGGTTAACTTTTAAGCGCAAAGTGGTAGATTTTTCAGTTTGTGCTATGTGTTTGTTGAATGTCATAGGTTGCTAGAGGTGGTAGGTTATTCTAATATGTGCTAGCTTCTTGAATTTGTCGTAGGTTGTCTTTTATTGTTTAAGTGGTAGGTTATTTCTTTTTGTTCGAGGTGTTCATTAAAAGTGGTAGGTTTCGTAAAGTACTAGGTTGTATGTATAAATGGTAAGTTGACTTTTAAGCATAAAGTGGTAGGTTTTTCAATTTGATTTAGGTGTTTAGTGAATGTGATAGGTTGCTCAAGATGGTAGGTTATTATAATATGTGCTAGGTTCTTGCATTTGTGGTAGGTAGTTTTTTTACTATTAAAGTGGTAGGTTGTTTCTTTCATTCTAGGTGTTCATTAAACTGGTACGTTTCTTAAAGTGTTAGGTTGTATGTGTGGTAGGTTAACTTTTAAGCTTAAAGTGGTAGGTTTTCCAATTGGTGATAGGTGTTTAGTGAATGTGGTAAGTTGCTCAAAGTGATAGGATATTCAAATATGTTCTAGGTTCTTACATATGTGGTAGGATGTCTTTTGCTTATAAAGTGGTAGCTTATCTTTACCTGTAAAGTAGTACGTTGTTTCTTTTGTTTTAGATGTTTATTGAAAGTGTTAAGTTTTTTTAAAGTGCTAGGTAGTATGTATGAGTGGTAGGTTGATTTTTAAACGTAAAGTGGTAGGTTTTTCAATTGTGTTAGGTGTTTAGTGAATGTGGTAGGTTACTCGAAATGGTATGTTATTTGAATATATGATAGGTTTTTACATCGTTGTCTTTTACTACTAAGTGGTAGATTGTTAATGCAAATGGTAGGTACGTGCTTTTGTGCTGGGTTTACTTTTACATGTTAAATTGTAGGTTATTTTATTAGTGCTAAGTTCTTGGTGAAAATGGTGGGTTACTGAATGTGTTAGGTCTTTTCATTTGTGATAGGTCTACGCACTTGTGGTAGGATTGTGAACGTGCTAGGTTCTTTGAATTTTTGACAAGTCTTTACTTTTGTGGTAATTTTTTGGAATTTGAAGTAGGTCATTAATTACATTTGTGGTAGATTGTCTTTTATCGAATGACCCAGTTAGCACCTGTGCACAAGTTAATGTTCATGATCTGTACATGACTTGACCTAATAATTCTCGCTATGCTTGCTATTAGTCGGAATTAGAATAGGGAATATTACTTTTCCCCCTTCTTTCTGTTACTTTTTTTCCTTTTTTCCCCCCTCTTTTTATTAGTGCTAGGTTCTTAGTGAAAATGATGGGTTGTTGAATGCGCTAGGTCTTTTTATTTATGGTAGGTTTGTGAATGTGCTAGGTTCTTTAAATTTATGGTAGGTCTTTGCTTTTGTGGTAGGTTTCTGAATGCATTAGGTTCTTGGAAATTATGGTAGGTCATTGCATTTGTGTAGATCGTCTTTTACCAAATGACCTAGTCACCACTTATGCACAAGTTACCGTATATGATTCATATGCAACTTGACCTAATAATTCTTGCCATGCTTGCTGCCAATAGAAATTGGAATAGGAATATTATTTTTTTCTCCTCTCTTTTTATTACCTTTTTTCCCCCACTTTTTAATACATTATAATTTTTATAGCTTGGCATGATAAAGGTTAAATTAATAGCATAAACCTAACACAAGCTGGCAAAAGCAAGTGTTTATTTTAGACATGTTATTAACGGGTTAATTTCATTGGTAGTACTTAAACTTTGTTGATATAACAGCTTTATACCTAAAAAAAATTTTGGTTTGTAAAAGTACCTAAACTTTTAAGACTATTCACTGGTGGTCATTTTACCTTGAATTTAGCCAAAACTCCAACACCTTGCTTACATGTATGTTTTATTACTTCCACTTGGCATATTCTCTATCCTAATTAGACAATTTTTTTTTTACTTTCCTCTCTCTCCCTCTCTCTGTCTCCTCTTTCTCTCTACTGTGCCCCTTCCTTCTCTCTCTTACCTCTTCTTCTTCTTCTTGAATTGGGTTTTATGTAAATTTTTGTAAACACATTCATGCATGATATTTGATAGAAGTCACACTGAAATCTCTTTGAAATATCGATATAAAAAAATAAAAATAAATAAAAAGAAGAATGCATGGGTTTGTTTTGTACGATGAAAAGATTGTAAGCATTTATTCGAACTTCTCAATAACAAACAAACCAAATCTAAATTTGATAGATTCGAGACTTTTCTCAAACTACTCGGCATCATCTCTATCTCTATACTCAAAATTCATTAAACTCGAAATCGTGACATTAGCCTTCACTTGAATGGAGTTGACTCACTTCCATCTTCCTCTCCAAGCCTAAACTAACATAGCAGACTGCACCAATCCAACACCAGTCATCTCCCCCATCCTTCCACCTCCGATGATCACGTGAGCTTATCGGTTTAAGTTGAAATACCAATAACTTTTGCCTACCCTGTCGCAACATGAATCCATTACCAAATCAAGCCAAGACTATGACCACTACTAATTCTTTCCACCAAACTAGCCTATTGAGCTCATAAACTCGCACCATAAAGTCCACGAATCACCAAGCATAGCCATAGAAAGACCCATCTATTCACTAACCTAATCCCATTTCCTTTTACTGCACAATGTTGTTGTTTGTTTTTGGTTGTAATAGCTTTTGCCGGTTATAGTTTCACATAAAGTTTTGATTATTACTGATGAGCTTCTTTTTGTTTTTTTTTTTTTTTTTTTGTGATGCTTATATCGCTAGTTATGTTGTTGTTGTTTCAGTTGTCAAAAGTGTTTTGCTGCCTTTGATCTTACATAGAGTTTCCTTTTGTAATGTTAGGTTTTATTTCTTTTGTGTTGTAAAAGAGAGAGAGAGAGTAAAAAAAAAAAAAGAAACAAAGCATTAATGCTAATGGGATGAGAGAGAAGTATTGGAGAGAGAGAGGGGATAGATGTGACACATTCTTTTTTTTGCCAAAAAAGTGAGAATTTCATTCAAAGGAATAAAATTACATCAATCAAATAGATTGATATAAGATAATTGACTATTGAAGAGTTAGGGGGTGCAAAGACCCATTCGATTAAATGGGCACATCTCTTCAAATGTCAAAATACGTCACACAAGGGATACAATCCTTCCAAGAAGAACAATACTCACCCTACTGTTGAGTACAACAAATCCCATAAAAGGGATAACATAATCCTACACAAGGGATGGAAAGAAAGGAAAAAGAAAAACAATAAATACATTAAATTCACTTTTTCTAAAATACTATTGATAAACAATATTGACCGGTCTTCCAATTTTTAATCAAACTAGATTTAGTTTTGTGTGTGTGTGTGAGAGAGAGAGAGTGAGAGAGAGAGAGAGAGATTCAATTGAACAAAGATAAAATATAATCAAGTACATTTTTATTTTATATTTTATTTGGTCTCAAATTTATAGTTTGTTAATACTAAAATAAAGAAGTATGTGGCCGTTGAGGGTTATAGATTCATGCATAGGTTATTAACTATTTCCAAGTGATTGAAATATTTATGGTTAAATAATTTAATAATTAATTGTTTACATGCTGCCGCGCTGTATTATAGATAGATAAAAATATCCACGTTGAAGGTGCGTAGTGTAGAAAAACAATAGAAAAAAAATAATTATTAAAAAAAAAAAAAAACACCTACCATTATATTCTTGGGTGAGTTGTTTCTTTCTGAACTCGGTTTTGATGAGTTTAGGCAGTTCGTTAACAATACTCTCAACACCACACTATCCTTTCACCCATGGAATGATCCAGTGAGTATTTTATTTGCCAGTCATTTCATCCTATCATTTCTTGAATTTCTTTTTCAATATATCATTTCTAGAGTATACACATTTGCAGATTTCCTTAAATTACCACGCGCAGTGAAACTCCCTTCAACGAGCTTAGGTTATTGTTTCAAATTTCTTCCACTTTCAGATTTATAGGTTGAGGTTCTTCTTGAATAAGTTATAAACTGATCCGATATATTCAACCATGGTGTTTTTGTCGTTCATGGTTTAGGAGGATATATATATATATAATTATATATACACATCAATTGTTATCGATATTTTGCGAAGCAAACTAAGTTTTACTTTTTGTCCACCTTTCTCTTAGAGATGACGATTCAAAGGAGATGTATATGCATTTACATGGTATCATTATAGACTTATCGACAAATGGATAGGTGGTCGAGGCATTTACAATAAAATCCCTATATCACGAGCTTCTTCAATTCCAAATTTTAACCCAATTTGTTGTAAACGATGATTGACTTTTCACAAATAATTATCCATCTTATAAACAAGACATCAGAATTATATAATTTTGGATGTATCATTGTCTGGTAAAAAGCTAAGAGAAATTCGGAAAGAAGAGAGTTTTGACTAGTATTAGACGGCTAGGAAATCTTCAATTGGGGGTAACCATGTATCTGAAATCGGATTATTTTCATATTAATTTTGCACCGGTATGAAAATGCATGTGGCAAGTAATTCAAAAATTGGAGTTCTTGTAATTTTTAAATCATTCTCTATAATGAAATTCTTTTAGAAAGCAATAAAGTCCTAAGTTAATGAAGAAAGATATTTTTTCAGGCAGCAATGATGTTTATGAAGTTTCTGAGTTAAATGAAGAACTGTTATTTCCTTGGCGAGGGATAATTTTTTTTTTTTTTTCCTTTTCTTCTGGGGTCTTAACGTTTATTTTAGCCAATTGTCAGTAGTAGCTTATGAAGTTATCATCGTTTTCTGAGTATGTTTTTTTTGAAGAAATAACAACTTTCTTCCTTAGCACAGAATCTTTTTAAACATCATCTGCTGCTTAAAAAAAAAAAAAAAAATCTTTATTCATTAACTTAGAATCTTCATTGCTTTCTAAAAGGATACCATGTTAGAGAATGGTCTAAAAATTGAACGAACTCCAATCTTTGAGTTTCTTGTCATATGCATTTTTTTATCGGTGCAAAATTAATATGAAAAAAACCTGATTTAAGATATATTATTGTCATCTCCAATTAAATATTCCCCAACTGTAAAATACTAGTTAAATTATCTTATTTTAAAATTTTTTAACCATTCATTAGGCAATAATACATCTGAAATTATATGATTCTGATGTCTTGTGTATAAGATGGGTTATTATATGTATGAAAAGGACAATAATTGTCCGCACAATTAGGGTTATAGTTTGAAACTAAAGAAGCTCCTGATATAGGTATTTTACGACCAACGATCACATAACCGTTCGTCGACCAGCCTATGACGATATCATATAGATGCATGTGTATCTCCTTTAAAGCATTGTCTCTAAAAGAAAGGGGGATAAAGAGCAAAACTTGGTCACTTTTTGCAAGTGAAGAATATTTTAGCTTGATTAATAACGACTTATTCAACAAAACTCTCAACCTCGTAAATTTGAAAGTTGAAGAATTATAAGATAGTACCCCAAGCTCATTGAAGGGAAGTTTATTTCTAGTTGGAAATTTAAGGAGGTGTGCAAAAGTGTGAATTCTAGCAACCGTGTGTGTTGGGAAAGCATATCGGGAGATAAGGGGACGGGGTGACCAGCAAAAAGGTCTCAGGACCATTCCATAGGTGAAAGGATGGTGTGATGTTGAGGTTACTGTTGATGGACCGTGCGAACTCATTGAAAGCAGCTCAAAAAGAACCATCTCATAAGATTCTGACGAGTCCTCGAGTATGAAACTAGATAGGAATAAATCTTTGTTTAAAATAAGCAATTGGATCATCGTCTCTGGCATAACTACCACATCTGTCACGACCAACCTGAAGGTTGTAACCCATGTAACCACAGTATCCCATCATTACTAACATATAATTTCACATCACATGCAACTTAAATAACTAACGTAATGATTGATCAAATCAATAAACAATCGTAATTTGGATGTAAATTCAACTTTAATCATAATCGATATTCCTACTGAAACTGGAGACTTAAATTTGTTGGAACCAAACTACAAAACTAATTTCTAAAATCTTTAACCAAAATGCAAGCATGAAGTCTCAGAATTTTTGAGTTTGAAGCCTCGAAATGATTACATCCATTAACAGATCATAGAAATACTCGTTATTGGATTGCAACCAATACCAAAACCAAAACCGACAACCTTGCAAAACGCCTGCCTCCCAATGGTTTTGTACTATAAAGTAACATCGTACCCAGCATGAGTTTTTCAAGATATGGAGTTCATATTAAAATGCTCGTGATGCCAGTTTTGAAATTGCAATGCAGGGTTGCTAGATATTAAGAAAAAACAGTGTGCGTACTGCATTTAACAAAACCAATTTCCAACATAGTTGTAATGGTTCCAATGATTCGCCTAAGTTACTTTCATTATTCAATGCTTAAACACGAATTACAACAACACTCATAGAATAATGATTACACCCAATAAGAAATTAATCAATTAAATTCTAAATTTGACAAGCACAAGCAACAAGTAATAGTATACATATAGGTGTCTACACAAAAGTAATAGTAGCACGCATCCTAATATAATATAATTCATTTGAATAAAAAACTAACCACGGAAATATTTATTTTCCTTGAATCACAGTTTTATAGTTGGATTGAATTTAAATCTACTCTTAAATTTTCTCTTTATTCGGTTAATAAGGGTATCTATAGGTTAATCCCAACAAATTTTGTTAACCGAGCAGAGGTTGAAACGTTGTCAGTCGAGGGCAACAACCGGCTAGTCTCGGGTCGACCATTCTCCAACTGTCGTCTCTTACCTGGACCGGTTTAAGGTCTTTGATGTTGACTTAGCTTATTTTGGGTCTCTCTCCAAATTTTCTTAGTAAAATCCAATCTTTCATCCGACAACCCTGATTGCTAATCCAATTTTCCTCTAAATCCATAAACAGAAATGAATGTCATATCAAAACTGTTAAAAATTTCGATCTTTGAATCAACAACCTTAAACAACTTAGTTTTTCCCATTCAAGTTTCTAAAAGTTAACAATTTAAAGTTCTCATTAAGATGAAGATATCTCATATTCCATTTTAAGTTTCTAGATCTACATGACAATCGAAAAGTAAAACCATAATATGACAGATATGAGATATTTTACTTTTGATGAAATCGTCAATCAGCAACTTATTCAAATAATTCTCCCACTAAAGCTGCGCATCAACTTGCACTTCAGCAAGGTAAAGAGGGTGTGATGAAATCTTTGGACTTAGGTTCCATTTGTTTTTTCATCCTTTTATCGTTTTGACTTAAACTTTTTATCATTTTCAAACAAATTATTTATCAAAAATAAATACCGATGAAAAATTAGATATTTTTACTCATAAACTAATCAAACAAACTAATATTGATATGAGAAAAAAACAGATCATCAAACTGACGTTTGAGGTCAATGACTCCTGCTTGCAACCCGGAGGCTCTTGCTTTTCCGTTCGGGTATCTAATTCCGCTGATGCGGATATGGGATGATTTCCCAATTTTGTATTTTGAATGATGACACTCAATTAAGAATAGCTTGAAGTTTGCACCGTGACATTCATTATTGGTCATGTATAACTTACAGAGATAAGAAAAGTTATTAGGATGTGTTTCAAATAATACTAGCTTTTACTTTTCAAAAAGAATAAGGTGAATAGTATATGTATCTACTTTTATGCACGCTTAGTCTAGTTATTTATTTTAAAATTGTGTTGTTAAACCATCCAATATTTGAAAATGTGATTTATATCTTAATTTATTTGTTTGTGCTTAAGTAAAGTATTTACAAAAAAAAAAAAAAAAAAAAAAAGAGGTTATAAAATCAAGAGAAAAAATCGATCCATTATATACAAATTCAAACGCATTTTTCTTTACGGTTCTACGTACTCGATTTTAAAAGTAAAAGAGTTAAACATATATAATACAAGGGTTTAAACAAATTTTGTCTCATGGGTTGATTGACAATTCAGCCATTGAATCCCCTCAAAATGTCTTTGGGTCCATGACATTTCTTTATAATTGTCTTAATTTTATCTATAAAAAAACAATAATAAGTATTGAACAAGTTGTTTATAAAAGGATTCAAACTTATTTTAATTACGGTTGAAATCGTTAATATTTTTTATTAAGTTTTTATAATAAATTTAATGGTACAGTAAGAAGGCCTAAGAATTTGCTCTTACAATGAACATATGAAATGACCTCAACAGTGTTCTAGATCCTTGAAAACGACAAATAAACAAGAATATCATATGGTCAAAATCGTGTTGCTTGCATGCATCTTTTGTGACGTATACAAGTTTGAAAGTATCAATGCTTGTTGCGAGAAATATTGAATGTTGACATTTGATGTTATTTTAGGTAGACCATGGGCATCTCCTGTACTGCTCATACGTGTAAAAGAGAGAGGCATCATCTAATCTCTACTTTGGTCCAAGTAAAGATTTATGTACGAAAAAATTGGCGGAACTCGCGGTCAAACATGACGTTATGACATACGAATTAAAATTATGATCATTTATGAAACAGAAAAATATTAATCTGGAGAGGCGTATGCTTGTTTAAATTGTTAATAAAAAAACGTGGGTTTATTTAATATATAATATGAAAATAATAAGTTTGGTTGTGCTAAGAAGGGTAAGTAAAGGCATGTTATTCGAAGGTTTTATTTTTCGCTTTTTTTCTTTTTTATTTTTAAAATAACTTTTTTTCCTAAAAGGACTATAAAAAAGTAAAACAGTTAATGTATTTATTTTTAAGAACTATTTTCAAAGGGGTAGTGTTTCTTTTCTTTTTTTTTTTTTAATTATAAGGGAAAAGAAGGATACCAATTAAATTGCATTTTAATAAATCAAACTAGAAAGTTAAATTAAGAAAAAGATTCTTGCAATTTATATATATATATATATTATAATGTCACACTGGGTATACATGAACTGTTTGATGGGATTGGATGGATTGGAGGTGGAGGAATGAAATGGAATGGAATGAATGATGAGATTATAATTCTATTCAAATATATGATGAAATAGAATTGATATGATATTTGTAAAAAATATCCTTAAAAATAAATTTGAATAATAAATGTATAAAATGATTTAAAAGGTAATAATAATAGTAATAATTAATTAGGATGAAATGGACTTCAAGGATGAGATCCAATTTCCTCTAAGTTGGAGTTATTGATTCCTAAAAATTGCTGCTCCAACTTCTAAAACACATCAAACATGTGAGTGAAGATTAAACCTTGAATCACTATTCTATTTCGGGTTATTTCTCCATACGTGAAACAAACCTAACATAATAGATTAGAAATCATACTTATAAATAATTTAAATTAAGGAACCATTCAAATATGAAAGTAGACCAGAATAAATAGTTTATACATGCACTAAGTTTAAATATAGGATAGAGGTTGAATGATGCACATATAGTGGATTTATTTATCTAGAAGTGAAACTAGAGGACGTACTTATGGAAAATGGATAATTGATTATTATACTTGCAATCTTTAAAGTATATAATGAGAGAATGTATATAAAAAGAATTTAAATCTTAACTATCATGAAATTAATATAATTATAACAAAAAGCTGATAAAGCAGGCATACTCCCCTTATATTATAAATATTTTCGTGAAACAATGACATCTATAAAGTATAACAATTGTCCCTTACGATATGTGCCTAGTCAAATATGATATATTTAAATGTAACTGGCATTATTGACTTGGCTCCATAAACTTGGATTCCACGAAACTACACATCCGCCTACCCTTTTATATATATATATATATGTACGTATGTATATGTACACTTCACATTTCATGCTAAATCTATCCACCAAATTTCTACCTTAATCTTTATTTTTCAGTTTGAATTAATCATATGGATTTGCTTACAAGACCTATTGGTGGTGGGCTGAAGAGACACTGGAGGAGGAGAAAATACCAACGCCTATACGACGGTGCGGCCGATCGGAAGAGGTTGCAAGTGACAAGATTAGGAGGGGGTAGTAGCAGTCCAAGGAGGTCTTGGAGAATCAGAATAATTCCAAGGCTAAGATGGAAAATCATTGCCTCTCCCTTAAAGATGGTGATCAAGCTGAAGAACGCGTACGTCAACATGATGACGAATTTGGCTGGTAATGTTGGATTTCTAAATACCAACAAAACCTTTGGAGAAAAGCGCATTCCGAAGGCACGACAAGTATCTGCTAAATATTCACAAGAAGAATTCGAAACTAGACTTATAATTGAAATCTACAAATCGCTCAAGGGTTCTCAGGTGTTAGGTCCCAGATAGAGAGGAGTAACATGACCTGAGGGCTTTTCGAAAGAATTCTTTTATTGTTTCTATTGATTTTTGTTCTTAAGGAGATGGGAAATTGGCGCCGCCATGCAGCCTTTTTTCTTTTTAATTCTCCTTCTGTTCTGCACGTTCTTCAACCGGAAACCTAAGAAGAAGCAAAAATGTACTTTTTATGCCGGTTTTCACAATTGTATATGCTTGTACTTTGAGATTTCGGTGATTTATTGTCTCAATTTTTAAGGTTTGCAATTTAGTTTTTATTTTTTAAATTTGGTTTCATTTTAGAATCATGGCAAAACTAATGTTCATCATATATATGCTTTGCATTTTATTATCAGTACTTTTATTTTAATTGTATTCTATCATCTATATTTTAGTTTTAGTAAATATTAGCAATAGCTTACCAGTTAATTTATCAAAAATCAATTTCTTTTTTATTTTTTAGTTGATATGTTAGTCATTTAAAAAATTATATAATAAAAATTATTTGTCTACTAACTGAACCGTACAAAAGTTTTCGATAATGTCTGTATTTAGCTAACTTTATATCTAATTCGTCAAATAATAATCTTTGATACACTATGACATTTTTTTAATATTTCTCATACTAAAATAGAATTCATATAAATTGAGGAATGGTGGCAAATAAAAATAAAAATAATAACAACAACAACAACAACAACTCGAAATGGGAAAGTATCAATGCAATAATAAATCTCATCCGTTCTCGCATATTGGAATTCAATTGAAATCATTCTCTTATTCAAATCAATTTGAGGAATGGCACCAAATGATATCCTCTTTTAACTTTAAGTTATGAGAGACTTTGGAATGGTGAAAGCAGGGCATAAAGGGTAATATCCTGCCTCCTTTAACGCTAGACTTCTTCATGGTCTCTCCTATTATATTACTTTTCTTTCGTTCTAACTCCTTAATTAAACTTTTTTCTTCCTTCATTGTATTTATAAAACAAAAAAGTATTAGACTTGCTACTATTCGGAGTATAAAACCATTTCAAATTTGAAAAGCAATGTTAATTAATAAGAGGTATTGCTATGTTAATTTTTGTAGTAATCAGTTATAATAAATGGTTTGAATTATACCGAATTTCTTTTTTAAGTTCTGAAAAATAGCGAACTGTGTAGTTGTAGTAGATCTAACTACCACTATGAGTGCAAAACAATTTCAAATTTGAAAAGCAATTTTAATTAGTAGGAAGGATTGTTATGTTAACTTTTTAGTAATAAGTTATAATAAACGGTTCGAACATGTTCTGAACTATATCAAACCATTTTTTTATAAGTTCTGAAAAATAGCGAACCTTGTAGTAGTAGTAGTAGTAGTAGAACAAACTACTACTAGGAGTACAAAACAATTTGAAAAGCAATGTTAATTAATGGGAAGGATTGCTATGTTAATTTTTTTAGTAATAATAAACGGTTCGAACCATGTTTCAAACTCTACCGAATTTTTTTTTTTGGCTCTGAAAAATAGCGAACCATATAGTTAGATTTGATAAAAATTAAAAAAAATAAACAGTTATTTTTTGTGCGTTTTGGTCCGGGAGACAAACCAGATCAAACCGCACCGCTTCTACCCCTACCCGACACGTAAGTTAGGAGGTTAGCCTATCAAGCTAATGACAAATTGTTGTTCTTAGAGGATCAAGAGAGGTCAGGGGAGATCGACGCCTAATCCAATGGTCGGCTCAAGTGTATTAAATCAACAATTTTCCCTACAATACCCATAAGTATGAAATAGTTAAATATGAAATATATAAACTAGACCAGCATTGTTGACCTGGATTAATAAGTTTAAATACCACAAAATGACACTTTCTACTATAATGCAACATGCTCTTTTCACCTACCCATATACACACACACACACATCACTTCATGCTACAACTATCCATCAAATTTCAACCTTATCCTCTTTTGTTCAGTTTGAAACAATACAATGGACGTGATTATGAGATCAATTGGTGGTGGGATGAAGAAATATTGGAGGAGGTGAAATTACCAACGCCAACACGGCACCGCTGGGGATCGGAAGGGGTTGCAAGTGACGAGTCTAGGAAGAGAAATCGACAGTTCAAGGAGGTCTTGGAGAATCAGAATAATTCCAAAGCTAAGATGGAAGATCCTTGCTTCTCCTTTGAGGATGTTGATCAAGGTGAAGAATTCATACATTGGCATGATGATGAATTTGGCTGGTAATGTTGGATTATTAAATAGCAATAAAACCTTTGGAGGAAAGTGTATCCTAAAGGCATAACAAGTATCTACGAAATATATTCATAAGAGGAGTTTGATAATAGACTTATCATCCAAAATCTGCAAATCTTTGGAAGCTTCTCAGATATTAGGCCTAGATAAAAAGCTCTTCAAAATTGTTCTTTGCTATTGTTTATGTTGTTAAAGGATTGGATTAATGCAGCGCCATATATATCTCTCTTTTCATTCTCCTTTTGTGATTTCTTCAATCGGCAACGGAAGAAGCAAATATTGCAAACATCTATGAACTTTTCTAAGCCAGTTGTGTATATAGCTAGGTTAGCTTGGTTATGAGGCTGTGAAATATCTCATTTTTAGTTATATTATAATTGATTATAGCCAAAATGATTATCTTCCTAGAAGTTACCACATTCCTGGAACCTCTAAAGAGATCTTTAAAATGCAACATCAACATTTTAAGGACTTTTTTTTTTCTAAAAAGAAAACTCTCACTATTTTATTCATAAAGTTTTTTACATGAGATCCTTCCTATCTTATTAGATTTTGTATATCTCATATATTTTTACATAATACACATAATAAATTAAAATAAACATAAAAGAACACGAAGAATATTACTTTTTGAGATCCTTAATAAAAGACCCTAAAAAGTTTTAAAAACCCCTCTTATCTTATATGACCTCAAAAAGTAAGGTTATTCATATATATAGGAATGCTTTGAGATAAATTTTACTATACAAGTATTTCACAAGCAAATTAATTAACTAAAGAGAGCATTTTTGAATCCATTCGCTACATAGAGATCAGAAGTGGTAAATCATATTGGTAGGTTATAATTCCTTAACTACTGTAGGTGAGGCTATGTAAGAAAACCATTGCATCGGGCTCATATTATTATTGAAAAAGTACAAAAGATCATAGCTTGCGGAAGCGGAAACAGTTAAGCATTAGGCTTTGGTTTGAGGCACTTTTTGGCTTATTAAATAAATGATGTGGTGAAAAATGTATGATATTGGTGTCCTACTCCTAGTGGTGGTGGGTTGCAACCCGTATGCATTCTGTAGAATGTAGAATTTTGCCATCTAATAGTTTTGTGCGGGCTGGAGTTACTTTTCTTAAATGATTTTCTTTATTTATTTTTTAACTTGGTTTATTATTTTATTTAATATATTTTAAACACATTCCACAGTACTCGTAAGTATAGGATGGGCACAAATGAAAACCCACCATTGGTGTTTATTTAAGGTGGTTATTTGCATTTTTTTTAATTACAATAGGAAATGAGAGATTCGAACCTGCTATCTTTTATTTGAGAGATTATAGGAGATGTGTAAACCCCCGAAAATTTCATAATTCTTAAAAATAATCCTAGAAATCTAAGTATCAAAATTTAGATCCCGAAAAATCGACTCAAGATAAAAACCCAATTCTAGACCGAGTCAAACACCAGAAACGAAACCCTAAAAATCGAACCAAGTTAAAACTTAATTTCAAACAAGATCAAAAAACGAGATTTCTTAGTCTCGAGAAAACGAGAACCCTTGAAACGAAATATAAAGTCCAAACTACCGGTTTAATCAACGTCCGTACGCCAATCGAATCATCTACCCAGTTCCTAAAACATAAATCAAAACGATATATCCAAATACCGCTTAACAACGAAATGATAAGATCCTAAATCCTTTGGTAAATTTCAAAATCAGAAATTTCAAATTTTCACCAAAAGTCAAACTGAGTCAACTCATAACCCTAGACTCGGTTAAACGATCCCGAAAACTAAAAACTATTAAATAATCACAAATAAAATAAGATAAAACATAAATTTCGGGCTAAAAATATAAAACGATCAAAACTCGAAAACTATACGATCTTACAAATATCTCAACAAAAACCGGAAGTCAAACCGGAACACTAAAATCAACAAAGCTTATAATGAACCCTAGTGTTTAAGATCCGGCAATCTCGCAATCTCAAACCCTAGAAAATGAAATTAAGCCAATAGCTTAAAATAGTTCGTAATAATATAGGATAACATAAAAATATCATATTCGCGAATTTCGAGTGTCCTTCGAACTCAAACGGGATTAGTTCTCGAAAAGCGTGTCCCGGAGCTCGAAATAGTAAAAATATTCCGTTTATACTAATAGACTAGTAAAAATATAAGGATTCCAAAAATATTAGTTTTGAAATTTTTCGGTAGTTAAAAATTACAGATATCACATTATTACGCGTATTTTTATTACTACCGGTACTTTAATTGTCTAGTCTACTATTCATAGTACTTTTTTACTATTCATTACTATTTCACTATCTCTACTTTTTCTTACACCTATATATCTATTTTTTTACTTTTTTCATTTCCAATACAACTTTATTCACATCAACTTTACACATTACTTCTTTATTACACAAACAAATAAAATAAAAACAATTTCTCCCCCCCCCCCCCCCCCACCCAAAAAAAGGACCAAAACCGGCGCCTCCCCCTCTCCATCAATCTCTATTTTATTTCTTTTTCAATTTATTTTATTACATCCAAAATTCACTCCAAAAATTCTATAAATACCCCATTCCTCTTCCATTCTTTCACACAATTCATTTTACTACCAAAATTCTCTCAAAATCTCTCCACAAATTCTCTCTTCAAAAAAAAAAATTCTCTCTACCAAAACTCTCTCAAACCAATTCCTCACAAAAATCATCCTCATACATAAACTATCTACCACATATCACTACTCACATAATACCCATTTCATCTAACATCTTCATACCTCTTACATACTTTAGGTAAATATTTCTTCCATCTATTATTCATCCATGTCATGTAACTTAACATGACTATGGTGTTGTTTTGAAACTCATATGAGTAGTAAAAGCAACAACATGTTCATGTTTTGTTCTTGTACATAAGTTTCCTATTTTATTATGTTGTTATTATTATTGTGATTATTTGCTTCTAATCTAACTTATATATATAGAACCATGTATATTATGTATATATATATATATTTATTTAGAGTATATAAGCTCATTTGTTATTCATTTACTTTCAAGTTATGCAATTTATTTATTTTATGTTGTTATTAAGACTAGTCTTTCTAGTCTTAGACTTATCCATATCAAGTCAAAACAACCTTTCGTTTATTTTCTTCAAATTTTCGGGACTAGTCCATTCTTAGTCTCGGGATGCCTTGATGAAGCTAAGGCTCTAATACTTGATCGGGATTCTTGATGAAGCTAAGGTTCCAATGCTTGATATTTTACTTTCTTGCTTATTATTTGTTTCTAGTATTTTCTTATGTTCTTATTATTTTATATGCTCATGATATTTGCATCTACATAATGTTAATGTCTCAACAAAATCAAAAATAGAATTTTATTTTATTAAAAGAACTTAAAGCTAAATTTTCTATTATGTGATTTGTCACAAAATAATGAAGTTATTATCAAACAACATAGAAATAGATTAATACAAGTTTTCTTAAAGTTTTCTTAAGTATCAAAGGCAGTTTTACCAAGGAAACGTAAGAAATAAATATTTTCATTTTACATTATGGGAACCTAAGTTCTAGTAAATTAATTGGTTAGTTTTCAAAGTCCTTACAAAAAACTTAAAGTTAAACTCTTTTAAACTCCATAACCAAAACCAAGAAACAACTAGTTTTCAAAGTTAAGATAAAATCAACTCATAAAGTTATGTACCCACTTAGGAAAAATAATGATTTTCAAATGTCTAAAAGAAGGAACTCATTTTCAAAAGAATATAAATAAAGTAAGATTAATAATAATGGATTTTATAAAGATGTTTCTTTTCAAAAGAAATGAAAGAACAAGTTTTGGAAAGTAAAAGCTTATATTTTAGAAATGAATATAAGAAAACAAGATTCATTTTCTAAAACCATCCTAAATACAAAATTATAAAAAGGTTTTTCGACAACCTAATATACTTTTGAATAAAAATTGATCTTTTATCACTAGAAGTGAAATTTATGAAAAACTAAAGTTAAAGGAAAATTTACTTGTTTTGGAAAAAGGAATGAAGGAAATAAAACAAGAATGTACTCATTTATAATGAAAATATAAAGTTTCTTCCAAATACTTGAAAAGGAATTTATCAAAATAAGTTTTAACACTTTAAAAAGAATTGTTTTATGAAATAAATTGTTGAGACACTATTGTTAGAAATTTTGCATATAAAGTGAGGTTACCTATGTATTCAAAGTGTTTATCAAATATATATCTATATATACTTATATTGTTGCAAAAGGTTTTTCTTTAAAAAGAAAGTTGAGTTAGAAAATGGATTTGCAAAAGTTTAGAAAAATTCGTTTTAAATCTGTACCCGATGTTTTCGGAACCCAAATAACCTTTCATGACAAAGATAAGCTTAGAAATGGATAGATCTTTTCGAATAGGTAGAAAACGGTATATGATATGCGAAATTCCGAGTTAAAATGAGTAAGTTATGGCCATTTTAAGTTGGAATTCCCTCTTATACTATTTTACAGCGATTTTAAGAAATGTTTAGAATCTCCAAGAATAGAAATTTCATGAGAGACTTATCCCGGGTATTTCTTTTGTCTAGGTGACGAAGGATACGAGAATACCCTACCCAAGGATTTCTACGACTAAGAAGATAGCGAAATGGACGAGTGAGTTATTCCTTCTAATTTCGTTACCTTGCTTGTGCTTGTAAAGTAGTGGCATTAGTATACTAAGAAAAGAAAAATGGATATATTTAGGAAATTCGGGATTATGTATATGTGATTCTATGTTTATGTGTGAAATAAGAATTAAGAATATTGTAACTTGAACTGTTTGCTTAAATAATTTTGTTACTTACTGGTATGACTGTTTATTGTTTGCTAAATTGATTGATCACCTCCAATATACCTTAATAAGGTTTGGCTTAAGAAAACTAAAACGCTCACGCATAGCATCCATCGAGTCACATCTATTTCAGAAGGCTGCTACTCCTACGCGTAGAGTTGGATTGGCTGTGATCGTGCAGTGCCACGGGCCATGTTCCTTCCTGGAGAATCCAAATCGCTCGAGGAAAGCGACTCTAGGTTGGGAGCCGAGCCAACCGAACGCTGTGGGTGAGGACCTGGGGACTAGCAGTAGAAGGTCGAGGACCTTCAAACCCGATTCCCTAACCTTTGCTACTGAGGGGTAAATCCGTTCTATATATGGTTTCTGGATAACTATATATATTTGTGTAATCATGTGGTTGTTGCATTATATGCATTGCATATGTGTGAAAATCTAAATGAACTTGTTTGAAAATATGGTGCGAATGAAAAGAAATATCTCACTAAGCTAGTTGTAGCTTATACCCCTATAGATTTTATTGAAACAGGTATACCCGTGGCTTAAATTGGGTCATGACAATAAGGAAGTCATGGATGGATGGTTAAGCTTCTACGAAGGAAATGGGATCATAAGATGAAGTAATGTTGTAAGGATCTTTATATGAAATAACCTATATGATTAGTGATGTATATTTATTTGAAGTGAGATATGCCCCTAAGAATTGAAATGCAATATGTATGTTCTATGATAAGTATTCTCTTTGCCTTGTTACTTATTTATTATCAATATAAATTGCGCTACTCCGATGCGTCCTCTTAGTTGTGATGTACGCCTTGTACATGATATGGAAGCCTTTGAGTGACTAAGATAGTTATTCCTAGGCTTTAGTATTGTGTACGGCGGACTGCCACGTTTAGGGTACCCCTCGGGGCGTGACAAGATGTCACTAGATTACAATACCATTAGTAAGTGATTACCTACTAGAAATCAAGTAAACTGGTGGTTCTAGCTTATTCCAATATATATATATAAATATATATATATAGAAAGAGGGAGGGGCGTTTACATTGGACTCCTATGTCCAATGAACTGAGTTGGGTTCCCCCGTCGCACATTGTAAATGGTAGAAAAAACATTCATATATTACGTGAATAATTAAAATTAATTACTTATTCATACTATTTAATATATTATTAACGATAAAAAAAATAAATATACCTTACGAGTATATCAAGTTTGGTTTATCTATACTTCTACTAAAAGCAAAATCTTTCCCTTAAGAATGTGGGACTACTTTTATCTTATGACTTTATATTTAGCCTCTAAAGTATTTTCTAATCTCACATTCCTAGGACAACAATTAAAGTTATATGTATTTGTATATAAATAATTGTACATCCTAAACAATTCTTGAAGAAAAGGAATGAGAGATTTTAATGCTTTTAGGCTCAATAATGGGAAAGCATACTAGGAGTGACTAATATTTAATAGTAAGTTCATTCAAAGTATTAACATTTTGAGTAGTTAAAAATATTGATGAACATTTACTAAATTAAGTCAAGTAGTATATTAATGTTTTGTAAATAAGGTTTCAACGTTTCAAGTAGATAAAAATAGTAATAAACTTTTACTAAATTAAGTAAAGTGATATATTAACATTTCATAAGATTCATTTAAAATATCAATATTTACATGGTTTATTATTATCTTTTTTTTTTGTGTAAATTTTCTCAACAAACACCTTATTTGGCTCACTATCTCTCGGGTCTCAGTTTTAGTCCTTGATTTTTTTTTTTATTTAGGAATCGTTGGATTCTGATTACGATTTCGATTTCAATTTGAATCCTTTAGAGACTATGCCAATGTAGTCTCGTCGCCTACCGCTGGGAATCAATAATGGATCTGATTTCATTTTGGATTGATTTCGAAATCGTGAGGATGTCTTGTTACCTAACACCTGCATAGGCACTAGGCAGTATGAGCTACAATCGATAAGGTTCCAAATAAATGATGGCACGGTTTCATAATTGAATCGAATGGGAACCTAAATTTTCAGTTTTGGATTTTAAAAATGAGAAACTGGAACTATCTCTCATGGTATCTGTCCGATTATATAAAACCAATGGTTTTCGGTTTCGGTTTTGGATCCTCGAAACTACTTTTTTAAAAATAAATAAATAAATAAATGAATTTTAGTTTTTAATAAAATAAATTTTAAACTCAAAATAATTAATTATTTGGTTTAAAAGTATTAAATTATTTAACCAAAATTTTTAAAAATTCATTTAGAATACACATTTTTATATACAAATACAACCAATATTAATTGTAATTAGTAGTATAAGATTGCAAAATACTCTAAAAGATAGGAAGAAAATTGTAATACAAAAAATAATCTCGCGTTATTGAGGAAATAAATTTTTCTTTTAGAAGAAGTTTGTATAAACTAAATTATATATGATTTTAAGTTATATTTATTTACGTTATTGATAATAACATATTAAATATTGTAAATACGTAATAAATTTTACTATTAATGTAAACATTAATATTATATATTTTATATAATTTTAAAAAGATTAATGGAACCGATTGAAACCGCTGAATCGATCAAGTTCTAGATCGTTGAACTGCCTAAGAACCAGAAAATTGGTTGTTCCTTAACCAAATTTTGGAACCAGTCAACTAATCTAGTTTTAATTTTAAAACCGCTGGTGATAGTTTTGATTTGGTTCTCAATTTAGAATCGAACCATACTTATGTATAATTCTAAAATAGGAACAAGAGAAAAAATTGGATAAGGGGATCCTCCTGATTTCAAAGTTGCTAACCGTATATCAGCGATTCCAGAGGACGGGATTGAAACTATCTCCTAGGTTTCAGTTTTAGTCCTTGATTTTTTTATTGGGAACCGTTCGATTCTGATTCCAATTTTAGTTTGACTCATTTGGAAACTGTGTCGATGTAATCTCATGGCCTGCCACTAGCAATTTGTCTGTTTGGATGGTGTGTTTTATTTATATTGAAATGATATATGTAAATATATTTTTTTTATATCTATATTTTGTTTATATTTAATATATTTGATCTTTTATGAAAATTGTTAATTTTTTTTATCTGTATCTATTTTTAATAAATAATTTACTAAAAATTTAAAAAAAATTAAAAAAAAAGCTAACCAATCAGAAATTGATATGATTTCGTTTTGGATTGATTTCGAAACCGTAAGAACGTCTCATGAGCTAACACGTGTCTACGCCATAAGCACTAGGTAAGTATAAGATACCAGTGATAAGGTTCCAAAATAGGAATAAGATAAAAAAACTGGATAAGGCCTGCCCCGTTGGATTAATCATTCACCGATCGTGTCCTCGCGATTTCAAAGTTACCAACTGACCTCATCATGTAAAAAGTTGTTTTTTTCTTAAAAGAAACAAAATGGCTGTGATAGAGTCGGGATCGTTTTCGTAACTTCGTTCTGTGTTATTCATTGTGACGTATACAAGTTTGAAACGTACTTGTGGCGGCGTAAGAATAATCTTGACATGACTATTTCAATGTTTTATGTTGACCGCCACCAAGTCAAAAACCTTTTAAATGATTGGTTTATCGATATAGGATAAAGTTTAAAAAAAATAGTAAAATTTTTTATTTTATTATTAGATATATTTTTAAAGCAAAATTTAATTTTTGTTGTACATAATCATTTCTTCAATAAAGAAAATAAATAAAAATTCTCCGTTTATTCCATATGATACGGAATAGATATTCCTTAATAGATGCGGAATACCCATTTCATTATAGTAAACCAAATGCAACGTTAATAGGATAAATTTATTATTAATAAATATTAATATTAATAATGTTTAGTCGTATGGTTGCATGGGTTGATTCTGTGTGATTGAGAGTGGCTCTTTGCAAACACAAAAGAGTAGTTAGAGGTGCATCGAAGGGTTGTTCGGCACAGCCACTTCGATGATTAAGTTAGTCTGTGGATGTTTTCTCCATAGATCAATAAGAAGGATATTCACTTAAGCTCAAAAAGTCGAGATGAGGATTCATGGAGGTCATCGGGAGTCAGGTTTTGAGGTTGAGCACTTGAGCTATCTTCATAATTGAGGTAGCAATGAGCTCGGTTACCCTTCGTCGTGGTGTGACCTTGAGGTGTAGCAAATCACAAGCTCTTGTTGATTTGGGTTATAATGTTCTTTTGGGCTCTTCTTAAGCTCTTTAGTGCGTATATAGGTGATAGTGGGTCGAGTGGGTCTTGATCTTTCCACAATCAACACATATGATGATTTATATATATACATATATCTTTTCTTGCTGTCAACATATTAATGATATTTTTCCAACACTCTTCTATATATGCATTGTATTAATATGTATAATTTTCTTTTTCACTTAAGAGATCTCCAAAAAAGATTGTTCATTCTCTACCTTGGTCCAACTAATGATCTACTAATAGTTTCGTTGAATCGTGGGGTCAAATATGTAATTTTATTATATATATTATGATTTTTTTATAAAATTGAGGATAATGACATTATATTTTTCGAGTGATGTAAAATAAGGATATAGATTAAAGTGCAGATATGCGTTTAAGTTTATAGAAGCTAGACATTTAATAATACTATGCATATAAAAAAATGTTTATTTACCCTACAAGCAAAATTAGAGGATATATATATAATCAAGAAGTTAATAAGTTTGTCCTTTATATGTTAAAGTTATGTTTAGATTGTTTGATTTTTATATATATCTTATCAGTATATAATCTGCATATATATTTTATTTGAATTTTATTTGTATTTGATCTGTTTGATTTGCTTATGGTAAAAATATCTATTTTTAATTTGTATCTATTACTCGATAAATGTCTGTTTGAAAATGATAAAAATAAGATGACAAAATGACCATAATAAGATAAAACAAATAGACCTAATATATTGTAAGTAATGTAAAGTGACATTTCAGTAATTGAGCTCTTCGCCTAATTTAATGTCGTGGACCGATCTTTTGAGCTAGTGATAGAGCTTAGGAGATCAGGTTCATAGAGACATGTCGTAGGGTAATCTAGCTTGGTAGGCTTGTAATAGATCATTGGATTGGTTTTTTTTTTTTTTTCCCTCATGGCCTTATTTAGTCTCTTTTTTCTGAAAAGTAGACTTTAAAAATATTATTTGGATTCATTTGGACTTTATTTCACTAAACTATGACTTATATAGATTGAAACAAGCCATAAGTCCTTTTATATTAAATATGAGCTATACTAAAGAGAATATTGGACTTCTTTATATAATAAAAGCCCTTAGGCTATTCTAAAGCTCAATTCCAAGCCCATCCCACTATTTAAGAAAGGAAGACTCCAATATCATTCGTTGGATTCTTGGGAGTAATCTAATAGTGATATACAAAACTTAATCTTGACCATTCATTCAGAATTCAACCATTGACTAACATCAGCCTCCAACATCTATAAACATGAGGGTTTCTTCTCATTTGGACACATTCTACATATTACTAAAATTGGGAATAATATAGAAAATTTGTTGAAATATCTCCAAGAAAGGTCAAATAATCTATTAAACAAAAAACGATTCAAGAACAATCAAATCTACTTGATTTGATATTCTGTCATACTCGTATGCTTGAGAAATTGGGTATGTTTGTTCCTCCTCCTACACATCTCTCTATGATATTTATACATGTGTTGTCAGTTCAAGACTTCTCTTGGTTTGATTGACACACAAGTTGCATGTAATCGACCAGTTACAACAATCTCACCATACATGTAAAATATATAATGTTTGGTTTGGACTACTGCAACTATCCATATTTATTTTATCTGTACTTAGAAATTAAGAAATGGTATGGCGCCATCCTTGTAAAATATTTTCATGAAATAGTAACTTTTAATCTATAATTTATAATAATACATTCATTTTGCTTCTTTCTTGTATGCCCTTTCTTGCTTCTGTCAACATTCAAATATGAAATGTATACATTAGATTGTCATGGTTGACTTGGACTAATATGTTTCTACCATGAAAGTACACATTCTCTATAATAAAACATATGCTCTTTACACGTATGCTACTCTGTGTGTGTGTGTGTGTGTGTAAAGACCCGACATGCTCAATTCTCAAATTAAGCACACCAAGTCCCCAACCACGTATAACTCTTACGAATTATACATAAAGTCGTCTTAAAAGGAGGTGTTTATGTTAAACATTACTATCCGATTTTAAGTTATGAAATCGTTTAGTTAGATTCTGGCAATAATTGGATTTGGCAGCAGAAAAATAAACTTTAATAAAAACAATTCTACATAAAAGCATTTCAAACTTCCACTATTACAAGTGGCAAAATTTTACTTAAACAAATCTTTACAAAAGCTTATTTACAAAACATGGACACTGTCAAGCCCTTAAATGAAAATACAAATTTATAAATAAATCCAATCTTTATAAAATAAAACAAAGAAGAAACAAAATACAAATATATCTCGATCTTATTATATTTCGCTCATCCCAAATCTTCAAATTCGCCTGATGTCTGAGACAAACATCATCACATCAACAACAACAACAACAATAAGAACAACAACATCAACAGCCTCCACATCATCATAAAAAAATCTTCTCATTACTCATTTTCATCATCAACAATAACAACTTCATCAACAACTTGTAAAAAGATAAACATAAATAGGAATGAGCTGGAGCTCAGTACACAGTAACATAATCACACATGGAGTGGTACGTGAGCTTAACTAAATGCAATGCATCAATCCATAAGTTGTTATCTTTTCATTAAAATAAACAAATCAACAATGAAGCACTCACACTTAGGAACAAACCAATCGGAATCTAAGGGTCTTGAGTAATAGCAGCTGCTCAGGGGGTTGATATAGATAGATCAGGTATCTATATCTCCTATATCTAACCGATAAAGAATATTAATAGCATCATCTAGGGTTCACACTCCTTTATACACTCCACTTATCCCGGTCTATAACATTAATTAGTTCAATGGTCCCATACCAGTGAACTAAAACATGTTATTTCCTCCCGAGCCTAAGTAGAGAATACACCGATACAGTTAACCCTATTAGCTACCCACTTAGCCCTTAAGATGAACCACCATTGCATCATGGATTTGAGTCATTGCATCATGACAAAAGACTAGGCTAAGTGCCTAACTACAGTACCATTGCATCATGACAAGGTTATCCCTCCCCGGTTCCGTATTCAACGACGTAAAGCACAACCAACACTCATCAATTATTAAGCCGAGTTGAAGTTCTTAATCCATATTAGATGCCTATCCTAACATCCGACACGTAAGTTACTACGTACCTTGAATATGAAATGCAAACATAGCCTCGGAAGGAATTTCAGAAGATAAATTAGATATCCATCAATGTTAAGGAAAGAACTCATATAAGAACCTAAACTAAATTAATCATCCACTTTCTTAAACTTTTATAACCCTATTTGATCAGACACTAACTTGGAACCTCGCTATGGTTGCAAAGATTGCCCTATAAAAATACGGACAATTCTCCTTTGTCTGTCAAAGTAATTCTTTTCACTTTAATTATAGTTTCTTATCACAAAACATAACATATATAAAGCATTCATACATAAAAGCATTCATATTCAAAGCAAATAAACATTTGAAACAATATATTGCTCATGTTATTCAAAGATCATCATAATACATTCATCTAAGCTAATTATTAGCTATTAAAGTCATTTTAACTTTACCTTAACTAAATTGTTTAGAATTAGTCATTTAATCTAAAACTAGTTCAAGTTGATTAAACTTAAGTAATCTAATTCCTTTTAGCTAATTCAAGCTTATTTAGTCAAGTTGAACTCAGATTTACTAACTAAGTTCATTTTATATCTAACTTCTATATTTAATTTAACTATTTCTTAAATCTATAAATCTACTTATCTCATGTTTAATTATATCAATCAACTTACATAACATATAAATCATCATACAAGGTCAACTCATACATACAAGATCATATTTCAAGCTTTGAAAAAGATTTGAAGATGATTTTAGAAATTAAATTTAAAATAGCACTACAAGAATTTTGATATTAGGCAACGTCTGCAAATATTGTAAACGTCGCCTATCTCATATAACTTAGTTGCATTTATTAAATGTTAGATAAGTATGCTATTAGCAACGTTTATAGAAATTTTTTTTTCTTATATTGAACATCCATTTGATTTGTTACTCTTTTATTATATTAAACATTACCAATTTTTTATTTAGTAATCCACCCTCAATTTAAAAAAAAAAAGAACCAATCTTTAGAAATTAAATTTAATAAAATAGAACCTCGCCTTTTTTCCTTGTAAAGATTGCTATATATCTTATTGTAAGTTATGATCATGACAGTTAAATCTTAACATTTAATATAAATCATCCGATTGAGATGGTAATTTTTTAAACACTAAAAGGCAAAAAGCAAGAGAAATGCATCCCATAATTTTAAAAAACACCAAAGCATGTGGCTCTTACATTTCCCACCAAATGAAACCCTAACTCTTGAACGTATGAAAGTAAAACCTTTAACCCTCTTTCTATCTATTCAACTCTGTCATAGAAAGAAGAAGAAGAGGAATGCCATAAGAAGCTATTAGACGCAACAATGGGAGCCAATTTGAGGTGCATGTTCCTTGTAGGCTCTATCCTTACGGGCTCTTCCAGCTTGTGGTACTTCTTGATATGGATATTTGATGTTGAAGTTATTTATTTATATTTTTATGCTCCGTTTTGAGTTTTTTTGTGCATGAATAATTGAGAGAATTTGTAGAGAAAAAGTTAGGCTGAAATATGTCATTTGGATTGCTCACTGCTGTAGCTCGTTTGGGGAAGAGTGGTTATGCGCAAAGGGTTGAATATTAGCATCAAAGAATTTGATTATAGTACCGATACTGATGACGATGATGATGAGCTTGATTCTAGTTTTGATTCTGAAGGTAATTTAATTTGGATTATACCTATTTCACTAATTCTCCTAAATTGCAATGCTTTCGTGTCAAAATGTCGTTAGTGACACTATGTTTATTTATTATAGTTTGAATTTTAACTGTAATGGTTTAAAGGAGTATGTATGGTGAAATCTTAATGTTGAAGACCTAGATCTGCATTGCAATTTGGTTAAGAACTTTTAAGTGTTTTTTTTTTTCAATTGAATCTTCCTAAGTTATTGTAGAAGGTAGAGAGCTCACAAATTCCTTGAAGTTGTCCCCATAAATGTGTGTTGATTGAAATCTATCGCATTTTGTTTGGTTTTGAACCATGACTGCCGTTTGAAATGTTTTTCTGATTTAGAGTCATCGCCACGCAAACTATGCCTAATGTGAAAGAGGATCTAGGTTATGGAGCAACCTCGCAAAATGAAGCTTAGGCTGGTTCTAATGGTACAAAGAATTCTATTTAAGTATTGGGATTTAGTTTCAGTGTCATCCATTCTAAAGCTAATGTTCTATCATATGGCATTCTTCAATGGGAGATTGTACACGATAATTTATTTTTATAATTACGTTTGGATTTTTTACCAACCTTTATACCAAGGTGACTCATGTTTTCTTCTTATATTTGCTATGCTAAAGCTAAAGTTGTGCTACTTTTCCATCCTATCCTTCCTTTGTACATTATGTCAAAAGGATGATAAAGCTAAAGCAATAATATTTATAATTTATAGTTTATGGATGGAATCCACCAATATTTTGGGTCCATCCTCTATGTTTTTTCCTCCATACAAAAAGTTAATATTTTGGGTCCATCCACTGCAATAGTTCTCGATCATGACATGAATCTAAGGCTCAGTAGCTTTACCCTGGTAGAATTCTTGACAAGAAATAACAATGATCTCCATGCTGTAACCATGAATTCCGAAAGATCCGTTTGGGGGATAACAGACCATATTGCTTCTATTATCACTTTGTCACTTTTCCACACTTGTTTTCATATTCTTTGCGATTTAAAACGAACTCAAAATATTCACATGCTTTAAATGAAATTTCAATGCATGTGCCTTGACGATATTGCATATATATGTGGTCTGATATAGACATATATTATTATTATTATTATTTATGGAATTGGATATTAATTAGTCTATTCATATGGAAGCTAATATTTTCCTGTTACCATTTCCCATATAAAAAATTTCACAAAGCATATGTGAGGACCTTTTATACTATATTGTCTGATATAGATAAGTATTCTTCAATCTTTCGAATTTTTTATCGTTGCAATATATGAGTAGATTATATATATGACCAGTAAAATATTTTTTACATTTTTAGGAAAAGGTCATAACAAGTATTGAATCGGTATGAATTATGTTTTGTTAATGAACTCTTAAACCGTTTTGAAGATGCAGTTGAGTCATTGATGTTTTTGATCGACCATTTAGTTAGCTAAGGTATGAAAGGGAGCATGGTTGAATTGATTATGTTTGGTTGGTCAACTTCACAATTGTTTTCGCATCAATTTGATATCTATTTAAAATAGGTGTTTGTGAAAAAACAAATGGTAAAAAAAAAAAAACAAAATAACTCAATTACTTGTATATACAAAGTTTATTGTATATATAAAAAGCTAAAGCAATAATACTTGACGTTGATTGATGGATTTTTAAATTGAAAGATTAGGTTTCAAATTTTGGGTTTGCTTTTGTTTGCATGTTTTGTGGTGTTTGTCAGGATTAATGCTTGGTATGAAAGGATGATAGTTGTTAATATTTTATTGTAGATATGTTCATTGTCTTACTTCACAATGGCTTTTCATTGATTATGTTAGTTTTATTTTTTATTTTATTTTTAGTTTTATTTTTTTCTGATGGACAATATGGTATTATGTTGAAAGTATAAGGCTTAAGAGGTATTGATATGACATTTCTTAATTCCACTTATAGCTAGTCTGTATTTACACTAATCCTTCTATGACATACTTGTTTAATGTATCAATTATGACATTCCTTAGCTGATGGTTCATATTTAGTTAGAATTCATTGAAATTATGTATTTTTTTTCTTTAGTAGGAAAGGTGAATCCATGTTCCTACCTTCCAATGATAGAAAGACTATAGAGGTTTAGTTTAACCCTTTCCCCCTATATTTTTAGCTATTTTTCGCTAGCTTCCATGTTCAGTTTGTCTTAGGAGATCTATTGGGCCATATTGATGAATTTGATTGTGATAAAGCTATTGTCATTTCCTTTGCTATCTTTTTTTTTCTCCTTATATTCAATGTAAGAACATAATTTGATGCAACATCGTCTATATTGATCCTCTGTTGATAATAATTGCGAGTTTTTGTCACTTCAAGATGGAAAAGGCTCACAGTTGGAGCATGTATTTATTCGAGGCAGCAAATGAGGTACATGCTATTGATGAGCTTGTTTATTCATAGTGTCCATATCTCATATTGTTTATTCATATTTTGCATAAAGGTTCATGGTAATTCTTGATATGCTGAAGAATGCTCCAATGTTCAAGCACCTGGAATCTATAATCAAGGTAGGTCTTCATATATTTTCTAATCACCAGATTTGACCATTTGAATGGTTGCTTCTATGTCTTTTCTTGTTCGGGGGTAGTTTTTCCCTTTGATTTCTTTTTGACTCTTGAAGTGTAAAAGCTCTGCACTTGGAGTTGGCAGGAGTAGAGTTGTTGCAATGTGAGCTAAAGTGAGTATAGCATATCTGACACCTTTTATTTATTATTTATTTTTATTTTTGGGCGGTGCAAGGAACTATATCCTTCTTGTTTGTCTTTTGGTGAGTTCGTCACTTAATTTTATCAAAGCTATGTGGTTGATTTGTTAACATTTATAAGTGCTGTGAAAAGGCGCATACAATTTGTAATCTGTATGATATATATATATATATATATAGAGGAAACATGGTTTCCTAAGTTCTGAACTTTTGTTTCTTTTAATTTTCTCGATGCCATGAAAACCTCTTGAAAATATAAAATAGATTGTAAGGGAAAAATATCAAATGATGGAATTTGAATTCAGTTCAAATTTGAAACTTGCGCACTTGTAATGAAAGAGTACCTACAACATAGATTTATAAATGAGCTTGTAACTTTCCTTTTCTGGTTCACACTTATTTTTTATCACTTGCATTTATGTAACTATTAATGGTTATCAAGGTAACAATCAGATATCTTTATTTGTTATATTGTCTGTGGAATTCCTTCAAGGTATTCTTTGATTTTAAGTGGTAAATCCTCTAGCCATTTAATTTTTACTATAAGTTGAGTTACTGTGTCGGAGATTAAAAACAAAAAGGGGAAAAAGAAAAAGATGATGTTATACACCTAATCTTTAGAAGGGGGAAAAAATTGTTGGTAAATTTTTTTGCTTTAGTTTCATCAGACTCATAGATTATCTTTTTGTCCACATTTTTGGCATTGAATTTTTTTGTATGTTTAGGCTCAATGTTTAGTACCTCTCCAAATCTTTTAACTTATGCATTGCCTACACTTTGTGACATCTGATTCTAAATCTTCTATCTTGGTTTACATTCTAATCTATGGGTTACTTGGATAGCTTTGCATGAATATGTAATTTTTCACCTAATTGTCTAACCGCTTAATGAATCCACTGAATTGCAGGCTTAGGCAGCTGGTTGAGGAACTGTATTGGGTAAAGATGTTATTCCCCTGTTTGGTAGTAGACTAGATTTCAGAGGGTTCTCATGCATTGATGGTAGAATTGTCCTATTCCATGTCCTAGATTGCTTCCATAAGATTGGTCCAAGAAAGCTAGCAATCGATTATTCAAAAACTTAAGGTTGTAAGTACTAAGTCGAACAAGATTAAAATCATGATATTTTTGTTGATGAATGTATTTTAAGAACAAATCTCCTTTTTATCTCCATATGTAATCTTACATATTATGATAGGTTTTCTCATCTTGGTAACTAGACTTTGCTGCAATCTAATATTTGTCATGTTGACATGGACTTATCACTACTTTAGTCCAATGACTATGTATAATAAATATCAATCTTGTGTAATAAAATAATTTAGTCACCTTTAGACATGACTAATTCCACTATGTAGACCAAACTGAGTTGAACAGATACGTTTAGACATCACCAATGTGTTTGAATGGCTATGTTTTAATGGTAGGATGATAGTAGAATTATCACGTTTATACATCATTACTTTAGTCCAATGATCATATATAATGGTTATCAATTATGTATACTAAAATAATTTAGTCACGTCTAAATATTGCTAATTCTATTATATTCCCGCCAATAATCATAATAATTGTCACGTCTAAACATCGTTAACTTAGTTGTTAATAAAATGATCTAACCACGTTTAAATATCGCCATGCAAAAATTTTAGCCACGTTTAAATTTGGGAGGACTAGGATAAAGTGCATTTAACCACGCATAAGTGTGTAATAAAGTTCATTTGGCACCTAAATATCGTTTGGTGACGTTTAAAATTTAACGTAATGTATTTAATCTGGCGATGGACCTTTTGCGACGTCTATAGGCCACGTGTAATTAAAGCGTGACAAAAAATCTTTAGTCACGTTTAATCAATTTTGACAACGTTATTAAATGTTGACAAAACCGTTTTTTGTTGTAGTGATAGGGGATATGCCAGCAAAAGTCCAGCGTTCAATGCACCAACGCCGATAGTGCTGAAGTTTACGCCGATAGCGTTGGATGCCAATGTTAAAAATTTGAACTCTGTGAAGTTTAGGCTTCAAACCTACGCTGGCAGCATTGATACTCAAAATACCGGTGTTCAGTTTTTTAAAGGAAAATTATTGCAAACACCAGCATCGTTAAAAAGATTTACTTTTGATCACTTTGGTTCAACCTTCAACATCGGTAAAATTTATGCAAACGTCGACGGCGTTTCTTACGACATTAAGGAATTGGCATTTTGATCACTTCAACACCGGCGGCGTTGAAGTATCATATGCCGGTGTACGTGACAGAACATGCTTTTGACAGAAGCTTATTTTCAAAACTTAAGTTTTGCAAAATATTTTAACACTTCCAAACTTCTCCAAATCACTTTCTAAGCTTCCTAAACTTGATATATGAACTCCTCAACATCAATCATCCAAATTCAACACATCAAACAACATACAATCCACTTCAACTACTAACAACTCTAAATCACTATTCATCATCCTCAATCTCAAACCCAACTTCCAACAACCATAACTTCAACAAACATATACATAAACAGCACTCCCATCCCAAATCAACATGAATTCATCAATTATTAACTTAAACAACAAGTAAAACAAAGATAACTTGAAATAGAAAACTTAGCTTTTGGAGAAACATGTAATTTCTTCTTCTATCTTCATTCTTAACTTTGGTTTCTCCTTTAGCTTTGTTGAATTTGAGTTGTGGTGAGAAGAATTGAAGAAAGAGAGAAGAGAAAATCAAATGAAGAAGAAGAAGAAGATACGGGAAAGAGGAAGAAGAAAAGAGAGAGAAAAGAAAAGAAAGATAAAGGCAAGGGAAAAGGAAATAAAAAGGAAAGATAATTATAAAACTTAGGATATTTTAGAATTTAGGTATAGGTTTAGAGCTATTAGATCAATATCTTTAGTTCTAAAAATATTTAAAAGATAATTTATGAACCGATAGGTTATAAATTAAGATCTTAAAATAAGTACTTAATTTAGGAATTATTTTAGATAAAAGATAGTTAATTTGAGTTCAGGTTTAAGAACTGATATTTTTATATAAGAAAATGAACTCAAACTTTGTAAAGATTTAGGAATTAGTGTTTAGGCTAAGAATCAAGAGTTTTAGAATCCTCTAAACAATTTAGAAACATGTTTAGGAGATTTGGAATCAAAATCTCAAATTCCATTTAATTAATTACTAATCTAATTTTGTTAACTTGTCTATTTATATCATATGATTAATTTAATTCATTCAAATTTATCTAAACCCAATTTCTAATATATGTGAAGGTTTAGGGTATTTCACTCTCTCTCTCCCACCCCCCCCCCAGATTTCATACTAAAACCATCCATCAAATTTCTCCTTTATCCTCTTTTCTTGGGTTTGAACTAATCAAATGGATTTGCTTACAAAACCAATTAGTGGGGGAAAAATCTTACGTGGGTGATACACGCTATGTGTATATACACGTATATAACTCCCAATCATTTTCTAATATATGGATAATGTAGTGGTAGTTTTCAAAATAATCACCACCTCACGTGTTAGAAAATCATAGGGAGTTACATACCACATGTACATTACACGTTCTATATAATAACTACTGAATGTGGGGTGAAGAGACACTAGATGAGGCAAAATACCAACACCGACACGATAATGCTAGCAATCGAAAGAAGTTGCAAGTGACAAGGCTAGGTAAGGAATTAATACTCCAAAGAGTTTTGGAGGATCAAAATAATTCCAAAGCTAAGATGGAAAACTATTGTCTCTCTGTTAAAGATGGTGATCAAGCTAAAGAATGTCTAGATCAACATGATGATGAAACTAGCTTGTAATGTTGGATTATTAAATACTAATAAAACCTTTAGACGAAAAACGTATTTTAAAGGCATGACAAGTATCTGTGAGATATTCAGAAAGGAATTTGATAATAGAATTATTATCAAAATCTATGAATCTTTGAAGGCTTCTCAGGTTAGGTCCTAGATAGAGGATATAACATGACCTAGGCCATTCTATAATGTTCTTTTATAATTGCTACATTTCTAATTAAGCCAATGTGATTGTCTATTTGATTAGCTTGGGTAAGAGCGATTGAAGAACTTAATTTCTTGTCATATGCATTTGATAGCAATTCTGAGGATTGTGATTTACTTTTGCATGTAAATGGTAGATAGACTTGGTATTAAGCACCACGTGTATGTATACATGACATGTTAAAAACACCATTATATTCAATTATCTCTAAATTTTCTCATGTCATCGTATTCAAAAAAATAAATAATAAAATTCCTTCTAAAAGCCGCTAATGGCACTATGGCAATGTGCATTGTGGAAAATATTTATAGCCTATTCATTCCATTTTTTCTTCTTTGAACGAAGAAATCATGAAACAAATTGTAGGTGAATTTTAACTAATCCACATCCAGGAGTAAGCCTATATTTGATCAATTTTATGCGCACTTTGATGCATTAAAAAGTGGGTTCTTGATAGCAATAAAAGAATGAATGTAGATGGTTCTCTAATTTGGGTGGTTAAGTTGATGTCCTACATCATCCATGTTGGTGCTTGGAGTACATGGAGATCTAGAAGGATTCAATACTACTAACACATCGTATGAATTAATAAATAGCATATAGACATTGATAAAATTTCTCTATGTAAATAACTTTACAAAATCTATGCACTATTTCCAACTAGCTATGCACTTGTACATGTAATAGATTGAATATTTTTTCATGAAGATAACCAAATTAACAAAATGAGATAAATGGATATTGAAAATTCTAAAAAGAAAAGTATTGGAAAGAAAAATAACTAAATACAAAAACAGGTCAGGAAAAGGAAAAGAAAAAACGAAAATGGAGAAAAAGAACCTTAGATTTCTTTAAGAAGTTGTTTTTTCATTTATACAAGTTAATTTCTAGTCTCTTCATTTTTTACATATGAATTATTGATAATTTGATGGATGCCATTTGCCAAATAAGTCAATATCTACATGTTAACTAAACTTTTAAAAAATGTGAACCTATATCAAGGCTCATAATTTAGAGTATAAATCACCAAACTTAGTAGAGCATGATATGATTGAAGATGAATTTAAATTTGACTATATCTGTGTACACTTGTTTATAAGTATATTAAGATTTAAATAATGGATATGAATATATTTATAGGTCATAAACCTGTTTAATATTATTGTAAGAAATTTTAGCTTTAGAAATAAAAAATTCTATCTCTAAAAGTAAAAAATCTATCTCTGAAGACTTTCATAGATAGACTCTCCATCACAAATTTCTGTCTAAAAAATCATCATCATTAATTCTTTTAGAGACATATGTATTATCTGTCGCAAGTTACAACGAGATTTCTTTCTCAAATCTGTTTCTATTTTAGAATTAGTTATTATTAAATACTCAATTAATAAATAATAAATAAAATTATTCCATTGCAAATCTGTCTCTAATTTTAAGATAAATTATTTTTAAAAAATCTCATTTGCCTCCTATTTATCTTTCCTAAGAGGTTACCCATCATTGCATGCTAGCACATTTAACATTGAAGTTTTCACAAGCACTAAACCGATGAACTAATTCTTATCTTCGTGAATGAAGTTCCACTACTATTTACTTAATAGATATCACAATTTATAACATTACAACTATAAAATATTTTACATATATTTTATAATTAATTTTTTTTTTATAATTCCACTTTGCCTATTTATTAAGGATTTTCATTAATATTTTATTAAAATAATATATAATATTTATATATACTATGTTTGCATTTTATAATAATTATTTTAAATTATATATTTATTATAAATATATAATATTTTTAGGAGTATATTATGATTTTTTTTCCAAATATCATATTATATTAAAAATATTAGATAGTATTTATATATGAATATTATATATAATATTAATAATGCTTTTACAATACTTATTTTATATTTTATATAACTTAATAAATTGTATATTTTTAAGTAATATTTTTATTATTTATATCATTTTTTATTACATTTAATAAATTACATAAAACTCATAAATATATAAATTTTATTAATACATATGATAAATATACTTTAAAAAATATAAAAATCTATTTTTCATTAATATATTAATAGACTAAATAATAACTTATGAAAGGTACAAATGTTATAACAAACTTATTTTAAGTACTATTTGTTGTTTACACTTTATATATATAAACATGTAATATATTAATAAATATATTATAAAATAAATATATAAGTTGTAAATGACATATGATTATACATATTATATTTATTCTATAATAAAATTGATTTAGAAATATAATATAAGTCCATATTATATATTACACATTATATATATTATATTTTATATGTATAATTAAAACTATTTTTTAAATATAATTATTTATATATATGTATATATAAGAATTTAGTTTAAAGACAGATTTGCAACACGGTGCTAAAATAATTTATTTTCCACTAAAATTAGAGACGAATTTGCAATGAGAAAAGTTCCATCGCAAAATCAATTAATAATCATTTGCAAATTCCGTCACAAAAGTATATGAAAATTATAAGATTATTCATAATTTATGTCATCACAAAACCATCGTAGATCTATTGCTAATTCATTATTTTAGAGACAAAAAATTTTCATCGCAAATTTTTAATCCCTAAAGGCTAGTTTTTTAATAGTGTTAGTGTTAAAAGGACAATCACAGAGCTGGACTTCAATTTTTAAAAATTTGGTCTATTCGGTAGTCTATCAACCACTTCTCAATAATTTGTTCCCGTAATGCATAACCTGGTTGCATAGATAAGAAGTGATCTGCCATATACTAGGACCTGACAAGCATGATTTATCCCCATCGAGCCTTGATAATAGACAACGATAGAATCGATTGATCCGGCCACCGATCCAGTGCATAGTTCTTATATATGATCAACTTAAGTTTTTGAGCTAAAACACACCAAATCTTAAGTAGGTACATGATTTATTACCTTATATATAAACTGTTTGTTGTATTTTAATGTTTTATTTCCTCCATTTGATCTCAGTTCAACCAACCTTAACTATGTTAAATTTCCAATTACACTTTAATCTAGTCTAGCTAGTGATATCAGTCTTGAGTTGGTCCTTTTGGTTTAACTAGGTTGAACCGAACTGTTAACCTAACCTAACGTAGGAAGCATTCTGACTTCCGATTCAAATGTCGGACCGGGTATAACAAAATTAGGTAACAACATTATACTAGAGGATCTTTCATGAAAAAAAAAAAGATCTTATTTGTAATGTGTAAGGACCAGCTATCACCCCTATAATTAAAATAGGCGATAACAGTTCCCTAACCACATATAACCTATAGGATTATATATAAGGTTGTCTAAAAGAAGTGTTTGAGGAATTGTTTGTCCAATTCCATATAATTAACATAATTGAAACCTAGTTTTTTTTTTTTTTTTTTTTTGGAAACTTTTAGCAAAACATACTACACCATTAACTTATTTCATAAAAGAAATAAACTCAAGTCATACATAGTTAAGTACGTTTATATATATTACAACCAAAGGCTTCTTACAAGCCTTAACAAAATTACACATATAATCCAATCACAACTTTAAATACATCCACAAAAGCTATCATAACTAGTCTATTACAAATATGGATCCCATCAAGTCTAAGGTCGTCTCTAGTCCTCCAAATCGTCAAGAAAATCCTCGAAATCGGTTCCATACCCCATACTCGTGTAAAAATGATCAATTCATCACCTAAAATGGTTAAAATATGAGCCAAAGGCCTAATACGCAAGTAACGAATAAAAATACAAAGTGATTCACACATGCTTAAGCTAAATGCAAAATGCAACAACCAATAATTTATTATTCAATCTTTTGTTAGTCATATATCATGTGAGTATTTAAACTCCGGGCAACAGAGATTTCTGGAAGAACCTGAGTAATGATCACGACTCTCAAGGGGTTAATATAAGTAGCTCTAATACTCATACCATCCTAGATAAATTTATCCATAATGATTAAGTAATCTCATTTAGGGTTTCTAGCCGTTTCTCGACTTTACTTAACTTGATCTATAATATCACTTAATTCAAGTGTTCTTATAAACATTAAATTAAATCATATTACATCCTTTCAAGAATAAGCAAATGTTATACTGATACCAAATTTCCTATCGATTACTCGCTGAACCATTCATGAAAGTCATATCAAAATGACAAGCGTGGTCTAAGCGTCTAAAACTACCATGCCCCCAATCTGAGCAGGTTACCGCTCTCCGAACCAGATTCAATGGTATAAAAGACACTCAATAAAAAATTATTAAATTTCTTAATTTAGAGTAACTTTAAATAATGCTTATCTTAGCAAAGAAACAAGTAAGTTTCCGCATACTTGTATTAGCTCGGAAACTAATGGGGTTGGCTGAATAAGGATCTATCACTGTACAAGATAATATTGAATTTCTTACTTAGTTTAAGCACTAATTAACTAATTTTAAATATAACTAATTAAATAAATTCAAATAGATTATTACGAAAGTCATAACATAGCATTTAAACATCATATCATATCATACAATACTCAACAAATATTCAGTTGATCGTATATCAAGCTTTGGGAACTGTTAGAGAAAGTTTTTGAAAATGAAAACTGCAAGGAACACGCTGGCCTTCAATGCCGGCGGCATTGAATCAGTGTATAATGTACTAAAATTCAACACTTGCCATCATGGCAACGTTCAAGGATACACCGACAGCCTTTAGTCTACGCGGCGGCCTTAAGCGGTGTAGACTACAACTCCAATTTTCAAAAAAATTCGAAGTTCCACAGGGTTGGTTCATGCCTATGGATACCCTAATACTGGCAGCGTTTCCAAGTACACCGATAGCGTGGGATATTACTCCTACGGCTTTAAGCTCAGCATTGAAGATTTTGATTCTATTCGCATTCCACACCGCCTATAAGCCGATGGTGTTAGAACCTTAATAGTCGGCGTACGATTTGAAAAATCAACACTGGCTAATTTTCCTTACGAAAGTCGGCATCATTTTAGGCGGCTTTAAGAAAATCGGTTTGATCACCTTCAACATCGTCTCTATGCTGGTAGTGTTGAAGTACTAGATTCCAGCGTACACTCAAAATAGACCTATTCGAAAATGTTTTCTTCCCCTGTTTTCTTTGCAATATTTTATAAACTTTTACACTTTCAATCTTTCTTTAAACTCATCCTAAGTTTCCTAAAACTTGTTATATGTTCTATACATCATTCAAACAACACAAACTCTACTTCTAATCATCAAACACTAACTACAACATCAAGCACCAATTACACTTCAATTCCACATGCCCTTACACTACTCAACACTTAAGCCATCCTAACACAATCATCCCACATGTCAAAATTCATATAAAACATATACTACAACTCCTCTAGCAATATAATTCTACTCAAACTACCATCAATGCACAAAATCATTCTATCACCATTAGCACATAAATCCTATTCTAACAAAAGCTCAACTTAAATACAAACAAAGCAAGAAAATACACTTACCATATGGATTGGAGCCTTGGTTTAATAATCTTGTTGCAAGCCTTTGTGGTTTAAGTTGTAGAAAATGAAGGGTTTAGTTGTACATGAACATGGGAGAGCTTTTGAGGGAGTAGAAATGAGGTTTTAAAACTTTTTGGCATGTAATGGTGGTCTGAAATTTTTGAACGAATTTTGCACTTCAAAAGTTGATATTTATCCCTTTGGTTGACTTTAGTGGCTGCCCTAATCAAGTCTTTAATTGGCTTGGATTTGGTTAATTAATGAAGCTTACCTTTTGGCTAATTACATATGGTCTTTGGCTTTATTTGTGACAAAATTTTCTGCTATACATTGATCTAATTACATGCATAATCTAACTTATTCCAATCATATTTCATACATTCTAATATACTTCAAAAAATTTATGAACTCGATATTTAATCATTCTAAAATATTTAATTATTTTAAAACAACAACTCAACTCATTATTCATGCATCAACATAATTCACATATATTACATTTCAAAATCATATATAATTTCAATAACACATTTATAAAATGTAAATCAGAAATTCATGGCTATTTCATAATGAACCACTCCATACAAAGAGTATAAGAAAGGATGAAACCTGTTATTTCGAGTTAGAAATTAGTTTTCTTTCTCCAAATTAAAAAGTGACACCACAAAAAGATGTAATACCTAAAAAAGAAGAAATAAAATCAATATAAACAAAAGTTTTTTACTAGCTTTTCTCGTATGAATTTAATATAATAAAACCAAATAGCTAAGTTATTTTGTTGTATAAACTTAGTTTTCTAGCCAATTATGTATATACACATATAATAAATAAAATGAATAAGAATGGGAAAAAAATAGATATAAAAGTTAACTTCTTTGTTGTATGGTCTTATTCATTACATAATAAAGCTTCATTTTCATATCTGATGCAATGAAGGATATGGAAAATATCACATTCCATTGATCCACACGTGAATGCTAGAATGTGAACTTCTAATTGTTTGTTGATTTTGTGAATACCCGGTCAATAAACATCCAAATTGGAAATGATAAGGGAATTCATAAATTGAGAAAATTTAGAGCAAAGACGGTTCAAAAATGATATTATTGAAAAACTAATCCATTATGTCCTTCATCATACATTTATATAAAAGCTTGAAAACTATTCAAAATAGAACTCAAAAAACTACTAAAAATAGCGAAATTCTTTGAACTTACAAAGACAAGCAAATGAAAGGACAAATAAAATACCAAGATGGCAAATAAAACTGACATCTTTACTAAAAGTTGTAACACATTTAAAAGTTCTCCAAAATAGAATTAAATATCGTTTTGAGGGCACAAATAATAGAATTTACTTAAAAATCGAGTTGCTGGCAACCAAAGATGGTGATATCTTTTTTGTTGGCCAGTTTTTTTAGGATAGGAACCTAAATTTACAAAACTTCACGAAGAGTCTTGGTTCCATTTTGCTATATACTAATTTGCAACTCCTTCCACTCCACAGTATCCATATAACATTTTTAGACAGCATCTCTTTTTTTTTTTTTTTAGCCAAAGGTAGAAGGAAGAAAAAAGTGTTTCATGGGCTTGATTACGGATTTAGGGGGACATTTATGTTTTCAATGTAAAATTGATTAATAAAACTATACTTTCAAAGAGAGAGAAGAAGAATACAAAATCCATTTCGAAATACCATATCAAGAACATTTAACTACAAAATGTTTGTACCCTTGAAAAGTTGAAATTCACTGGTTGATGTGTCACTCAATAAGATTAGAAATATTAAGAGGGTGTATGTGTAATCACGCCACCTTATACACTTGGAAAAGAAAGTCCCGAAACCTTGTTTAATGCAATACAAAAGATATGCTGCGGCTTTAAATAAATAAATTGAAAATGTGGTATTATTAGGTTTGGTTTAATTTAAAATTTTAAAATTCGTGTTCAACTTGAACTTGATCCAACTTTTAAATTTTAAATTTGAGCTTGGTTTGAAGTGGTTTTCAACAAATTTGAGTTTAACTTGATTAAGCTAAAATATCTTGAGCTTCGCTAAAAATATTTTCTTTCTAATAAAAATAATACCAATATACAAAGTCAATATTTGTTTGGTATGCTGAAATGGACCCATAATGAAATTGTAATTCCAGGTTCCATTTTGTCTCTTACGTTTAGATGCACTTTTAGAAATCAAAATCGGGGAGAATTCGATTATGCCTTTTCAAAAGCAGAATTGCGATTCTTTCCTTAATTGTGGAAAGTGTAATTACCCTTTTATCTTATCATATATTTGTATTTGCATTTATTATAGGGACAATTTTGACTAATATATTTTATAGCCATTCCATTTCATTCCATTCCATGTAACTATCCAAACATTGGAATAGATCTGTTATTCCAGAACTCATTCCATTCCATTCCAATCCAATCCATTCCATTCTAATTCATTTCTATGTACCAAATGTGACATAACAGTTAAGCTCAATTAGGGCAAAATTATATTTGCAGTTTAGATGAAGTAAATACTATAAAATTTATTTGGCAGAAAAAAATCTATGAAATTTAAACTTAATTAGATAAACTATTCAAGGTTGCGAGATATTCAAATTCATCCAATTATTACTAAAATCAAACTCGAATATATCTCTTGAGTATATTTTACTCATTTATATTCTACTCAAGACTTGCCACCAGGACTTTTAAGCTAGGTGTTAGCAATAAAGGATCTGCTAGGGCCCAAAATAGACCAAAAGGAAAATTTTGGACATGGCCGGTGCCACTGAATTTAGTTGCACAATTTTATAGTTGGCTAGTTGCTGAATGACTTCAGCATGAACAAAAAAGTTTTCACACTTAACATAAATGACCTCAATACAGCGCTCTTGAACATTCAAAGCGAAAAATAAACAAATAACACTCATCAATAGTGTTTTTTCATTGTGTTTTTGTGCTATCCATCAATTTGAAAAGGAATCGCCAATTGTGAATAGAAAATCTTTTCATGAGAATATTTCAAGGCGCGGGGTGGTGGTGGGGTTGTGGGGGAAACTAATAATAATAAAAGAAATAAAACGTAGGCGCCTTGTACATAACGTAAGAAGGGAAATTGAGAGGTATATGAATATGAATTATTCTCTGGTCCGAATAGAAATGGTCGAATCTTCTGGGTCAAACGGGACATATACTTTTAATATAGGATACATAAAATTGTTAAGAGAGATACTTATCTTTTTATCGATTTATTATAATATATTTTACTCAAATGTTAATCATATAAAAATAATTATATAAACAATATGGCAATTTGAAAGTGTAACGCCACAACTTTTAATTAAGGCAGTTACCATCACGTATAATACTTTGTGTATTATACACTCAAACTTTTTTAAAAGATATGTTTATTTTGAATATTGCTAACCAATTTTAATTATTGAAATTGTTTGTTTAGATTTCTAAAACAACTGGATTCAGCAACGGGGAATGAAACTTGATAAAAACAATATATAAATCTCTACTCTCATAAGAGCATACCAACTTTTTAAGAAACAAAACTTTATAAAGTCATTTTATAATCTATCCTTAAGGTAAATCAACATTTATAAACATTTGGGCATCACCTAGCCCTTTTTAAAAGAAAATACAATTTCAAAAGATAAATTCAGCGTTTTACAATAAAACATAAACATAATAAAATATATCTTTGATCCTACACACACTTCTCTTCTCAAATCTCCAGGATCGCCCATACCCGAGTCAAACATCAATAACATAAACACCATCCTCATCATCTCATCATCATCGCTGACATTATCTTCATTATTATCATCAACAATATCATCACTATCAATCAATAATACTTGGAAAAGACAATAACAACAATAATGAGCTGAAGCTCAGTACACAGTAATACAAACACATACAAAGTGACACATGGACTTGATTAAATGCAATGCATCAATCAATAAGTTACTATCTTTCCATTAAAATAAGCAAATTAACACTGAAGTACTTACACTTCAGAACAATAATGAGTATTTGGTGATCTTGAGTAACAACAGTTGCTCAGGAGGTTAATATAGGAAGTTCAGGTACCTTTATCTCGTATACCTATTCAAGAAAAAGAAAATAACCTCATCTAGGGTTTACAATTTTCATATATACCACTTATCCCAGCCCATAACATAAGTTAGTTCAACAGATCTCATAAATATGAACTAAAACATGTTACTTCATTCCAAGCCTAAGTAAATGTTATGCCGAACCATCTTCCCCATCAACTACCCATTGAGTCACATATAAATCACTATTGCATCATGGTGTACCATTGCATCAAGGTATTTTTCATTGCATCATGACATCTTAGTGCTTAACTACCATGCCATTACATCATGATAGGGTTGCCGCTCCCCAGACTAGATTCAACGCACATGTACAACCATCACTCATCAATTAGTAAGCCGAGTTTAAGTTTTAATTCATTTTAGGATGTCTATCCTAACATCTAACACGTAAGTTACTACATACCTTTTATATAAAATCCAAACAGAGGTTTAGCACCATCTCAATTGATAATCTAGCTATCCATATATCTTATCAAGAATTAAACTCACACAAGCATTTAAATTAACTATCCAATTATATAAAACTTATTTTTAAGCCATATTTGATCATACACTAATTTGGAACCTTGCTATGGCTATGTAATTCGCCCTGCCAAAATATGGATAGTTCTCCTTTATCTTTCAAAGTATTTCTTTTCACTTTGATTATAGTCTCTTATTATGAAAACATCATCATGCCATTCATATACCAAAAACATCCATATTCAAATGAAACATATATTTGAAACAACATACACTACTAGAAAACTAGTCTTTAGAGACAGAAAATTTGCGACGGAAAATTTCTGTCTCTAAAAAAATGAATTAGAGACAGATTTGCGACGGATTTGTGATGACATAAATTATGAATAATCTTCTAATTTTTATATGCTTTTGCGACGGAATTTGCGACGGATTACATATTGATTTGCGACGAAAATTTTTCCGTTGCAAATTTGTCTCTGATTTTAGAGGGAAATAAATTATTTTAGCACCAATTTCTATTTTTTTTTTAAATTCTGTTGCAAATTTGTCTCTAAATTAAAGTATTACATATGTAATATAAATAATTATGTTTAAAATTTAGTTTTAATTATACATATTTAATATAATATATATAAATGTGCATTATATAATAAGGACATATATTATATTTGTAAATTAATTTTATTATATAATAACTATAATATGTATAATCATATGTTATTTGCAACTAATTATATATATTTTATTTATAATATATTTATTATTACATTACATATTTATATATTATAAAGCATAAGTTAAAAATAGTACTTAAAATATAAATATTATATTTATATCTTATAATATATTCTTTTGCATAATAACTTATATAAAAAATCAAATTATACAACTTAATAAAATATTGTATAACAATAATATAATATGTTATATATAAGTAATATCATAAAATACTACTTAAAAATAAAGTATATTTTAATAAATAAAATATGTAAAATAAAATAATTAATATAAAATGTAAACTTATTATATTTAAATATATGCAAATATATAAATAATATATTATATTTTAATAATATATTAATAAAAAATATATTCATATTATTTATAATTTTTTATTATATATTTATTATGACTATTCATATGTTTTTTAATATAAAAAAATTTATTATATATATCTTACATAATTTATATTTACATACTATATTTTATTTAAAATATAATAACATATTTGGGGAAAAAATAATATACTATGTAAAAATATAGTATATTTAAGTAATAAAATATATAATATATAATAATTAGTTAAATATATTTAAATCGGTATTATATATTATTTTATTAATATATTAATGAAAAATATATTTTTATATTTGTTTATATTATTAAATTTATTAAGTGTAACAAAAATGAAATAAAAAATAAACACATTAATTAAAAATATGCAATTTATTAAGTTAATATAAAATATTAAATAAGTAATGTAAAAAGTATAATTATAATATATATCATTAAATATATATAAAATGTATATGTATAACATTATTTATATTTACATAATATATAATATTTTAAATAATAATATCATATTTGGAAAAAAATTATAATATACTACTGAAAATATTATATATTTATAATAAATATATAATTTAAAAATAATTATTATAAAATGTAAACACTGTATATATTAATATTATATATTATTTTAATAAAATATTAATGAAAAATCCTTAATAAATAGGTAAAGTGAAATTATAAAATAAAAATAAATTATAAAAGATATGTAAAATATTTTATAGTTATAATATTGTAAATGGTGATATCTCTTAAATAAACAATAGTGGAACTTTACTCATGAAGATACAAATTGGTTTATCGGTATAGTACTTGTGAAAACTTCAATGTTAAGTGTGCTTAGTATGTAGCATTCTATGATGGGTGTCCTCCTGGGAAGGATAAATAAGAAGCAAATGTATTTTTTTTTAATAATTTGTCTTAGAATCAGAGACAGATTTGCGACGGAATAATTTTATTTAATATTTACTAATTGGATATTTAAAAATATCTAATTATAAAATAGGGACAAATTTGCGATAGAAATTCCGTAGAAATTTGCAACGGAAAATAAATCTGTCTCTAAAAGAATTAGCGACGATGATTTTTGAAACAGAAATTTGCGACGGAAAATCTGTCTCTGAAAGTCTTTAGAGACAGATTTTTCACTTTCAGAGACAGAATTTTTTGTCTCTAAAGCCAAAATTTCTTGTAGTGATATTCACTATGTAAATCTAAGGGTGCCATGTCTCATTAACTTAAACTAATTATTAACTATTAACTCATTCTAACTAAATCCTAGCCAATTTGATTAGAATAAATCATTTAATTCCATTATTAAGCCAAAGTGATTAAACTGAATCAATCTAATTCATTTTAATCAATTGTAACTTAATTAGTCAAGTTGAACTTAAGTTTATTAGCTAAGTTCATTTTATGTCTAACTTCTACATTCAACCCACTTATTTATTAATTCATAAATCCACTTAACTTATGTTTAATTATATCATTTAATTAACACATCACATTAACTATCATTTATCTATTTCATTTTATTTCTTATTCACCTTTCTTTTCATTTTTCTTTTCCTTTTCTTTCTTCTTTATGAACAGTACCAGGGGACTGATCATGCACGTGATGGGGCCATGATCATCATCACTATCCTCATCATGTCTGTTATAGGATATGTGATCTCCATCGTTTAACTCATCACAGCCGTGATGGTCAATACGGTCCTTGTCACACCCATGATCAAGGAGAAAAATGCAATCAAAGGATATCACACTCCTCATCACGATCGTGATTAGGCCATTGTCTTCAAAAATAATTTGCTCCGAGGTGATCACCAATCGTATAACGGTCATGATGAATAGGGGAATCTTTGTTACTTTTTCCTTTTGCATGTTCTTCAAATTTTGCTAACTTCCAAACACTCCACTTAAAATCAAACATCCTATTAGTAGCATATACATCTATAAACATAACTTATAACACTTCTATATATATTTTTATATCATATTATCACAATTCATCTTAGCAAACACTTAGTCTACATAACATGCTCATTTTTAGGTTTTTAACAAATATGCTCATACATCTTTGGTTTATCACTATCTTCATAGGAATTACATATATCTAGTCCTAATACATCATTTACATGCATATACAAGATTTAGAGTAAGGAAAATAACAACACTTATTTTTTTAGGCAAATTCTACTTCTTGATCTCCTCTACTACTACTTCTTATTTGTTGTTGAGGTTACTTCTAGCTTAATTCCTACTCCAATCTTGTTTTCCATATTTGATTCCCTCTATTGACTTGTTGAAATTGAGAGTCATGGCTTGAGTTTTGAGAAATGGGAAAGAGAGAAAAAGAAACGAAGAAAAGGAAGAGAGAAGGTAGCCCATAAGCCAAAAGAAAAAGCAACACACACACCACACACACACACACACACACACACACACACACATACATATATATATATATATATATATATAAGGCTTAAGGATATTTTAGAGTAAACGTATTGGATTTAGAACTTTCAAATCAATATTTTTAGTTCTGGACGTATTTAAAAAATAATCTGAGGATCAATATATTGGAAATAAAGAGCTCAAGATAAGAAATTGATTTAGGAGATTAGTTTTCATCAAATTGATATTTAACTTGAGTTTAGGCTCAAGATCTGATACCTTTAAGCAAGCAAACGAATTCAAAATTGGTGGAAATTTATGAATTGGAATTTAGACTAAAGTTTAAGTGTTTAGAAATCCACTAAATATTTTAATAACATGTTTAGAGATTTAAGAATTAAAATCTCAAATTTCAACTTAAATATATTTTCTAAATTATTTTTATTGATTTAACTAATCATGATTTATTATCTATTTCTTTTACATCATTTAATATACCTAAATCCAATTTTTAACTTAGGTGAAGGTTTGTGATATTTCAAAAGGTCACAAGTAATAAATTCAATTTCAATTTTACGTTTGGAAATTGCACAAGATAAGTACCATTTTCCAAAAGTACAAAAATAGTATCTATGATGTGCGATTTTTCATTTATAATATGACACTTAATTTTAAATAATTTATATTTTTATAATTTGTTTGATTAATTATAAAAATATTATGTGTTTTGGCCAATTTGCAAATATATGGCCTATATTAATTTCTTTAACAGATAGGTGATATGAGTTTAAAGCAAAAGTGTCAATATTATTTAATAATTTTAAAAGGACACATGTCATATCTTAACGGTCTCAAAAAATTAGTTTTCTAATTTTTTCAATTTTTTGCATTTTTAAAATAAAATTTTCAATATTTTATTTAATTTTATTTTGTAATAATTTTTATTAAATTAATTTTCTAGAACAATAAGTAACTAATATGTATTTTTTAAATAATATTTAATAATATTGATATTTTAATGAAACTTAGGTCACAAATTTATCAAAAAATTGATCGAAGTTATATGTTTACAAATATATATAAAAACAGTTAAGGACTTTGTAATTAACCTTTTTTTTTTTTTTTTTTACAAGTAGACATATGGTACATCTCAAAAGAAAATACTTCATATTTTCTTGCATTTATATTCTTATAAATAATGTAATTAATATGTCAGCCAAAAATATTTTTAAAAAATCATAGCCTCAATAAATGCCGCCAAAAACGTGTTAACACCTACATTTTGTTTGGTTAATGGTCCCCTTTCATCCTTTCTTCCTCCTCTCTCTCTCCCGTCTCCCAACTAAAATTCAAGAATTACCTTTTTCAACCAACATAATTCCCTGCAACCTCCGGAAGTGTGTGGTAGTCAATAGGAAAAGTACACACCGAACCGGCGTTATTGACTCGGATTATCAAGCTGTGACCGCTAATTCAACAATGGAATCTTTACGCACACCTACCCTTTGACCTTTTACGCACACATTCATTATATTATGATCTGATTATATTATATATACTTCACATTTCATGCTAAAGCTATCCATCAAATTTCTTTCATACCCTTATTTTAATTTTCAGTGTGAATCAAAATGGATGTGGTTACAAGACCAATCGGTGGTGGGTTGAGGGGATACTGGAGGAGGCGGAAATACCAGCGCCTCCACGACGGTGCTGGTGATCGGAAAAGGTTGCAAGTGACAAGGTTAGCAGGAGAAACCGGCAGCCCAAGAAGGTCATGGAAAATCAGAATAACTCCAAAGCTAAGATGGAAAATCGCCCCTTCTCCGACCTTAAAGGTGCTGATCAAGCTGAAGAATGCGTATATCAACATGATGATGAACTTGGCTGGTAACGTTGGATTGCTAAATACCAATAAAACCTTTGGAGAAAAGCGTATTCCGAAGGCACGACAAGTATCTACGAAATATTCACAGGAAGAATTTGAAAATCGACTTGTCATCGAGATCTACAAATCATTAAAGGCTTCTGAGGTATTAGGTCCCAAATAAATAGGAGTAATAACATAACCTAACGGCTTCAGAAATATGTTCTTTTGTTGTTGTGTTGTTCCTAATTATTCTGTGGCCACTTCTCTTAGTGATAGAGAATATCAATTAGTTTCTTCTGATTGTAAATCATGCATGGTGGAGTGTATATTATGATCTTTCCGTTTTTTCTCCTGGCCCACAAAAGAAAAACATCTTATTTATATTAAGATTGTAAATACCCAAGGAGGTTATCTCCATAGGGCCAAATTAGACTCCAACGAGTCTTTCACAGGCGATTTCACAAGCTTAGGAGGAGACTTTTGAATTTAATCTCTACATAATGATTAGAAGTGATAAATCATATTCGCAAGTGAAAGTTATATACTATCCATTCACTTCGCTGAATGAATATAGTTGTAAAGGAATTTATATTATTAATAAATTGAATTAAGTTGCAATAGAATTTTTATTTGTTGATTTTATATCTAAATCGGGGTAATTTAGGAAACAATTAATTCTAATATTGAATTGTTATTGATAGATTTAAGTAATTAATAACAATCCAATATCTTTTGTAATACAGATTTCTTAATATTACGGTTAATTAAACCTATGATAACTCTTTTTAAGGAAAGAAATTGTAATAGAATTACTATTACAAGCGTGTGTAATGTTAAATGTCTTTAACTTACATATAACCTACTATATAAGAATGGGTGCAATCTGAGTCATGTTCATGTAAAGTGTGCAGGCTAAGATAGTGTCCTTAACTCATATATATGGGGAGCCTATGTGTGTGGTTACATGTTTTTTAAATACAACTAAAGTGAGATTAGAGGCCCCAAACCCTAGCTCGGCAGGTGAAACAACTTGGCGTTAGGTTAGAGAAGTGTTGGGCACTAACTGAGGTGTTTCTGGATTAGATTGAAGTAGCTTTCCTCGCCCTACCAAACGAGAGAAGTAACTATATCATATGCTTGCCCTGCTGAAGGACCAAAGGCACGCTCCGCTGAATGATTTGGTGAACCACTAGTATTGTAAAGATGCAGCCACCCTTAAAACATAGTCCAGTTGGAGGACTTAGCTTGTAAAATTTGGTAACGTTTTAGGACTTAAATATGGAAAATAAGGAGTTGAGAATTCATATAGAAATCGGGTAAATGATAAGGATAAAAGACGTTATTTTCCATCCGAAGAGTTATTTTTCGGAAACCTACAATTATAAGATATAGAAATCGTTGTCTGCTATTAATATTAATTAAATAACATTTATAATTAAAGATAAATAATGATTCTATATTCTTCAACCGATAAATATATTTTAAAAGAAAAGTGAATAGAGCACAGTATGTAAAATAAAAACTTCAAGCAAGAAAACCGAAAGTTTTTCTCATAATTTCCTTTTCTTTTCCCATCTTCTTTCACCAGTTTATATGCTCCATAGATTTCACTAAAGTTAACCTTTTTTTTTAACTTGTCGGGATTCTAAAAAGTGAGTTTTATTATTATTATTATTATTATTATTATTATTATTATTATTATTAATATGTAAAAATAAAGGTAATATATAAAGTAAATAAGATTCACAAAGATATAAAAAAATAAATAAACTCACATGAAAAACCTTATGAATAAAGTAGTAAGTTCCTTTAGGATGAGAGTGTGATTAATCAATAACCTTATCAAGAAATTATTGGTTCAACCTTGAAGTATGATATATGAATTATGACAATTTATGAAACGTAATAATTGAATTGCGTGTTTAGAGTGATGTCAATTGATGGCAAAGGTTAAAACACAATGCATATGAAGGGTATACGTTGGCATCTATGTTCCCCACACAAAACTCCACCCTCCCCTCACCACCCCCCTCCTCTTGGAGACGCAATTTATAAAGAAAACAGGTCATTTCTAGTTTAAAAAATATAAAATAATTATGCATGTGAGTCTTCTTTTAAAAATCAAAGGGTTAGGAGCTTTATGGTTGCAAAGCATTTTCAACATAGCCAAAACTCGGTTATCTACATCAAATTTATGGACTTAAAGTATTTAGTGCAGATGGGATTAGGTGTTACAATATCATTTTGGTACACTGTTTACTTCACTAGTATGTAAAGCAAACTTTTTAAGCCTATCACTGATCTATAAAGATAAACCTAGGCTGTCACTATGCTGACTTAAATTCCAAGAAAACCAATTTAGGCCTCCATGGAGTTAATAATGAACGACTGAATTTCCTCAACTTTAAAAGTTCTTTATGCACTTTTTCAATTGCAAAAAAATGATATGGGGTTTAATATTTTTATAAATAAGTGATATGAGTTTTGATTTTTGATAAATATATAATTTATATTTTGATATTTTGGAAAAAAATTACTTAAGTTTTATTTTTAATAAATACATGACATGTGTTTTATACTTTTATAAAAAATTGACTTGAATTTTGATTTTTTGATAAATACATTATAATCGTTTTTGTGTTAATAAAATATAAGAGACATGTGAAAGGATAGGTCATGTATTTGCTAAAAAAAATGACCCGGATTACTTTTTTTGTAAAAATTCAAATGGCAGGTCATATATTTATTAAAAATAGAATTCTAATTACTTGTTTGTCAAAATATCAAAACATAAGCCAAGTGTTGTGAAAAATTAAAATCTAGGTCATTTATTTGTAAAAGTACTAAAACACATATCATGATTTCATAAATTTTCCCTTTTTTCCTTTTTCTTTTAACCATTACAAAGGAGGAGGGGATTCGAGCCTACTATTTATTACTTAGAGAGACCGAGATAATGCCATTATATTACAAAATTATTATTGTATTTGTATTATATATAAATTTAAAAGAATCAATAATTATGGTAAGAAAATATTGATTTGTTATTTAGTGGGAACAGAAAATATCATTTGTGGGCCTTTGTGCATACTTCAATGTTTTAGGTAGACCGTAGTCCCGAAAGACGAAGAAGAAGAAGAAGAAGAAGAAGAAGAAGAAGAAGAAGGGAATTGAGAGCTGGTATACGTTTTGTTCTTCAGTCTCTGCTTTTGTGCCTGATCCCATGAAGCTTTTATGGATCAATTCCTGAAAACGACAAACACTTCTAGAATCTAGGAGAAATGAAAAAATGGTAATAAATTTAATACACTTGTTGAAATGATAAATGAAAATATTTCATATTCTTTCTCTATTGATAAACATAATATTTAATATATCTAAATTTTATCTATTTTTATAATTAATTATCTAAAATTTGCAAATGTTGATTTAGTACCTAAATTTCATCCTTTTTTTTTTTTTTTTTGTAATAATCAACCTCCCAACTTTTAACCAAATGCAAACAAAGTGCTAGTAGTTAATTAAATTATCAATTAAGTTTGACAATAAAGCTTATAACTTAGTCGAGCAACATAGTATGAAGTTCAAACTCATCCAAGTTAACTACTTAAGTAGCTTGAGTTTGAATTAGGTTCAAAACTTAATTATTATTAAATCAAATTTGACTAAATATTGAATTGATTCAAGTCGCAAGTGAATTTTACTTGCTTATATATTGTGTCATAATTTGTCACCTAGTTTTAAGTAGGACTACAAACTAATCAAGCTAAACTTTTGATTGAGTCTAAAATATAGGTTTGAGCTCAGCTCGTTTAACTGAACAAGTTTTATTTTGAACTCAAATTCAAATTATTTACAAATCGAGCTCAACTTGAGTGGAGCTTTTTATTGAGTTTGAAATTGAAGTTCAAGCTGGAATCGTTTAGCTAGCCTATTTTTCAATTTCTTTAAATTTGAAAATAATAAATAAGATTAGTTAAATATATCTACATATATATCTAAAAATAAAAATTAATATTTGTTAATTTAATTATATATATAACATATCATAAGTATAAAAAACTTACAAATTTTATTAATGAGCTCGTTCACTAGCCCATTAATGAACTTATTCATAAGCCTACCTGTGAATCTATTCATGAGTCTAAACAAGCTTGTTCATGAACTGACTCTCGAGTTAAATTAAAGATCGAGTTTGGCTCATTTAGATAAATGAATTTTATTTTAAGCTCAAGTCTAGCTTGTTAACCATACGAGCTCAAACAAAGCAAAGCCAAAAGCATATCAAGTTTAAATAACTAGTTTGCAGCTCTATTTTTAAGGCCATAGTCACCTACAATTGATTTAAAGGTCCAATAAAATAGGAAAAAAGAAACATTTGGATGTGGTCAGCTCCAGCGAATTAATTTACCTAATTTTATAGTTGCTAAATGACCTCAGAGTTCAAACTTGTTTTTGTATATGAACATAACCAACCTCACTAGAGTGATCTCCAGGTCCTTAAAAGGAGCCACCCATTTTTTACAATACCCTTCATTGATGTTGTGCCAAATAAAATTGTGGAGTCCTTGTGGTCTAACATGCAGTGCCATATACGATCCCACAATTTTATTAAGCACGCCCTCAAAGGAGGGTGTTGTCGAAAATAGGTAGTCCAAGGATGACTTACCTTTTACTCTCTTAAAAGCAAAAAAAAAAAAAGAGCAAAGATATGCCTAATATTGCGTTTGTTGTGTGCATCTTTAAGCCATACTAGATATCTGTTGGTCCCAATAATGTAAGCAAGAGGGGGGGGTGAATTGCTTTTTCACAAAAATAAATTCTTTTCAAAATTTTCAATTCACTTCCTTTTGATTACTTTATTAAACTTAGAATTAATTAAACTTGCTGTTTAGAAACTAATCACAGCTGATAATTACACTTGTATATCTATATTAATTCAAAACAGATCAAATATAATTTTATGCGGAATATAGACAACTCTCTGAAGTACTCTCTGAAACAGGTTCTGAAACGTGACAGTTTATCAAATACTTCAATATAAATTGCACGAAAAATAAAAGGAGTAGGGTAGAGAAAAATGCAAATCGATTTATAGAGGTTCCGCCTCGAGCGTCAGTCCTCTCTTCCAACTCCACGTTGGGGACCCGGTATTCCACACCGGTTTGTTCCACTATATCCAAAATCAAAGTTACAAGCTTGTCTTGCCAATCCTCTTGGCTACAAACACTCTGTCCCAATTCTCACGGTTATCCTATAACTCACAATTGGTCTAACAGATAACTTGCAACACTCAACCTCACTAAAAAAAAAATTTAATGAACTCAATCAAGGAAATACAATAAATATCCTATCTTTCGAACAAAAATATTGTGAACACTTTGTAACGCAAGGACTTTTGAGAGAAATGCACTCGAAGACTTTTTCTTTCAACAGAGAGTTAGAGCAAGATTCGTTCTTCTCATTATGTCTTCCTTGTTGTTGTGCTTCCTATACTATATATTGTTTTATCTCAACGGCTAGCAAAGAAGTCGTTCAAAACAATTCGAATTCTTCTCAAATTGAAAATATTTGACTTGGCAAATTCCCTCCTTTGAAGTGTCTGTTACGTGTATGATCAATCCCGAATAATCTTCTTAGCTTTATCTAAATTTCGTTGATGCTGTCATCTGATAATGTCTCATATATCTTGATATGTTTATCCATAACAATTTGGATAAATACTTCAACAAACTATCCCATAAAAATAGTGATATCCTTTATCCTTGAAGATAAGCTTTAAAAGATCTTCGTTTCGAAAATTTGAACCAACATGACTTGGTAAAGTATATCCCTTATCTTTAGGAATTTGCTGACCACGTGAAACATAAAAATCTGACGATCTTCTTCCTCAAGAAAATAAATAGACGTAACTTATAATAAAATTGATGAAATAAATCCCCTTGGATATTTTATCCAACTTTAGTGGAACAAAATGAATATACTACCCAAATATATTCATTTCGTGGAGTCAGGCCTTCAGATGATAGGTATAAATAAATTCGCAACATTCTGTGCATCTTCTGTTCTGGAACAGATTTAGTTTCTGATCTTCCTTCTGAAAATGAATCTGAAATACCTTCTGAAAATGACTCTGAACTACCTTCTGAAACAATTTCTAAAAAATCTGATGATTAGTTCAATCATGAAATATTTTGGTTTTGGTTTTGGTTTTGATTGCTATACTTTATTTATTTGTTAAAAAGACTTTTACTCCTTTTTGTTATCATCAAAATATTATGAGAGATTCCAACATTCTCCCCCTTTTTGAAGATAACAAAACCTTATGATTAAAAACAAGTATAATATCATATATCAAAAACATATCAGATTTAACCAAAACTCATACATACGGATCAATCATTAACTCACAAATATAATCAAATCTCATATCATAGCATATTGCACAAACTAATATATATTGATATCTTAAGATTTGTTTTTCATCATATATCTTCTCCCCCTTTTTGTTATCAGAAAAAAATAACTCCCCCTGAAATTATGCATATAAAATTCATTGAAGTCAAGGAAATATAGAGATTTCAGCATAACAAAAAAAATATCTTCATTACAAACCGAAAACAAAATATAGAAAATTCGCTAAGAGAAATTGTCTGTAAAAAAAATAAAGAACTCTATTTCTTTCTAGATGTCTTCTTCCTTGCCAGAGATTTCTTCCTGCCAGAAAATTTAGCAGGAGTTGGAGTTGGAGATAGTGAAAAATCAGTTTGTTGTTCAGCAGGGGATTGTTGAGGGATGGATAGGAGAGAAACCGCAGCTTGTTGTTCAGGAGTAGGGTCAACAGGAATGTCTTTAGCTGCAACAGGGGTTTCCTCAGCTGTAGCAGGAACTTGTTCCATTGGATCAGCAACTGGTGGAGTTGGTTCTGGAACATGTTCTGCTGGTTGCTCTACATCCTCTGCAGGTGGAATGGAGTCAGGATCAGCAACATGAGGGATTCCAGCAGCTGATGGAGATGTTGGATCTTTAGGAATGTCAGCCGCAGGTGGAGATGATGAACCAGGTGTTGTTGTAGGAAAGACAGGATCAGAAATTGGCTCAGATGGATTGGTTTCCACTTGAGGATCGGGGAGGACCAAAGGAGATTTTTGAACAGAGGACAAATCAAATTTCTTCAAGAATGCTTCCATACGAGAAGAAATGAGATTGTCAATCTGTTGGAGAGAGATAGGTTGGGACGTCTCTCCTGGTGGCTTCAAGGGAATACCCTCTGATTCAGTCTCTGAATCAGAATCTGATTCAACAGTCTGCCCTTCTTTGATCTCAAACTTCTTCCCAGTCCCCAACTCATAAGCCCTTTTTCTCTTCTTTGCTGCAACAGGAGCCTTCCCTTTTCCTTTGGCATCCTTATCAGATTTCCTCTTCTTTGATGTTTCAACACCATGTGGATCCTCTTTTTCTATTTCGTCCAAGATTCTTTTGAGAGTCAATTCTCTCTTGCGATTCTTCGGATGAACATAGAAAGCTCCATCAATGCTGTACCAAAATTTCTCCTTTATCGAAATACTCATGTGCTTAATCACTTTATCACCAATCTTCTTCATTATTTGAGGACTACGAACATGCTTAGGCATCTTCACATGATGTTTTTGCAAAATTTTCATGATTATGTTTCCATAAATCATGTGCTTTTTATTTCTCCACATGTGCCGTAAGATAATCCTAGGCAAGTCTAGTTGTTTTTGCAACTTCATCCCCAGAACAATGATTGCCTCCTCTTTAGAAATGGAAGTAGGACTTCCTTTCTTTGGTAATATACACTCGATAACAATTTTATGCAGCAACCTTATCAACAACTCGAATTCAGAAATGAAAATATCTTTGGCATGAAACTTTCCAATGCCATCATTCAACAGTTGCATAGATTCATTTCTACCTAAGGTTATCAGCTCGTGATCATCCCCATGATCTAACAGACCTAAACAATCAATCAGCATCTTTCTATTGACCACGATCCTTTTTCCTCCAACCTTCGAGATCAACAAAGTCTCATTTTCAAATTTCAGATTCTTGTAAAATTCTTCAACTAATTCTCCAATTATATCAATGCGTAAATCACACAACCCTTTAGCTCCTATTCTGTCTAGCCAAAAACTAGCATAAAAACCTTTCTTTTCAAAGAATTGGAAATCGATAAAAGAACAAGGGTGGATTTTGGATTTAACCAACCTGACATGTTTTAGGGTTTCCTCCTTCTGTTTATTTCCCCTTTTTGATACCTTCTTAGGATCACCTTTCTTTTTCTGAAAAGACGGAGAGGGTGAGGTAGATTCAGAGCTTGCTTTCGCACTCTCTGATTTTGCGTCTGAATCAGCTTCTGATTCAGCATCCGATTCTGAACCACTTTCGTTATCAACTTCCTTTTCCTTAGTGGATTCAGAAGCGAGTTCCTCAGATGAACTCTTTTCCTCAGTCACTTCTTTTTCAGAATCCTTTGCCAAAGAAGGATCTTGAGATGTTTTAGACTTTATCGCGGTTGCCTTTGGTGTTGTTTCAACATGAACACTCTTAGATGATTTCGAACTGTGTTGAGAGTCAGAATCCACAGAGATTTCAACGGGGGTTTTAGATGGTTTAGATTTGAAACCCTTGGATTGAATTCGGGAAGATTTTCTTGGAGCCATATGTTGAAGGAAAACGTGAGGGTTTGAACAACACACGAAGGATTTTGCAGATTGAGAGAGAAAAGATAAATTTTGAAATGGAAGGAGAGAGAAAGAATCGATGGTTAAAAATTGCACGATGCACAAGATCAGTTATTAATTCTGTTTAGATTTCCAACAGAAAACAAAATATCTTTTATTCATCCTCTTTAACGTGTAATCCTCTTAACTACAAATTTATGTTTCCAACATAAAGAATCTTGTAAATTGAGACTACTTGAGTATAAGAAAATGAATCTAATGAAATTTCTGATCAGCAATTAATGCAAAATAAATATCAGAAATTACAAAGGATTACATATTCCTATTTCATTACGAATAAATTCAAATCGAGATTTTTCAAGGGGTTTTGTAAAAATGTCAGCTAATTGTCTTTCTGTAGAGACAAAATTAATACTAATATTGCCAATATTTACATGATCCCTTATGAAATGATGTCTTATTTCAATATGTTTTGTTCTTGAATGTTGAACTGGATTTTTGGTTAAATTAATTGCACTAGTATTATCACATTTTATTGGTACATTTTTGCAATTAATTCCATAATCATTCAATTGTTGTTTTATCCATAAGATTTGAGCACAGCAATTTCCAATTGAAATATATTCTGCCTCAGCTGTTGAAAGAGCTACAGAATTTTGTTTCTTTGAAGACCAAGATATTAATTTATCTCCTAAAAATTGACATGTACCTGAAGTACTTTTTCTATCTACTTTACATCCTGCATAATCTGCATCTGAATATCCTAGTAATTCAAAATTTTTATTCTTTGGAAACCAAATGCCTATCTTAGATGTACAAGAAATGTACTTAAAGATTCTTTTAACTGTTTTTAAATGTAATTCAGTAGGTGCACTTTGAAATCTAGCACATAAGCATACAGCAAACAATATATCAGGTCTAGAAGCTGTAAGATATAATAAAGAACCAATTAAGCTTCTATATAACTTTTCATTTACCTTTTTTCCTTTAGGATCAAGATCTAACCTTGTAGTTGTGCTCATTGGAGTTGCAGCTCCTTTACAATTCTCAAAACCAAACTTCTTCACTATTTGTTTTGTATATTTCTCTTGATGGATAAAAATTCCATCTTTTGTTTGCTTAATTTGCAAACCAAGAAAGAAATTTAGCTCTCCCATCATGGACATCTCAAATTCAGCCTGCATCATACTAGAGAATTCTTTGCAATATTTCTCATTAGTTGATCCAAAAATGATATCATCAACATAAATTTGAACAATCAGAATATCTTGTTCAAAATGTTTTAAGAACAAAGTTGTATCCACTTTTCCTCTTGAAAAACCATTTGAGATCAAAAATTCACTTAATCTTTCATACCAAGCTCTAGGAGCTTGTTTAAGACCATATAACGCTTTTCTTAGCTTAAATACATAATCTTCTTTTGATGGATCTTCAAATCCAGGTGGTTGATGTACATAAACTTCCTCTTTAATATAACCATTTAAAAAAGCACTTTTAACATCCATTTGGAATAATTTAAAATCTTTGTAACATGCAAATGCAAGTAATAATCTAATTGCTTCAAGCCTAGCTACAGGTGCATATGTTTCATCATAATCTATTCCTTCTTCTTGTGAATATCCTTTAGCTACAAGTCTAGCTTTGTTTCTGACTATTTTTCCATTTTCATCAAGTTTGTTTTTAAATACCCATTTGGTGCCTATTATTGATTTATCCTTAGGACACGGTACTAAATTCCATACTTGATTTCTTTGGAATTGATTGAGTTCTTCTTGCATTGCTTCAATCCAATTATTATCATTTAATGCTTCATCAATATTACTAGGTTCAATTTCTGATATTAAAGCAAAATGACTTTCAAATTCTTGTAAACTACTTCTAGTTCTTACTCCTGTATTTAAATCACCAATAATTTGCTCAGATGGATGTGCAGATACATACCTCCAGTTTCTGCTACTTTCTGAAATACCTTCTGAAATAGCTTCTGCAGGAGTTTCTGAGTTTTCTTCTGACTCAGTTTCTGTATCATTTTGAGGAGCAACTTCTTCTGATGTTTCAGAATTCTGCTCATCTTTTGCTTGAGAACTAATATCCTCCTTTTTAACTAATTCTTCACTCTCTTCATCATCAAAATCATCATCTTCAATTTTCTCAATAAATTTTACATTTATAGTTTCTTCGATTATTCTTGTTTTTAAGTTAAAAACACGATAAGCTCTACTGTTCAAGGAATATCCTACAAATAAACATTCTTCGGATCTTTCATCAAATTTTCCCATATTTAGATTGTTTTTCAACACATAACACTTAGATCCAAAAGCATGAAAATAAGATACAGTAGGTTTTCTTCCTTTAAACAACTCATATGATGTTTTTGAAGTTAATGGTCTTAGATACACTCTATTTATTATGTAACATGCTGTTGATACAGCCTCTGCCCATAAAAACTCAGCTACTTTGTTTTCATTTAACAAAGTTCTTGTCATTTCTTGAAGAGTTCTATTCTTCCTTTCTACAACCCCGTTTTGTTGAGGAGTATAAGGAGCGGAAAAATTATGAGCTATACCATTTTCATCGCAAAAATTTATGAATAAAGCATTGTCAAACTCTCTTCCATGATCGGTTCTTAAACTTATTATGGACATTCCTTTTTCATTTTGAATTTGCTTAGCAAATCTTTCAAATACTTCAAATGTGTTATTCTTCTGTTTTAAGAAAAACACCCATGTATATCTAGAATAATCATCAACAATTACAAGACCAAAACGACATCCTCCAAGACTTAAAGTTCTTGTTGGACCAAATAAATCTAAATGCAACAATTCCAATGGTCTTTTAGTAGAGATTACATTCTTGCTTTTATGAGGTGATGAAACCATTTTATTTTTCATACATGTTTCACATTTAATGTCTTGTTTTATATTTATTCTTGGTAAGCCAAAAATAATTTTCTTCTTGGATAGTTTTTCGAGTTGATTGAAATTAACATGACCAAGTCTTCTATGCCATATTTTTATATTTTCAGACATAGCAAAGAAACATTTTTCGAAAGTTACATTTGAAGGTTTGACTAAATAAACATTCTTGTTTCTATATCCTTCAAATAGTTTTGTTCCATTCTTGTCATAAGCATAACATTTATCATGTTCGAAAATCATTTTGTAACCCTTGTCACATAATTGACTTATACTTAATAAATTATGTTTTAATCCAACAACAAGAGAAACATTTTCAATTGTATGAGGAGATAGACCAATAGTACCTGTTGCCACTATTTTACCTTTACTATTGTCACCAAACTTAACATATCCTCTTTCTTTCCAATTAATACTTGTGAACAAAGAAGCATCTCCAGTCATATGTCCCGAACACCCACTGTCGAGATACCATTTTCCTTTAAGCTTTGCTTCTTGTTCCTACATGTATCAACAAAGGGTTAAACCTTCTTAGGAACCCAAACAAGTTTGGGTCCTTTGAAATTCAAGCTCTTCTTTTCAAAGTTATTAACTTGTTGTTTCATGAGCTTGTTTTTCTTGTAGAAACAAAACTTCTCAATATGGCCAATTTTATTACAAAAATAACAAGCATAAGAATAACTATTCCCATATCTATTGTTCCTGTTCTGGAACTGATGTGGATATTTTCTAGAATATCCTCTTACCTGTTCCTTCACTTGCCCTCTTCTTGTAAAGTTTCTGTTCTGATCTGGGTACCTTCTGATATACCCTTTGAAATACCCTCTGACTGGACTGTCAGATTTTTTCTTTGTTACAGTGTTGTTAACTGTAGATGTTTCCTTAAATAAGGATTCTTTTCCTTTAACAAATACAGTTTTTTGAACATTCTTACTACTGCTACCTTGTTCAAATCCTAAGCCATATTTTATTTTATCAGTTCTTTGAGAGGAAATCAACATATTTAACTTTTTGTCACTCTCATTGAACTTACTGAACGTATTCTTTAGTGATTGAGATAAGTCTCCTATTCTTCTGTTAAGTTCTTTAGTCTCTTCTTTTAGTATACTATTCTCTCTCATGAATTTATTCACTTTCACATGTAATTTTTCATTATCATGTTTCAATATGTCGTTTTCATCCATAAGTAACCTATTTGTTTGAATAACAACTTCCTTTTCATTTTTGAGAGATTTAACTTCAGAATCAAGTTTATTTATTTTAACATGTGCCTTTTTCAATGATTTCAATAAGTTTTGCATTTCAATCATTACATCCTCATCAGAAACATAATCAAGTTCTGAATTTACCTCAGATTGTGCCATTAAGCATATGTTTGAATCATCCTTTTCATCCTCTGAGTTATCCTCTGAATCTGTCTCTGATTCGTCAAGGTCACTCCACGTCGCCATCAAGGCTTTGTTTCTCTTTTTGAACTTCTCAATTTTCTTAATCAGTGATGGACACTCGTATTTAATGTGACCAGGCTTCTTGCATTCATAACAAATAATTTCTTGTTTCTTCTCTTCTTTCATCTCCTTTTTCTTGTCTTTGTCCTTGAAGAATTTACCTGCATCATATCTCTTAGTTTCGAATTTTTTAGTAAATTTCTTACCTTGCTTTCTTCTCAGAATTTTGCCAATTCTTTTAGCCAACAAGTTGATGTCATCACTATCATTGCTACTGGTCTCTGAATCTGATGCATCCGCATGAACTTCCTTTGCTTTAAAAGCAATGGCTTTCTTGCTTCCTTCTGCTTCTTCAGTAGCATCTATGTGAGATTGATACGCCATCAGTTTCTCCTTGAGTTGACTTAAGGTTAAAGCGCTGAGATCATTTGCTTCTTCAATGGCCGTTTTCTTTGCATCCCAAGCTATAGGTAAGATCCTTAGTATTTTCCTGACAAGATCAGCTTCCTCTATCTTCTTTCCAAGAGAAGCTAACTCGTTAGTTATAGAAACAAATCTATCAAAAGCATCTTTAATTTTCTCTTCAGGTTTGAATTTGAACAATTCATATCTTTGCAAGAGAGCATTGATTTTAGTATCTTTAATTGTTCTCGTTCCTTCATAGGTCTCACTAAGTGTATCCCATACTTGCTTAGCAGTAATGCAAGATGAAATTAAATAGAATTCAGATGGTGAGATAGTAGTTAGAAGAAGGTTCTTAGCCTTGTTGTTCTTCTCTATTGCTCTCTTTTGATCTTGAGTTAATTGTGCTTCAGCAGTCACGTTCACTTGATAGTCTCCAACTGTAATCACCTGCCATGAGTCAAAATCATTAGCCTTGATGTAAGTCTCCATACGCATTTTCCAATAAGGATAATTAGAACCATTAAAATAAGGTGCTCTATTTACTGCAACATTTGTTTCAGCCATGATACTTGGATCACTCAATAATAATTGAGGCAAGCTCTGATACCAATTGTTGGTCCCAATAATGTAAGCAAGAGGGGGGGTGAATTGCTTTTTCACAAAAATAAATTCTTTTCGAAATTTTCAATTCACTTCCTTTTGATTACTTTATTAAACTTAGAATTAATTAAACTTGCTGTTTAGAAACTAATCACAGCTGATAATCACACTTGTATATCTATTTTAATTCAAAACAGATCAAATTTAATTTTATGCGGAATACAGACAACTCTCTGAAGTACTCTCTGAAACAGGTTCTGAAACGTGACAGTTTATCAAATACTTCAATATAAATTGCACGAAAATAAAAAGAGTAGGGTAGAGAAAAATGCAAATCGATTTATAGAGGTTCCGCCTCGAGCGTCAGTCCTCTCTTCCAACTCCACGTTGGGGACCCGGTATTCCACACCGGTTTGTTCCACTATATCCAAAATCAAAAGTTACAAGCTTGTCTTGCCAATCCTCTTGGCTACAAAACACTCTGTCCCAATTCTCACGGTTATCCTATAACTCACAATTGGTCTAACAGATAACTTGCAACACTCAACCTCACTCAAAAAAAATTTAATGATACTCAATCAAGGAAATACAATAAATATCCTATCTTTCGAACAAAAATATTGTGAACACTTTGTAACGCAAGGACTTTTGAGAGAAATGCACTCGAAGACTTTTTCTTTCAACAGAGAGTTAGAGCAAGATTCGTTCTTCTCATATCTTCCTTGTTGTTGTGCTTCCTCTATATATTGTTTTATCTCAACGGCTAGCAAAGAAGTCGTTCAAAACAATTCGAATTCTTCTCAAATTGAAAATATTTGACTTGGCAAATTCCCTCCTTTGAAGTGTCTGTTACGTGTATGATCAATCCCGAATAATCTTCTTAGCTTTATCTAAATTTCGTTGATGCTGTCATCTGATAATGTCTCATATATCTTGATATGTTTATCCATAACAATTTGGATAAATACTTCAACAAACTATCCCATAAAAATAGTGATATCCTTTATCCTTGAAGATAAGCTTTAAAAGATCTTCGTTTCGAAAATTTGAACCAACATGAACTTGGTAAAGTATATCCCTTATCTTTAGGAATTTGCTGACCACGTGAAACATAAAAATCTGACGATCTTCTTCCTCAAGAAAAAAATAGACGTAACTTATAATAAAATTGATGAAATAAATCCCCTTGGATATTTTATCCAACTTTAGTGGAACAAAATGAATATACTACCCAAATATATTCATTTCGTGGAGTCAGGCCTTCAGATGATAGGTATAAATAAATTCGCAACATTCTGTGCATCTTCTGTTCTGGAACAGATTTAGTTTCTGATCTTCCTTCTGAAAATGAATCTGAAATACCTTCTGAAAATGACTCTGAACTACCTTCTGAAACAATTTCTAAAAAATCTGATGATTAGTTCAATCATGAAATATTTTGGTTTTGGTTTTGGTTTTGGTTTTGATTGCTATACTTTATTTATTTGTTAAAAAGACTTTTACTCATTTTTGTTATCATCAAAATATTATGAGATTCCAACAATATCATCACAGGTAAGTTCAGGTATGATTTCATATCCAAACTGCCGGTCCATGGGTCCCATTTTGGTGGACCTATAATATTACCCATGAAAGCCAAGTCGGCTTCTAGTTATTAGGACTCAACAAGTTTCATGGGTTGGTTTCGGTTCTACCGCAACCACAAACTGTGGTTTTTTTCTTTTGCTTTTTTTTTTTTAAGATCCGGCTTACCCATCTCTAAAATTTCTAGAAAATTAAAGATAAATGTAAACAATAAAAAAAAGCCTTCGAACCATCTGGATAAAATATAATGAGTTCGTGCACGTATAATTAATTCTTCTAATTTGAACAATATATTCGATTGGAGGGGAACATTATATCATACCTCCTATTCAACATCATCATATGTCATTCTCAGTCATTTGGTAGCTTAAATTTATACATATAGATGGAATTTTTTTTCATCTATTATGATTGCCTTGTAGATACCTACATATTTGCTATTCGAAATCAAACCAAAATAGTTTTGTTATTGGTTTTTTATTTTTTAAAAAATCTTTAGTGTGTTGGTTACTTTAAATTTTTTTAAAAGAAAGAAACATGCTGAATTTATTATTATTATTTTTACTTTTATTTTTTTTATGGTTGGTATGTTGGTTCTATAGGTCAACCGCTAGATTAAGGCGTAGCGAGTTTGACACTACCCACCATACCCGATGAGTCATTGAACGGGTTGGATTTGCTTGTACCAGATCGGTTTCCTATCCGGGATCGGCAGTGCCGCGTCGGATCAATTCCCAGATAAAGGGTCTTTTTTTTTTCTTTTTTTGGGCAGATACAAACACTTTTTCAAACTTTTTTCTAATAAATTATTTATCAAGAAATAGATATAAATAAAAAAAATTGATAGTTCTCATCAAAAGATCAAATAGAATAAATATAGATAAAATTTAGATGTAAATCGGATATATTTACACATATCATTTTAAAAAAGATACAAATACAGATGAAAAACAGACAATCCAAACAGACCCAAAATTTGGCCCGTTATGCCTACGCCATACATCATCTTAAAAAGGACCCGATAATTACGATAAGAATAAATTAACAAGTGAATATTTCAGCATTTTAAGTAGACCGTAGGCGCCTTGTGGATCCGACAGAATTGACAAGCAAATTGATAGCTATATGAAATATTCCAGCGTCTCTAACTTGGTCCAAGTAAAGACGATCCACAAATAAATGGTCCAACATTGTAGGTTAAACCTGAAATAGGCTTTTTATAATATAGGATGTGTTGAAAAATGATAATTGTATAACGTATGGAATATTTTACAATTCAGTGGTTTTTTTTTTTTTTTTTTTAACAGACCAGTCCATAGGATAGGATCACTGTACAATTCATATTTCTTTCAACACCCTTAATATTATAATTAATGTACTTTTCTTCTAAATATGTTTATATTATTAATTAGTACCCACAAAACACACGTCGTTCCATTCTCACCACACTTTCTTGCTAAACTTCAAGAAGATTTTGACTTGACATTAATTTCCCCAACAATATAACTCTCTGGAAGTGCACAGTAGTCAAGTATGAAAATTGAAAAGTAGACATATCAAGACGGCGTTATTGACTAGAATTATCAATTAAGCTGCGACCAGTACCACAAATTTACATATATCCGCCTATGCAACATGCTCTTTACACCTACCCCTTTCTTATTTACACACTTAAACAATTCATGCTAGATTAAACTTCCCATCAAATTTCTTAATGAATTATCCTCTTTTTCGGTTTGAATTAATAAAAAATAATATGTTGACAAGACTAATTGGTGGTGAGTTGAAGAGATATTGGCGAAGGGGAAAAATACCAGCGGCTCCACGACGGCGATCGAAAAAGTTTGCATGTGAAAAGTTTAGGAGGAGGTGCTGACTTGGAGAATCATAATCAAACAGAAACTAAGACCTCGTTTGTTTCAAGATAAATATTTTATGGAAAACAATTTCCTTTTTTTTTTCGTTTATTTGTTAAGCGGAAAATAATACTTTAAGTAGAAAACTTTTTTTCTTGTAAAGGAAAATAATTTCCATTAAAGAGTAAATCTTATTCATTTTAAGAAAACGACTTACTCTTTTTAAAATGTAAAGTCATTTTCCGAATTAGCCTTTATAAGTATTCAAACTCTAGCAGTATAATATTTATTTCTTTTTTATCATAATTAACCAATAAATTATATTTTAAACATGAAAGTAATTTAATGAAAAAAAGAAAAACTAAAAAAATCATTAAAAAATTATAAATATGAATTGATGGTTTGTAAATAAATAATATATATTTTATACTTTAACCTTTAAATAAAATTATTTAGCGTAATATATTTATGTAGTAACATACTAATAATAAATTATTTACATTAGACAATATGTTACATAATACTTATTAGTCAAACACCGGAAAATTTTTTCGATATATTTCTATAACTAAAACCAAACATATAAAAACGTATTATTTTTAGGAAAACATTTTTATATAAAATATTTTTTCATATACAACACATTTTTCTTGGAACAAACGGGATCTAAGATGGAAAATTGTTGCTTGTCCCTTAAAGTTGCTGATCAAACTGAAGGACGCGTACATCAACATGATGATGAATTTGGCTGGTAACGTTGGATTACTAAATACCAATAAAACCTTCGGAGGAAAGCCTATTCCAAAGGCACGACAAGTGACTACAAAATATTCACCGGAGGAATTTGAAAATAGACTTATCATCGAAATCTACAAATCCTTAAAAGCTTCTCAGGTATTAGGTCCCAAATAAACAGGTGTAACATGACCTAAACTCTGGCCAGAGAGCTTTGTGCGAGTTATATCATTGGTGGATAAATTACATTTACAAATATAATGTTTAAGGGTAATTTCATTTAATATATTATTGTTTCGAGTAGTTAAAAGAAAAAAGTTTGACTTACTTTTAAAAACGTTGATTGCTCTTTCTAAACAATATAAACTTACATAAAATGTTAACATTTTGAGGTAATCTATTACTATTATTATTGTCGTTTCTGCAGTTGCTAAATTGTCAAGGGAGAAGCAAAATTGTAAACAACTATGTACGTACCTTTAAAAGAAAAAAAAAAAGACATTTGTCTCCAACTTATCTTCACCTCTTTGTATTCATATGAAGTTTTGTGGATCGTAGTTTGTATTACAACTTGAACGGTTCTCTTGTTGATCTTGAGCCATCCCTAATTATTCTCAACTCTTCTCCGTGTCCAATGTTGGTTCTTCGACTAAGAAGATTTCAAAAAAATCCTACATGAATCTCTAAGTTCTAAATTCATTTTACTACAGCAAGTAAATGTGACTATGTCTGAACCCATTGTGGATGTTACTAACATAGCGTTGAGTGGTAATCATTTGTAAGCATTAGATCTATTCGATCTTGGCCTTTGATTTCAATAAGCCACTTGTATATAGGGTATTCCCCCTTAACTTTAACCATTCATATATTTGAGTGAATTCTATTTTATTGTCAGAGATTCTCTTTATACTTTATTTTTCTAAGATCTTCTATGTATTTTAGGCTCTTTGAGGGAGTTAGAGAATTAAATTATGCACAAGAGAGTCCTAATAGCATTGTTGAAACTGGACTGGAATCGGCTTTTGAAAAGGTTGATTCCTTCAATTAGACCGTTTTTTAATTGAACCAGGTAGATTCGGAAGACCTGACCGGTTCAATCAGGAACTAGTTGACCCTGAATGGATCATCCGATTCAAAATGCACTATATGAAAGAATAATGAAAACAATAACAATAACAATAATCTCGCATCAACTTGCAAGTAAAATAGCTTTCACAAACCCTAGGCAAAGTGTCCATCTTCTCTACTCTTAACCAACACAGAAATCAATAGAACCCCAACCCTATGCCTAGTATCAAATACACATAATTAAAAAAAATCTAAGATGGAACAAAACAGAGGAATTACTATGAGGAAATCTTAATTGTAGCAAAGCTCGAGACCTATGCCATCATGAATCTTATAATTTTTGAGGGTGATATGGTGTTTGTAGATGGTGTACCAATTTTGGATATTAATCTTATCAGATCTAGCACCAGTTTGTGCAGCCACAAGATTCTTCAAGTCGTTGATGGTGTCATCCTTATTGCACTTCCACGTGAACTTTCTTTCCATGCTTGTCATTGGTGTTCAATTGAGAAGTGGAATTTAAATAGCGCTAACCCTAACCTTAATTCTAATTTTGATCATGCTCTTTTATGGTTTTGTGGATATATAACAGAAGACTTTTCTAATTCTTTATGGCTCATAGAAATGGAATAATTAAAAGGAGAGTTTTAGTAATTTTGAAAACAAACCTCAATTTTTTTCAAATTTTTTTACGTGAGGACCTATGAAAATAAGTATGAAAGCTTTTTAAGTGTGTAAGGATTCATTACTAGCTCTTCTAAAGTCACACTCAATCCTTATCTTTCTATTATAAATATAATTATTTATATTTAATTTGAATATGTTTGAAATGCATATTTTTACCTTATCTACATCCTCTTATGTTTTTAAAAGAAAAATTTTTATAAAAAAGAATTTTTTGTTCTTATTTTTTAAATAAATAAATAGCAAATAAATAAGCCAAATTTTACAAAGGCTTACTAGAATTTATTTTTGTTGGAGAGTTATTAATATACCTATATTTTCAGTCTTTAAAATCTTTTATTTTCAGAGGCACATGGTTCGAATCATAAAAGAAAAAAACTAATAGACATTTATTTATGTTGCATGCTTAAAAATTAAATATAACAATATAATAAAAATTATAGTATAAAATAAATATAGAATAATAATTGGTAGACAATGAATAAATCAATATTATAAAATAAATATTGATAATTTTTTAAATTATAGAACACACTTTAATAAGGTGGTGTTTGTTGCAGTGTAATATCTTCCCACAATATTATTATAAGCTTTATATGGAATCTATGAGATATGTATGGATACTGTTTTTTTTCTCTGTTATATCAAAATATGTTATATTTGTTTTTTTTTTATTGACTCCGGTTTTAAATATGTGGAGTCTCCCTTTTACTTTTGGCTTTGTTGTTGGGGGTGGTTATTTGATTTATTGCATTGTTTTTGCATATCATTAACATTTATCAAGTGTTTTGTTACTGTTGGGTGCAAAATTATATTTGATATTGAAGAATAATTACATCAATAAATAAAAATGGAGACAGGAGAAATAATAGACAAATGGAAATTATCTCATTAATATTGAATATATGTGTATCAGTTTATACAACAAATGAAGGATGCATGGTCCTTTTATACATTGCAAATGGCGGTATAAAAAATAGGCGGTTACATTCTCTAGGCGGTGTAGGAATTCTCAAGGAGATAAAGTAAGTTCGAAAAGTCAAAGAAGGGTAATCATGACAACTAATAAACCAATTAGACAATGAAACTCTAGCTCAAAGTTACATGTTTCCAGCTTTACTTACATGACATGTAAGTAAATTTCTACCGCCTCAACATGATATTGCCGCATCAATCTCGGCTAAAACTGCATGGTCTTTCACCGTTTATAATTTGAAGATTCTAGTTGTCCAAAATTCCACCGCCACTAATATTAACATTGCAAATTATTTTTTCAACACCCCCTCTTAATTTGCAATTTTATAATTTCTTCTAAATTGTTCAAATTTTTCTGCTGGTACAACTTTTGTAAATATATCTCTAAGCTGTTCCTTTGTGTTGATAAATTCAAGTTGAATTCCACCTTCTTGTACCAAATTTCTGATATAGTGATGCCGCAACTCAATATGCTTTGTCTTTCCATGAAATACTGGATTCTTCGTCATAGCAATAGTTGACATATTATCACAATAGATAATTGTGGGGGCTTCTTGACTTTGATTTAAATCTACCAAAATTCTTCTTAGCCATATTGCTTCATATACTGCATCTGTGGCTGCTATATATTCTGCTTCAGATGATGAGAATGATACTGTTTTTTGTTTCTTTGATGACCAAAATATACTATTTGATCCTAAAGAAAATACATATCCAGATGTGCTCTTTCGATCATCAATTGATCCAGCCCAGTCACTATCTATATATCCAACAATCTTGAAATCTTTTTCTTTCACATAATGAATACCATAATTTTTTGTGCCTGTAAATATCGCAATATTCTCTTGGCTGCTACGTAATGTAGCTTGCTTGGATTTTGCATAAATCTGGAAATCAAGCTAACTGGGTAAACTATATCCGGCCTTGTGTTTGTCAGGTAAATCAATGACCCTACCAAACTTCTATACATTTTTTCATCAACTTTTGGTGATCCATCTTCCAACTGCAATTTCTCATTTGTTGCAAGTGGTGTGGCAATTGGCTTGCAATTGCTCATTTAATATCTCTTCGATAAATCATCTAAATATTTTTCTTGAGAAATAAATATTTCTCCTTTGGATTGATGAACTTGAATTTCGAGAAAATATTTCATAAGACCCAGATTAGTCATCTCATATTCTTTCATCATTGTCACCTTGAATTCATCCATCATGGATTGACTTGTACCCGTATAGATCAAGTCATCCACATATAAACACATAATAAGAAAATCATTTGTACCTTCTTTTTTAATGTAAAGTGAAGGTTCATTTTGACTCCTTAGAAATCCATTTTTCTGGAAATAGCTATCAATTTTGCTATTCCATGCTCGTGGTGCTTACTTCAATCCATATAACGCCTTATGTAGGCGATACACCTTATCTTCTTTACCTTTGATAATATATCCTTCAGGCTGTTTTACATATACTTCCTCTTGCAATTCTCCATTTAAGAATGCTGATTTGACGTCCAATTGATATATTGGTAATTCTAATTAAGCTGCTAATGCAAGGACAATTCTGATTGTTTCCATGCGAGCAACTGGTGCAAAAGTTTCATTGAAATCAACTCCTGGTTGTTGAGAATATCCTTTTGCAACAAGTCGAGCTTTATGTTTTTGGATTGAACCATCTTCTCTATATTTGGTCTTGTAAACCCATTTTAATCCAATAACCTCCTTATCGTTTGGAAGATCAACAAGCTCCCAAGTATAATTCTTTTCAATAGTTGCAATCTCATCATCTATGGCCTTTCTCCAAATTTCCTCTTTTGCAGCTTCTTCATATTTTTATGGTTCATAAGTGAAAAATGCAAATTCACAAGATTCATAAATATCACGCAAAGAACGTACCTTTCTTATTGGACTTTCTGATTCTGGATAAAATTCTTGTGAATCTTGTGGTGTTGATGTGCTTGGAATATCAGGAGTGCTTTGTTCTGAACTTAATTGAGGATCTGGCTACATAACATTAGATCCTGGAGGAAAAAATTTTTCCATAATAGGAGATTTTTCTTTCCAATCCAATGTACATCAAATATAACATCTCTTGAAATAACCAACTCATTTTTCTCTGGATTGAAAAGGCGATGTCCTTTAGATTCATCACTATAACCCGTGAAAATATACTTTTCTCCTTTCTCATCAATTTTTTCTCTCTTTTGTGATGGAATGAGAGAATATGCCAGACATCCAAAAATCTTCAATTGATTAACTAGAGGTTTTCTTTTATACCAAGCCTGATAAGGAGTCTTATTAAGCACTGCTTTTGTTGGTGATCTGTTCAATATATATACTGCAGTATTGACTGCTTCAGCCCAATAACTATTTGGAAGTCCTTTCTGTGTTAGCATACTTCTAGCCATCTCCACAATCGTGTAATTCTTCCTTTCTGCAACGCCATTTTGTTGAGGAGTATGTTGTACAGTCAACTGCCTTTTAATTCCAACATCTTTGCAATAATTTTGGAATTCGTGTGATGTATATTCACCTCCACGATCAGTTCTCAAAATTTTCAACTTGTATCCACTTTGCCTTTCTACCATAGCTTTATATTTAAGGAAAGTGGAAAATGCTTCTGACTTTTGCTTTAAGAAATATATCCATATCATCCTTGTATAATCATCAACAAATAAAATAAAATACCTATTACCATTCAAGGATGGTGTTCTTGTTGGTGCAAATATATCAGAATGAACCAACTCCAATGGAGCTTTAGCTCTATAAGATTACTTTGGAAATGGCAATCGATGCATTTTGCCATAGATGTATGCTTCACATACTTTCTCAGGAGATGAAATATTTGGCAAGCCAATCACCATTTTTTTTTTTTTTCAATAAATGAAGTCCCTTAAAATTCAAATGTCCATATCTCAAATGCCATAAGTGTGATTCATCATTTTTCACACTTTGCAAAGCATATTCTTCATTAAGAGCTATAGATAATGGAAATACTTTATTCATGCTCATCTTTACTTTTGCAACAATGCAATTTTTCTTCTTATCAGTAATAATGCATTCACCATTGTCAAAATTTACCATATAACCTTTTTGCAATAATTGACCAACACTCAATAAAATTTTGAGTCAACTTAGGGACATAATGAACATCATAAATCAATTTGGAGTTACCTTGCTTTGTATTGACAGCAATAGCTCCCTTTCCAGCTATTTCATGTGTTTTGCCATCTCCAAGCTTTACTTCAGATTTAAATTTATCATCAAACTCGACAAACAAGTCTTTATTCCCAGTCATGTGATTACTACATCCACTATCAACATACCATGTATTCTCAAATGATTGTTCAGCATTCATACAAGAATAAAATACTTGTTTGTCTTGATTTTCCTCAGAAAAATTTGCATTTTTGTTATCTTCTCGATCTTTGTAATAACAATCCCTTTCAAAATGATTGGGATTTCTGCATCTTTTGCATTTGAACCGACAATCCTTAGAATCATGTCCATATTTCTTGCATATTCTGCATTGAGATGCATTGTTCCTCATGTTGGATTCTTTTCCTCTACCACGACCTCGAGAATTTTGATATCTACCACGTTCACGTGTAGAGTTCGATGAACTTCCATAATTATTTCCATATCTATCTTGCCAGATTTTTTGTTGCTTGTTGATATTAATCTTCGAATGGAGGGCCTGCTCGAGATTTTGAGTAGAAAATCTACTCAAACGCTTTTCATGGGCTTCTAATGATCCCATAAGTTCATTCAAAGACAATTTTGATAAATCTTTGGATTCTTCAATGACAGCAACAATATGCTCAAATTTTGCTGGCAAACTTCTCAAGATTTTTTCTATAATTCTCTTATCTGGAATTGTATCTCCATAGCCTCTAATTTGATTGATGATAATTGTAACTCTTGAGAAGAATTCTTGCACCTCTTCATTATCTTTCATAAATAAATTATCAAACTCTCTCCATAGATTCTGGAGTTTGATAGAGATAACTTTATCATGGCCACCATATTGCTTCCTTAAAATCTCCCAGGCATCATGTGACGTAGTTGCACCCATAATTCACGTAGTATTGACTGACTAACCCTTGTTGTATGAAAGACAATGCTTTGACGTCTTTCATAGCATTTTCCTTATGTTCTTTACGTTGAGGTACTGTCCAGGTTGCTTTTACCTCTGGACTAGCAATAGCGGTTTCATAACCTTCCTCAACAATTTCCCACAAATCTTGTGAGATAAATAATGTCTTCATCATCATGCTCCATATATCATATTTTTCTCTAACAAACATAGGAATACCTTGTTGGGAAAAATTAAATGTGGCATTACTACTTGTTGATGCCATTAGGTATGTGTATAGGGGTTTGGCTCTGATACTAAAAATTTGTTGGGTGCAAAATTATATTTGATATTGAAGAACAATTACATCAATAAATAAAAATGGAGACGGGAGAAATAATAGACAAATGGAAATTATCTCATTAATATTGAATATATGTGTATCAGTTCATATAGCAAATGAAGGATGCATGGTCCTTTTATACATTGCAAATGGCGGTTTAAAAAATAGGCGGTTACATTCTCCAGGCGGTGTAGGAATTCTCAAGGAGATAAAGTAAGTTTGAAAAGTCAAAGAAGGGTAATCATGACAACTAATAAACTAATTACACAATGAAACTCCAGCTCAAAGTTGCATGTTTTCAACTTTACTTAGGTGACATGTAAGTAAATTTCTACCGCCTCAACATGATATTGCCGCGTCAACTCGGCCAAAACTGCGTGGTTTTTCACCGTTTACAATTTGAAGATTCTAGCTGTCCAAAATTCCACCGCCACTAATATTAATATTGCAAATTATTTTTTCAACAGTTACTTCATCCTATATTCAATATCAGTAAAGTTAAAACATAAAAATGAAAAAGAGAACGGTTTAATCTGTGAATCGAATTAGACTTTTTTTTTATAGTTTAAGTTCGAGTTTAAAAGAAAAGACATAAACCGTATTATATAGCTCAATTCGGTTCTAAGGGTAAACTGGACTGAATTATACCATAACTCACCTTAGTATAAGTTGGCCAGAGTTTGTATTGGCAAATGGGGATGGCCTTAAGTCATTATGTGGTGGTTGTTGTTGTCTTGTAAGTGCTAGCGACTCCATGTAGTGTATAGGACGATTGATAGTCTTATGGAAGATAATGTAGTTACAATAACTAGTGGTGGTGTGACTGCAATTGTGGGCATGCATTGTCGGCATAAAATCGATGTCCAGGGCAGTTGACATTAAGGAAAGTCGACCCGATTCGTTGCAGGCCCAATAGCCATCAATTGAGTGATACGACCTGATTAATCAATCAGTAGCATGCATAAGACAATAACCAATGTCAATTCAGTAATCGATGTCCAGTGGTACGTAACACGAATATACTTTTAATGGGAAAAAAAAATCAAAATAAAAATAAATAAACAAATGAAAACACAACAACAATAAAAAAATTATACTTTTAATGGGATCAATCTTATATGATTTTTGAATGGTTTAAATCATATCCAATTATAGCCAAACTCTTAAAAACCTTTTTTATATTATCCTTTTATAATTAATTCAATGTTGTGATCATAGACCAGATATACCATAGAAATTTTGATGTGGTGGAAGAAATAGCAAAGTGTTAAGACATATTATCTATTATATTAATATAATTTACTATGTCGATCCAATCACAATATATATAACTAATATCAATATATATAAGGTACTTTGTATAAGTTAGCTAATATTTGATTATGAAATTTGTAATATTTATCATGTTAGAGTGTCTAATTATTGGTATGTGAAATAATATCAATAGCCCTTGTCAACCCAAAATCTTAAAGTATATCCAACAAGAAATTTACCCAAATGAAGAATAATCCCTTTCTCACTATAACATACTTCCAATCCTAGGAAAAACTTATGGTGGAAGCTTGATCAAGAGTGGTCTAAACAAGAACACACAATTGTTTTCATATTGTTTCCAACAATGAAAATATCATTGACATACAACAAAATAGCCAAAAACCCATCACCAACACTACTAGTGAAAAGGGAATAGTTATTTTTTCATTACACAAGCTTACAAATTTGGGCGTGAACATGATAAAGATTAAAGAATAACCTCCATACAAATTCCTTCATCTAAAGCATCATGTAAGAAAGCATTATTAACATCGAGTTGGTGAATGAACCAACCTTTAATAGTAGCATTTGCTAGCAAAACTCAAATAATAGTAAACTTCGTTACAGGAGAAAAAGTGTGCACATAATCAATCTCTTCAATCTGGGTATACTTAAGGATAGGCATACAGTAGATAATATGGGTCCTTGGCCCCTACCCCAAAAAATTTATACTAAGAGCTTGGAGTGGGGTATAGTATAAGATATACGTGCCATGTTGCAGCCCATCTATCCAGGCTCCATCCGAGATTCCATTTTAAATATAAGTCCTATAAAGTTGGCATGTTATAATGGACAAGACAAGCATAATTCGCATTTTACATGAAAGGACGTACAGTAGATGTGATATCCATAGGTATTGATAATATACAGTAGTTGACAAAAATAATGTCTTCATTTATTGGTCATTTCAATTTGCCTTTTTCTTTTGTTTTTCCATATTCAATATTATAATATATGAACATTGTTGGAGGTTCAATTGGTAACATCTAAATAATTTAGGTTTTTTTAAAAGCTTTTTTCCACCCTTCATTGGTAGCATCGCTGTTTATATTTACACTAGGTTTTTTTTTTTCTTTTTCTAATTCTAAATTTATAATACTTGTTAATTTTTTTCTCTTTTTATCCATATTATCATATATTACTTTAACAATATGTAAGAAATTGAATTTTATTGCTGAGATTTGAAAAACTAAAATATCAGTTGATAAGTTTAATCTTGATTATTTTTCTTCTAGTTTTCATTTGATGTTAAGAAAAAAAATAACTTTATATATTTGAATAAATTTATTGTCTACATAAAAAGGTATTTATTTATATCCAATTTAAAAATTATATGTTAACATATCTTAAGATATGAGTGATATGTTTGAATTGATTATAAGAAATAACAATATTTTATTAGTTTTTTCTCCCTTTCTCTATATCATATATAGAAATGTAAAAGTATTTTTTAAGAGCATCATTTATTGTTTAAGAATCAAAATCACAATAGATTATTATCATAAATTTCATAACATTGAAATACAAGGATTTACCATTCCTATTGCTAAAACAAAGATGTTATCACCATTTTCATCTGTAATAATGTTAGAAATCTTTATTTTATATAATGCAATGCATCTTCTAAAACTTGTTACTTCTTTTTCATTGTAAAATTTGTTTTTCACAATACTGATAAAAATATTGCTATATTGTATCTTGGTGTTCTATCTTTCTCCCTTTTCTTCACATATCACTAAAGTTTTTTCAGTTAATCGCTGAGGCCATCGTTGTTGGCTTGGTAGGTAATTGATATGGCAAATGATATCAAGATATTATCCATTTAAGTTCGGTGAGAAGCAGTATATGTAGCTCACAACTTCGGGTGGCGATTGAGCTACATATAACTATGAACTTAAAAAAATAGAGACGCATGATGACTATTAACCTTAGACAAGACTATTACTAGATGTTTCTATAGGATGAATGGGTATTTAGACTGCCTATATCAATCGCTTAAGCAGCTATTGTTACTTAGGACTCCTAAGTTCCTATTACTTGTTTTCCGAAGTGTGAATACTCCTGTGTTGTTTGAATCACCTTAAATAATAACCTTAAATTGCTAGTTGTTGCATTGCTTATAGTCTAGGTGCATATGTCATATCGTGTGTGATTGCATTGGTGTGTACTAGGCTTTCGCCTATTCGTTTCCTTTTTAGGTATTAGTGATTTTGACTTTGATGCTTATGCATATCTCGCGTTTAGGACATATTGATACAAGCTTGACAAGCAAAGTTGATAGGAACATAAGATTATCTATTTTTCTTTAATGAAAATTATTATTATCTTTTCAAATTTCTACTTTTTTTTTTAGGGTCTGATTTGTGTCCTTGATTGTAAAATCCTTTATCATGTACTTTATACTGATTTTTATGTACCTTTGACACATTGTTATTTTTCTACTGCCTAATTAAAATATCTTCAAAACCTAATTATATGATTTCAGAAAATATAATTGGTTAGCAAACGATCACAATAAACAAATAATTTATGGAATCGAATAGGCCTTGACCTTTATTCGAGACATGACAATCATGCATATCAAACATGATACAGGAAAATTGTACTGCCAAATATTTCTTATACTGTGCCATTCAAACATAGTTATTCTGCCCAGTTCCTATAATCAAACGCTACATCAATTGGACTTTAGAAATAGATTCCATTTAACAAGGTAAAAAATGCTCTAAAGCTAAAACAAGCCAATCTAGAGAACAATAAAACAATTCCAAAAATTTTGGACAAATATATGGGAAGGATTGTTAACTTTATTAGTGCAAGTCTCGTAGACAATTCTAGTATTTGATTGCAAATGATAGTTTAACTAACTTGGGCTTTACACAAAGATCATTTTATGTGGCAAATGGTTGCTCTAGAGTCTAGACATATGATGCGGATCAGGCTATAACTACAGAATATAGGGATATGATTGGCCCATGAACATTTAGAGTAAGTAGAAGGATGTTATGCCGCGGCCACAACACACACCCCACACCTCCAACCCCACCCCTTACCCTCGGTCGTTTGTATCTAACCGTCTTGATATATGGTGTAGTTTTACAAACAAGATACCACATCTTTATTGGCCAAAAAAAACAACAACAAAAAAAAAAAGGAAGGATGTAATTGAGTTAAACCTATCCACCGATTATTTGAATTTAATTTGATATTATTTGACTTTAATTTGACAATGGTTGAAACTCTAACTCGAATTTTATTATATTTAATTTATCAACTAGTAACCTCACTTAATTGAATTTAAGTTCAGTTTGTACAAAAGTGAAATTTTAATAATAAAGACAAATTGCATAATGTCGCAAACAGTACCAAAATTTTAGCAAAGCATGCAATTGGATACTTAAGTTTTGAAATTGATCGATTTGGTATTTAAATTTTAAAATTGATCATTTTTTTCCATTACAATGGGGGAGAGGAAATTCAAACCTGAGACCTCTCACTTGAAAGATCAAGGAGATGCCACTAGACGACAATGTTTTTGGTTTAAAATTGATTAATTTAATACTAAAAGAACTTGACTAGACACTATTGGCATGTATGGAAAAATAACCTAAGAGAATTTAACTACGTTATTGAGTTTAAGCTTGTTGATGACACTCAATCTTAAAAATTTCAAACTCAATAAAATTCCAATCAAGCTTAAACTTTAAAATCGGAACAACTTTCCTTTAAGAAAGCAAATAACCTATTAGTGATATTTTCGTGCAATAAAGCAGATACATATTGGTTTCAATGCAAATCAATCAAGGTTTCTAGTGGAAATGGAAATAACAAGCTAAGGGAGACAAACACCAATCAATTATGAGAAGGAGTGGAACATGTGGACCAGTTCATTGGTGGGTGGTAAGTGGTTTGGTTGCACTTACAATTCGTTCAAAACACCTCTAAAAAACCCAACGACTTAGGACCCAAATCCTTGGGTTGATGTCAAAATGTGTCCAATTAAAGGACCCCCTCTGTCGTTTTCCCATCGTTTCAATATGCCTCATTTTCAAATGTTTACATCTAATAAGTTCTTTTCCATAAATATGTCCTTAACACTTTCTCAGACATTTCAATCAATCTAGGAAATGTTTCTCACCCTTGTAATGAGATCGTCTAATTTATCATTCAACCATTAAATTGAACAACCGAGTTAATATAAGAAGTATTTTGATAATTTAATTACAAATATACATAAAATTTGAACTAACTAATAGTTTACAAACTAGTTACAATAAGATGATGGGAGCATAAAATTTTTTGTTCAATCATAACCAATACATCATGGCAAAAAAAAAAAAAAGAGACCATAACTAATACATGTCTATATCAGTTCATCGAAAAATGTTATGAGATGGAAATTTATTGGTACACAAGAATAGAATTGTAATTATTATGATGTTTTTATAAAAGCTCGAATCACGATTCGAGAAAATCAATGACTATAGAAAATTGATTTCTTCTTGAGAACCGGAATTGCGATTCTATTCCTTCTCATTAATAATTACCATTACAATTACTTTTTATCTTCTTATATATTTATTATTTGTATTTATTACGAGGATATTTTTATAAATTGTCACTAGGGTTACAAACAAGCCACGCTATTCACAGGATACTTGAGCACAGCTTGCTTCAGGTTTGGCTTGACTCGAGCTCAATTAGTAAACGATCTTAGCCCAAGCGCAAAATAAAGCTCATTTATCTAAATGAGCCGAGCTTGAGCTTTGATTTAGGCTCACAAGCCGGCTCATGAACAAGCTCATTTGGACTTTTGTATAGATTTGTGAATGGGCTCATTAATATGCGTATTAATAAGCTTGTTAACAAATTTGTGATTTTTTTATGCATGATATATTATCTACTATTACATAATAAAAACAATAAAAACTAATTTTTATTTAATAATTATGTATATATTATAGCAACACTTGCATATATATTATATTATATTTTAGGTTTAAAAAATGGAAAAATAAGCTATCTAAATAAGTTGAGCTCGAACTTAAATTTCAGGTTTGATATAAACTCATTAAACACAATAAAAAGCTAAGCTCCACTCGAGCTTGTTTCATAAACCAATCGAGCTCGAGCTCAAACTCAAATTTAGGATCATTTAAGTAAACAAGCCGAGCTTGAGCCTCAATTTCAAGCTCGATAGAAATCTCGATTAGAGCTCGAGCTCACTAAATTTTAAATGAGCCAAGCCTGAGCTTTTAAAAACTTGACTCTACTTGGCTAGTTTGCAGCCCTAATTGCCTCTCATTCCATGCTATTTCATGTTTATGGAAACGAAATAATTGAGTCGATTATTTCTTATCAAATTTTGATGCTTGCTTCACAATCATTATTTAAATAAGCATTAAACTTTTGGGTTGTAAAAAATTTATTGGATGTCTCTAAATTAAGCTTTGATTTTAACAAATAGGAGTACACTTACTTAAGCTCATTTAGAATCGAGTTATTAAGATTTCATATAAATTAATTATTTTATACCATTAACAAACTTTTGCAAGTTATAAAAATTGAAAAGTTTAGTAGCTTATAAATATCCAGAGGCTTAATAATATATTATTACTTGTAAAAGGAGCTAAGTTTAAGGGGCTTTTTATATTCCTTATAATTTGGCCAAAAAAAAAAAAACCTAATATAACTTAAATGCATGGTTTTAAAAGACTATAGGATTAATAAAAGTATTATTAATATCAGTCAATCATCCATGTACCAGCCATACAACACTGAATTGATTTGTGGTTGAAGATATGAGTTTCGATAATTTAATGATTTTCTTGGAAAGTTTACTCTTGTGTTTCCCTATATTAGTTTCTAATATTTACTTGTGTCTTTTTTTTTTTTTTTTTGTCTTCTAAAAAATGTTTTAGGAGTGTTTAATCTCATTATTTTAATTTTATTTATATTTTTAAATTCCAAACAAACCATAGTTCAGTTCAGTATAATTTAGTCTAAACTAATCAAATTTATTCAATCTCTATGTAACTTTACACAACCAAGCATCTAGATCTTGTTGTTGCTGAAACCTTCAGCAAAAAATGAGGATTAGCACGCTAAAGTTGAAACTAATATGTATAAATAAACATACTCTACCATAAAAAAAATTGATAAAAAAACATACATGTATAATTACGTTTATTAAATTTTAATTAGATTAAACTACTCACAAGTTTCTTACTTCAGTTTGTAATATAAACTTAAGTTATATGAATAGTTTATCATGTTGAGTTTGAACTCATAATAATTTGTTTTTTGTTTTCCTTTTTGGCCAAACCAAACTCATAATGGTTAATTTAACTGTTTTTTAGGCTCCTACAAAACTAGAGTCAAGTTTAAACTTTAGTCCAGTCATGAAAACTAGACATTGGTATGACTTCAATTAAAAGAAAATTACTTTATTTTTAAATAAATCAAATACAAACAAAATTAAATTAAGCCAAAATCAAGTTAATAAGTACTATTTTGAGTCAAATCCAAACCTAAACTTGAATTCATTAAGTTACTTTGTTTTAGTAAAATTTTAATTTAAGAGTGGAGTTCAATAAGAAGTTAACATAGTATTATCTTTAATAGATACATTTATGCTATTAAGTAGACTCAAGCTCTTAATATATAATACTTTGCAATCATTTAGAAAAATAAAATAAAAAGAAGGAATTATGCCATCTCTTACAAAATACGACACCCATAGAAAGCATAACCAATTTAAAAAATTAGAAAAAGAAAAATTAGAAGCAACAATTGCATGCCTTGAAGATATTCCTCGGGCGCCGAGGGGGGGGGGGGGGGGGGGGGGGGGGGGGGGTTGGGGCGGCGCGCACCGCGCCAGAAGAAGTCTAATTAATTCTTCTACCATACCATCAGTCAAACACATACGCTAACATTACTTCCATGCCATGCCAACATTCTCCTGACCAAACCCCGATTTCCCTAACTAACTAACAGCCTCCTCCTCCTATGTCCACCTCCCAGAACAAAACCCCTACATACACAAATATATATAACTGAAAAAAGAAATCATCCTCAGAGGCTCACAAGAATAGCTTTCTTTTTTTTTTTTTTTTTTCCTTTCTCAAACGAAACTGAAAACCCCACTCTCCTTGCACTCGAGGTGCGGTTATTTTGAGACGTTGTTTACTTATAAATGAGAATCCCAAAATTGTTACTGACCAGCTGAAATGGAACGAATTTCAATTTACAGTGTGAATAATCTTGTCCCTCTTTTACAAATGAAACATCATTGTTGTGAAAGAATCGGTGTGAAAGCTAGACGGTTTGTTTTGGTTAATTGTTCAACAATCAAACAGTGGAATCCCTCATCAAATTCTGTTAAACTTGATGTGATATTGTATTTGGTTGTTGTCGAGCCCGAATTTTGCTTCTATTCTCCTCAAAGTCCTGACCCATATCAAACCCGCTCCATTTGATACGGATCACTTGACAAGGAACTAATAGGTGTAGACATCTCATTTTGACAATTTATTTTTGTCAAATTATTGATAATTAGATGTTAATATTAGTATATATATGGCCAAATTAAAGGAATATTTGCAATTATAAGCATTAGGATTAGAAATGAATTAGGAAAATAAATCAAATTAAGGGAAATAAATATAATGTATGTAATCTATACACATATATAATATAGTATAATATGCCAAAAAAAATATATTGTTCATCTTCAACCTTGGGTAGCCCTATGGGCCCCCTTTTAGGCTCATTTTCAGACCCGATTTCCACGAACCGAATGCACATATGAAAACTAAGTATAAAGTAGTTTAATTTGGTATGTAGATTATGCGTTTTCATCAACAATAATTGTTTCAAATTATTATAGCACTTTGATTTCAACTTTCACTATAATCCATTGACTACTAAATTCAGTTCTTTTTTTAAAATACTTTAATGACATAGATTGAATCTTTGCCATGATGTATTCAAATAATAAGTTATTATATGATAACCATCTTGTCCGCGATATACCATTTGATGTTATAAATATTTCATCTTTTATATGATTGTAATAACATTTTTTTTTCTCCTGTATGTATGAAATTTGATTTCTTGTGATAATTTAATTAATGATAACATGTGGATTGATATGCTATGTTTCCTTAAAGCGTTTTGTCACTTCGAAATTTTTTTTTTTTATGAAATAGTAAGAAATAGTAAGAACTTAAATTGATAAATCTTAGGATCCATATCATCAAAAAGCTAATTTTGTCAAAACTATCAAAATTTAACAAATCTAAAGCGAAAAGAATTAAAAACTCTAAATTGATCAACAAATTAAAGTTTTCATTAAAGAACTACGTATTGTCTGATCCGATAAGTGAGTACGTAGGCACCAAAATGGGCGACTCAAAATATGTAAAAAAAATTTTGTGTGAATTTGTTTGATTTGATTTTATTGATTCTCTTATTTTAGTTTAGAATATACGAATATTGATAGAATTTGATTAATCTGACTATTTTGAGTTCTTAGATTATATATGATTGTTGATGGAATTTAATTAGTTGATTAATTAATAAATTTGTACATATTTGTAAATATCAGCCATAGGATTAGTTAGTTAGATCTTTGTAAATAGTTTAGAATTTGAAATTAGGGTTTAAAAGAAAGCAATTTAAAATTGGAAAGTTAAAGTGGTAACCGTTTAGGTTTTAATAGGTTAGCTCAAACTCAAGTTAATTTATGGTTCTCGTTTTCAAAACGATTTTTTCACATATTAGCAGCAAAACCGAAATCAACCTACCCATTGGTTTTGGTTTATCTTTTTTCTCAACTTTAGTCGAGTGGCGACTCCAAAATATTTTCAAAATTCAAAATCTCCTTTAATTTTAGTAGGGTGTGTAAAAAACTGAAAAACCGAAAAACCGAACCAAAATCGTAAAACCAATCTGAAAAAATACGGTGAACCAGTCCGTTGGTTTTGGTTTAGGATTACGGTTTTTATTTTTTTCGGTTTTTGGTTTCAGTTTCGGTTTGTAACCACAAAAAACCGATGGTTAACAGTTAATCGTTTGGATATTTATAAATATATTATATATATAATTATTTTTTAAATATATATATACACATATATGATTTACATATACATATAATTTACCTATGTTAATATTCTTGGATTTCAATTAAAGTACTATTGTCCTATGTTTGATGGAGTTAATATGGTAATTGATTTAGTTTGATTTTATTGATAATGATACATCAAAAGGTTTGTTTTTCTCATTTCCTTAATTTGATTTTCTTTTTTTTTTAGTTATTGTAATATATAAAAAATTTAAAGAAAAACTCTATGATAAAGGCTAAAAAATAAAGTTTTTTGAAATTATCAATTTGATTTCTTGAAAGCATTACGCTAAATGGTTAAAAAACAAATAAATTAACCGAATAAAATGGTTAACCGTTAAGGCGATTAACCGTTTATAATGGATTGGTTAAGGATCGGGATATTTAAAAACCGATAATTACGGTTAGGTTCAAAAATAGGACCATGGACCGGTTAACCAATCTGTCAACACCCATAATTCTTAGTCAAGGATTCGTATTGAATGGGTTAGGGTTTAGTATGAATCAGATTAAAGGAAATTGAACCAGAAATCAAAATCTATGCTCAACAGATTGGCGACTCCACTAGGGACCCATTTTTAGAGGGCTAGCCACTTTATGCTTTTCATATATAAATTACTTTCTTCTTTATATATTTTTGTATATTTATAAATAGTTGTACTAACCAGGTACTTTTGTGCATATATTATAAATATATCTATAGGGGATTATATTGAGGGGATTTTTTAAATTTTGAGTTAAAAAAAAAAAATTAAATGTTAGATGTGGTCAAACTTTGGCTACTTTAGGTAACTTAGGACGAGGAGCACCAGTAGGTCTTGGGTGTTACGGTTACCTACCATTCGGGACACGAATTAACCCCCTACTTCGTTTAATGTGGCTCATGGCCCATTAATCGGGGACTTTTAAAACCCACCCTTTTACATTCACTACATGAAGAAGATGAAGATCGAGCATTATGGCCCATCAAAATGTTTTTCAAATTTTTTTTTTACAAAACAAAGCTGAATTTGCAGGAGTTAATTCCCTTGTAATTCGTTCATGTAGATGTGTCTTGTAAATTCTTGTAACTTTGTCCATGTATGTACTTTGTAAATATATATACCGTGTTGTAACATTTTTTTTCTTTTGTAATTGTAGATTAGGAAGTATGGCAAGCAGTGTATGTAGTGGCAACATGTGGACCGTCTTATTCGCGAGATCCATGTTTATGAGCCTACTAGTCCGATGCTCATTTTGAACAAGTGGTTACAAACTTTCAAGCTAGAACAAAAAGGATTCATTGAAGACCGTTTGGGCCCTATTATTTCTCTACCAAAGGTCTAGGTCCCCATTCATCTTTTTAGGGCATTGGTTTACTTATGGAATATTGATGAGGCCACCTTTTGCCTTGGTGAGCACACTTTGAGTCTTACTATTGAGGATAATAAGGCTTCTTCAAGCTCCACCAACTCATGCGAGAATATGCTCCTCAACTTAATAAAGGGTCGATTAACTTATTCAACTCCTTTTTAGGGATTAAGAGGACCGATGTGTCTAGAGCTCTCAAGAATTGCAATTTGGTCTCCATTCGACTTTCTAACTTGTTCATGTGGTTTGGATCTCCAAATAGTTACAAGGACAATAAGCCCATCTTTTGTGGAGGTGTAGAAGCATGGGAAGAGAATCGCATCAATGCCTTTATAGCCGCAGTAATCGGTACTATCCTCTTCCCAAATCGGGATCTATTCATCCACTATCGAGTGGTCGAATTAGTGGACCAGTTTTTGACAGGAAAGTCTTATATCCCGGCCTTGCTCGCTGAAAATAGATCTCTCAACCACTTAAAGAATAGAGGCTATGGGAAGTTCAAGTCTAGTATTGCACTTTTAATAGTTTGGTTTGCTAGCTACACTAGAGATTATGGAGCAATTTGAGTCTGGCTTGCCACATTAGAGATGGTTATGATCTTATTTTGAGCTTTAGTGAAAGAGTCCGCATTCAAGATCTTCCAAGAATCGATGAGTGGGTGCACTTCATGATATAACTAGCAAGCCATCATTAAAGGAGGTTACTATGGAATATGATGACTGGGTCGTTCCTTTGGCACAAAGAGAGGGGAAGCTAGGGTTGATACAAGCCAAATGGGAGACAGAGAAATCAATCCATCTATGTGACAGACCCCATCAATACTGAGATGAAGAAATACCGGGCCACTAAAGAATACATCCTCAACCAAAGGGCAAAGGTAGACGGGTTGGAATTTTAAGTTCCCGAGGTGTTGAGTCGACCACCTACCACTCCCGACCTGGAGACACAACTTATATGGAATTGACAAAAGCCTGGGTAGAGGTTCGCTTCCAAGAAATGAAGAAGAGGGAGCGAGAGATGGAAGAGGAAGTGCAAAGTCCTCAAGCCAAGGTTCAAGCACTTGAAGCTCAACTATGGATGGCAAAGAGGACTATCGAGGAGCTGAAGGACCGTTTAGTGTGTCCTAACAAGATTAGACGTTTAGTTTAGGATTAAAGTCTTTTTGTTTAGCTTTTTGGTTTTGTTTAGTCATGTTTAGGTCATGTATTGACTCTTGAAGTAAATTCAGCTTTAATGAAATAAAATGTTTTTTTGCCACAAAGTTTCTTCATCATCTTAATTTGCATGCATATGCACTTTTCCTTTCCTTATATGTATTTTGGTGTAGCTTTTATGAATATATTGTTTCCGTTGATCGTTTGCTTGTTTTTGTGTATATGTTCTTAACCACTAATCGTTTGCTCGTTTTAATGCGAATAGTAAATAAATAATAAAGTTTTTGCCAAAAGAAAAATAATAAATATGTACATGTACATGTACATATTCTTCTCTAAACTATGGAATCTTGTTTTTGAATTATCCATTTTCTAACAGATAGCTCCTAAATGGTCTGACTCGATTCGAAGTCCAATCATCACTAGGTCCAAATCTAGAATGGCTAGCAACAACAACAATAATTATGGCAATTCCAATGCAATTTCCAAGTAAAGGTTCACCACTTTGGAACATATGGTGTTTCAAATGGCCCAGCAAATGAATCTTCTTGCACAAAACTTTAAGGCCCCTTAAGCTACTACCGAAGGACGTTTCGGGGTTAAGAAAGGGACCGATGGTCAAGACATTAAGGAATAGGTAGTTAATCATGAGCTACAAACCACTATCAAGATCGATTCTTCTAAGCTTAAGAAGGAAATTGAGGCTCAAAACAAAGAGATGGAGAAAAGGCTTTTCTCTCAATTCAATGAGAAACTTAAGGCTTTTGAGAAAATGGAAGGATTTGATCAAGCCGGAATCACAAGCTTTCCTACAATCAAAGCCGAGGCTTTCCCGAGAAGTTCAAGATTCCCAAATTTGAAAAATATTATGGTACTGGTCGCCAAAGTTGCATACTAGGCTCTATGTGAGGAAGATGAGCCGGTACACTCAGTATGAGCAATTTATGGTCCAGACTTTCTAGGATAGCCTTACCGGTCTAGCTTTAACATTGTATGTCAATTGGATCTTGATGAGATTAATACTTGGGAAATTGGTAGGGCTTTCTACAATCAATACAAGTCCAATATTGAAGTGGCCCCGTTTATGTGGGATTTAGGCAATATGAGGAAGAAGAAAGATGAGTCCTTTAAGGAATATGCTAAAAGGTGGAGATCAATGGCATCTATGGTATCTACCCCTATCTAGAGAATGATTTGACATTCACTTTCATCAATACTTTGGAAGAACCATTCTTTACCCATCTCATTGGACACACTATTACTAATTTCCCTGAGTTAGTATTGGTCAAATACAGAATTGAAAATGCCATTACTACCGGGAAGATCCATGTGGATACAAAGACTACAAACTCCAAGTACCTAACAACAACAAAGGGAAGGATACCACTATTAGTGTAGTCAGCTTAACCCCATACATTAAACCTACTCATTCCTACGCCTACCAACCAACCCCAAACACTAATCCTTTCACCTAGTCATAACAACCACAATCCCAAAACCAACCATTTAATAGATCCAAACGACAATTCACCAAAATTTATATCCTTTAGCCAAGTTCTAGCCCGGCTTAGAGCCGACAACCTGATCACCTTTGCAACACCCAATGAAGACTAAAAACCCAGATACTATAACCCTGAGCTGAAATGTGATTATCATTTAAGGCAAGTGGGTCATTCTATTGACTATTGTTGGAGGCTTCGAAACAAGATTCAAGACCTCATGATGCTAAATCGATCCAACTAGATTTCATTGAAACCCCGGCACCTAATGTCAACACCAATCCTTTCCCGAATCATGAGCCCACAATCAACATGATCACGATTGAAGAACCCAAGCCTTTTATTGGAATGATCTAGTTCGATTTGAAGAAGGTAGTTATCTATTGTCAAGAAGAGCAGAAAGAGGCCCCATATGAGGTGAAATCGATGAGATAACAATTCCATTTGCCCATTGCACCGAAATATTATAAAGCTACCCCATTCATCTATCAAGCTGTTAATCAAGTTCCTGGGGCCATGGTAGAAAAACTTGAAAAAGCCCTAGAGCCTGAATGTTAGAAGACATTGGTGGAGGAATTCTTCCTACAAAGAAAAGATAAGAAAAGAGAGGAGGAATCTGATGAGAAAACGGCCTTGACCAAGATCATGAAGATGAGTGATTATAAGATTAGCAATCAACTTGCTAAGGTCCCGGCTCAAATATCCTTGATGGGTTTATTGATGACTTCTGAAAAACACCGGAGGCCCTCTTTAAGATACTCCAACAAATCAAGGTTCCCAAAGGTGTTGCTACTGAAACGATGAAACATGTGGTGAATTCGGTATTTGCTTTAGACCAAATCTCTTTCTCACCTAATGGATTGATTGTAGCTCAAGTCCTCATCGACAATGGGTCGTCTCTGAATGTTTGTCCATTAGCCACTTTGAACCTACTCGGTATCGATGCATCTAATCTCCGATCCAGTTCCACTATTGTTAGAACTTTTGATGGATCCAAGATAGGCATATCGGGAGAAATAGACTTGGAACTAACTATTGGGCCATAAGATTTTACTATCCCATTCCAAGTTCTAGACATACCAAGATCATTCAATTGTTACTTGGAAGGCCTTGGATCCACTCAGCTGGAGCAATATCGTCTAGTCTACATCAGATGGTCAAGTTTATAACAAATGGCTAAATCGTTACGGTACTGAGTGAACAAGATCATGCCATCTTCAAAGACAATGTTATACCCTATATTGGCGAAGAAGGATCCGTAGACTTTGGTTTACAAATTTTTGAAGAAGCTAATATGATTCAAGAAGAGGGGCATTTAGGGACATTTGGATTGAGATATGTCTTTACTCCGGTTGAGATACAAGAGATGAAAAGGAAAACCCGAAAGAAGAGAGGAAAAGATTGGTATGATACCCTTATTGAGTCTCCAGACATCAGAGTCACATTCCCACAACCGACTCATGTCAAGAAGCCAGACATTGCATCAGTTATGGAGCCTTCTTGCAGCTCCCATCCAGCTCAAGAGTTAAATAATTGGTTTACTATTCCCCTTAATAACTCTAGGGTTACCTCTGAGCAAGGGTTGAATTCATGTAGTGTTTTTATGTTTCATTTCTTTTATCAGTTGCTCAAATAAAATGTACTCCATGAGTCAATATTCATTAATGAAATTTCTTTGTTTCTTTTCTATATTATCTCTTTTGTCTATATCATCACTTTCTCTTTTCCCCTCACATTTCTTCCTTTTTCTCTTTCTTTATCTTGCCTTTATTCAGATCTAAAGATGATGGTGAAAGTAAGGGATATTGATGCGTTGGATCTTTAAGTTTTAAATTTATAATCTTGTTAATTCTAGACCCACACAAGGCAGTGCACCTATCATGTAATATAGAAATTAACTCGGATATCGTCCTAGGAATCTATGTGCAGCTACTAGTAATAACTTGTTAACTATTATCTAGCTAAATCAATTGAGAGATAAATACTAACTTTCTACTAATTCTAATTAATAGCAAGCCCAAAAAACCTTAGATAGAAGATATGCACAAATTTCTCAAGATAATCAATTCAAAAACAATGCTCTTAGTTTTGGTCAACCCTAGCCTCCTTCATCTTTAAAGATAGATTCAATTGAACGAAACTCAATCTTGAACTATCGGGTTTCTCAAATAGATTATTACTCTCTTCAAGTTAATTAACCCCTAACCCTAATTGTAAAAGTGGGAATTTCTTCCTTCACAATTATCAATTTAGAATAGCATGAAGATTATGAACCCTAATTGATAGAAAGTTGGAAAAACCTTATTTCTACGTGGATTACTCAACTTCTTGTCCCATGAGAGATCAAACCCATTAATTGAAAATGTTCTTTGAAATTAACAAAAATCAAGTTTGTAATAACTTTGGTTTAAAATCATCACAAAAAACAATATAAATCATGAAGTAAACTCAAAATCAAACTTCATTCAATTAATAATCAAGTCAATACATGAAGGCCAGGGTTTCCCAAAACCTAGGGCATACACAACTGCTCTTCCATGAAGAAATTAACAACAATAATAAGTACAATGGAAGAAAGAGAAAAGATCATGATGATAAGACCCTTTTGTAGAAGTGATTGTTGTGGATCTCCAAGTTGTAGCACAAATTCTTCTTCAAAAAGCTCTCTAAAATGGGTTCTAAGGTATTTGGGTTGTAAAACAAGTGAATGAAATCTGTTCTTTCAAGACAGGTGCGAGTATATATATATATATTAGTATGTGCACGACCCCTACACGACTCGTGTACATCAGGATAGTGTACTCATTAACTTCACGCATTTTCCCTTTTTTGACACATGTACACGACCTATTGTACACAAATGGTGTATGTGGGATCATGTATCTTGGAACTTCAGCTTTTTCTTTAATTTTTCTCCTCCAAAAGTACACTGGTAGTATAAAAATATTAGTGTATGTTCAGCAACTTCACAAAAGACTCCAAAGCTCTCCAAAATCTTAGCTTCTTTCATTAATAATCCTTTGAAAAGCCAAATTGTTCCATGATTGTCCCTAAAACACAAAATTAGTTCAATAATAATCCTTTTTCTTCAATAAATCAATTAAATAGCATATGAAATATGCTCAATAATGCACCAATAATAAGGGTCTTAGGATATTTATCAGATATCTTGCGCCGATAGATAACGAAAATACTGATATCACTTCGGCCCTATGGGTTAGTCGTCGAAGGTGATATTAATGATCACACTGGGATAGAGAAAAGTTAGCAAAAATATGAACAAGGTAGAATTGAGATCAATGAGCCTATAGAAGTAGTAAATGTTGGAATTGAAGATGAGCCTAAAAATTTGAAAATAGGCACCACCTTATCCACTGAACAACAAAAAAGATTGATAAAATTATTAACTGATTACTTAGATGTGTTTGCATGGTCCTACGAAGATATGCCTGGTTTAGACACCTCTATAGTGGTTCATAAATTACCAACAAAGCATATATCAAACTAAAGAAGAAAAAATTGAGGCGATTTAGACCAGATATCTTGCTTAAGATTAAAGAAGAAGTGAAGAAATTATTAAAAGTCGGTTTTATAGAGGTATCCGATTATCCTGAATGGGTGGCCAATGTGGTTTCGGTACTTAAAAATAATGGAAAGGTTAGAGTTTGTGTAAACTTTCATGATCTAAACCAAGCCACGTCCAAAGATAATTTCCCCTTACCTCACATAGATGTTTTGGTGGATAACACGGCTGGAAGCCATCTATCTTCATTCATTGATGGCTTTTCGAGATACAATCAGATTAAGATGGCAAAAGCGGATAAAACTAAGACAACCTTTATTACTACTTGGGGATACAAAGTCATGCCTTTCGGTCTTAAAAACGCCGGGGTAACATATCAAAGGGCGGTGGTTACCTTGTTGCATGATATGATGCATCGAGAAGTTGAGGTTATGTAGATGATATGATTGCTAAATCTAAAGAGGATAAGGATCATGTGGAAGTTTTGAGGAGATTATTTGATAGATTACAAGAGTTTCATCCCAAGTTGAATCCCGAAAAGTGTGCATTTGGGGTGACCTCAGGAAGTTGTTAGGATTCGTAGTCGGTCAATAAAGGATTGAAGTTGATCCGGATAAGGTTAAAGCTATACTTGAGTTACCTCCTCCAAAGATGATCAAAGAAGTCAGGGGCATATTAGGACGCTTGATCTACATCGATCGGTTCACATCTCAACTAACCGATAAGTGTCGCCCTTTATTCAAGTTATTAAGGAAAAATGCAGCTATCCATTGGGATGAAGATTGTGAAGAAGCATTCGACCAAATTAAGCAATATCTAATCAACCTTCCAGTGTTAGTGGCGCCAACACCTAGACGCCCTCTTTTCTTATATTTGACAGTACTTCCCAAATCAATGGGAGGTATGCTTGGACAAAAAGATGAAGATGGTAAAGAACAGGTTATTTACTATTTGAATAAGAAATTCACTTAAGGAGAACAGAAGTACATTGAAGTTGAAAGGACTTATTGTGTTGTGGTTTGGATCATGCACAGACATAGACAATACACTTTATACTATTCTATCAAGCTTTACACAAAGCATGACCTTCTGGAGTATCTACCCAAAAAACCTAGACTATTGGCAAAATTTCTAATGGCAAATGTTAT
>JAMXBD010000570.1:600000-825208 GCA_024138025.1 Combretum micranthum
CCTATTATTGTGATTGTTGCGTATGGTGATTCTCATTTAGGGTTTGTGTGGTGGGATTGAAGGCTAGGGTTATTGTTGTTTAGTAAAGGCATAGTCAAGTTTGAATAGCAGCCACGTGTAGAAGATGTCGTTGTAGAATTGATTCTTCAACTAAGATATTAAGTAAAATTATGATGAAATTGCTTGAGTTTGATGGTTATGGGTGCTTAGGAGATTATTTAGATTAGGCGTTCCAGGTAGACGAAATTATTGGAGACTTTCCATACTCTTGCTATCGATTGAGGCAAATTATTATCGAGAAATTAACCAGACTTACATAATGGAGGTAGCAAAATATTATATTAGAATGATCATTGAATGGGTTTTGTGATGCTATTACATGGGGTCTTGTGAAGAGGTTGATGAGGAAAAGATTTGTTCCATTAAATTGTTAAGACGAGTAGTTTGAGTCTTTGTTGATGCTAAAACAAAAATCTATGAAGGTTAGAGAATATGCCAAAGTATTTAAGACTCTCATTAAGCATAGTGAAGTATTTGAGCCTCTTGTGCACACCGCCAATAGATTTGTAAATGGCTTGACCTCTGACATTGCTAAGAGTATTGGTTGTAAAATATTTCTGTCATTAGAAGATGCTATCCAAACCACCATATTTAAAGACTTGTCGATTTTAATGTTTGCTCTAATGGATAAGACAAAATTACTAAAGGCCACAAAGGCAATTAACTCGCACAATGATTGTGTTGAGCATGATTGTTTGATTGAGGAAGATAGTAATGATGTTCATGAAAAGAGTTTAGAGGATGATTATGAGATGCAGGTGGATATTGTTGGTGGTATAGAATGCAAAGCTGATGATGAGAGTATATAGAAATCTTATGTAGAGGAAACAATTGTTAGAAAGAAAGTGTACTCAGTGAGGTGGAGTCTTGTAATACTTTTATACTTGAGTTAAGGTTACCTCCATCTGCAATGAGGGCTACATTATAGGTATTTATATGTTCATCTTCCTATGATTCATCCATTATATTTTGATGCATTGATGGAATTACCAAAAATTGGAAGTTGACATAATATTATTGTCCTTGTGGAGTCATATGAGTTGATTGTCCATGTCTACTGGAGTCTTACAGATGGTTTTATATATTGGCATGGTATTCAGTTTTGGTGTGGCAACATAGTAGTGTGAGTAATATTTTATGTACTACCTATTTTTTATGTGGCTATTAGATGAAGAGATGTTCTTACTTCATTGAATTGTTGTGTTTCTTATTGATTTAATGGTTCTAAATTAATGTTGTTAGGTTCTATAATTACTGAATTATGTGATGGAAGTTCTATGGCTAAAGATTGGGTGTTTTTCATTGGGTACTTTCAAGATGGAAAATGGAAAATGTTTGATTCAAATACTATTGATAAAATAGGAGTTGTGTTTGTTAAATACTTGTCATCGTGTTCACAAGACTTGGATTGACCAAGTCCATGATGAGTGGTATGACTTGTCTAGAAGGCCTTTGATTATGGGCATCGATTATTGTATAAAAAGGGTGGGAATGCTTAGGTCGAAGTTGAGATGCTATGGGAATTGTTATGAGTCTTGGGGAGATGATAGGAATCATGGTTTGCTTGGATGATCGCCTGATTTAGAGATGGAGATGAGCTCTGAAGATTTAGTTCTAGAGTAGATCTACATACTACCTGTGATCCCGACATGATCCCAACCATGATCATAATCACTACCCATATGCTATCGGTAACTATGGGTGTTAGCATGCTGTTGTTAGAGATTTGTGGACACAATGGAGATCACAGGCATTATGCCTGATGTTGGCCGTAATTGGCATGATGATGCCTATGACAACTTGGATCTTGAAGAGGAAATATGGCTCAAGGGGATCATGGTCCGTGTCACGATTGTAATTAACAAGGTAATACCTACCCTTGTTTTGCACTGTTCTAAATAATTTGTTTCATGTTTTATTTGTTTGTCTTTTGTTTTTCCATATTTGCTCTTCTTCAACTTGTGGGAGTATATAAGGTCATTAGGGTTCTGTTAACATATAGAGTTTGGAGTTTTTGCTACCTTGATACTTTTGTAATTCTTAAAGTTAGTTCTTAAATGAATTTGAGAGTTTCTCTCAGCTTTTGTTGGCTTCATCAATTATATGTCATATCGATTGATCGATATAGCTAGTTCAATCTTTTCATGTTACGTAATATCCTAGGAAAGAATCGTTCATATCCTTTATTTTATGTTTTTACTTAAAAACTACACCAAATCAAAATCATAAAAAAACTTTATTGTGAGAGGTTATTTGAGAGAAATCCATTGCGTAATTCTAACATGAATCCTATTCGTATCAAATACTCTACTCAATCTGCTATTCCTAACACTGGTCTACTAGAGGATCGGGATTAGAGAATAACATGCATAATTAAAGAGAAAATTACACTAGAAGGTCTCATTGTTTAGGGTAATTTCATTTTGGGTTTTAATGTTTGTAAAAGTGATTTAATTAAGGTCTCCATGAACATATGTCAACAGGAGAAATATTTAGTTAAAACTCACAAGACCTTTCACCTATTGACACATATCCATGGAGTCTTGAATTGAATCACTTTTCCAAATGTTGAGACCAAAATGAACTTTTAAACGTTGACACCCTTTTTTAACCACTTGAAATGTTGAGATCTAAAATGAACTTACTTTAAAAAGTTGAGACATTCTGGTATAATTCACCCTATAATTAAAGAGATTCTCAAGGCATTTCTTGATTGATGTACCATTTGTTTGGTTGTTACTACCCCAATAATAGCTGCGTACTTTCATACCTTGTTGACATATTGGATGTGCTGAGTAACTACAGTCACAATCCTAATCTAGTCTTTTCATCATGTTTGCAATGATAGGTAAGCTCCGATTGTATTTTGTCGCCCTTCCCCTACTCTTCCATGTTGCAATAATGCTAGATCCATAATATAGGTTCTTTACAACTAAAGTACTCTTCGAGGAATTTTACAAGGATATTGGTGTGGCTGATCCTGAAACATATGCTGCAAGTCGTGATACTAAAGCAATGACTTTACTTAAAGACTTGTATCGATGTCGTTATTGCATAACTCCATAACCATCTTAACTATAGCAAACCAGTAGTCACTTTATCCTAGGGGTTTTCCAAGAGAAGTAAACAAATTACCCAGGATGTTAGGAGCAACCGTGAGAGTTCCCAAGAAGTCTTTAGTGACCTGCTAGTGTATAAGGTGCAATCTCTTGAGGAGGAAGAACCAAAATAGGGAGGGGACAGGGAAGGGCATGATCTTGATGTCTTTAGCTGATGGAAGAAAAAACACACATGATGCTGGTACTTTTCGTTGTGGCATGGGATGTTTTGGCTCTTTTGGCTTGAATGGTTTCATCAAAGTTAGCTTTTAGTTAGGGCGGGCGAGTCTTTGATCTACATTGCCATGGGCTAAAAGTGGAAAACATTGAAGCATGTGTGTGCTTGAAACGTTGGGCTGATGCCAATAATAGGAAGTAAATTAACCAACACTTTTGGTGGTCTGGAGATAAGGACTCGAGATTAGAGAGGTCATTATCACCACTATAGTTACAGTTGCAAGCATAAGCACAGGCAAGGTAGTAAGGTGAGGCCGAAGCATTTTAGGATGAAATGGTTAAGGATGAGTTGGAGGGTATACGCTTCATCACCTTTTTTTTTTTTTAGCTACAATCTCCCTATAAAAACTAAAATGTCTTATTAATATTGTTGAATAATTTCATTTATTTATTAATTTAAAATTATTCTAAATAAATTAATTAAGCAAGTTTAACATTTAATATAATTTAATTACTATTTTTTAATAATTTCATTTATTTATTTACTTAAAAAATTTGATGTTAATATGCTCATACAATTGAAATCATTTTAAAAAAGTAAAATATACTAAATATACTATATGTGTGGTGGGGTAGCTGCATTTGGTTGATCGTGTGTGATAGACATGCTAATCAATCTGAGAGAAGTCTTGATTTGATGACACGTACACATATCTCATAGAGAAAGGTGTGGGAGGAAGAATATGTAAACCCGGTTTCTTAAGTGCGTGAGTGTGACAAAAGATCCAATCAGATAGATTCAATAGTTCTTGATTTGTTCTTTGTGAAGTGGATGTCTTGATCATTTTTGGAGATGTTCCAATAGAGTTTCCGTGTTACTTTCAAATTTAGTAATACATAGAATCCTCCCTTCAAATGAGGGGAGGAACCTCTTATTCATAGATGGTGGAGATTAATGCCAACCATTAGATAACACTAGAACAAACATTCGAGTAGTGTTGCTAGTGACCATTAGATCATTTTGTAATAATCCAATAGATGATATTGAAGCCTTCTTTTTTTATAGTAGTGGGCTAGGCTAAAATTGGATTTCATAATTTTTATTATATAAAAGAAACCCATTTTTAATATCAAAAGGATGAAGGCTTATTTTAGTCTACATAAGCCCTTTTTCATTCAAATAAAGCCCAAATTAACCTCGAGAAGATATTTTTGGAGTCTACTTTGCATGCACGAGAAAATCGAATTAGGATGAGAGTGGAATGAACTGATTCGATGATCCCTATTCCGAACCTACTAAGCGAAATCTTCCTACGACATCCCTTATTGGACTTGGTCTTCTAAGTCCTATCACTAGTTTAGAAAATCAGCTTGTGGCATTAAATTGGGCTTAGCCCAATTACCAAGATGACCCTCTATATTATATTATATAAAAAGATAAACAAATTTAATTAAGATAATAAAATAGGAAAATTATATCAATTTAATTCAATTTACAATAAAATAAAAAACATAATCACTATTTTTTATATTACTGCTAGTGTGCTTTGCGTGCCGAGTTGCACCAGTCTACTTGTTTCACATGCCTCGCGTGTTGGCCTAAGCATGCTCATACTTTAGTTTTTTTCCTTCGCGTTGTGTTAAATACACGTGCTCGCAAACTCTCCCTCACATGCTGCAGCCCATTTATCATACCTATTTTTCAATAATGCTTTTTTCAATGTAAATCAAAGATAAATGACAAGGAACCCATTGTCAATTTTATTGCTTATCTTTTTCCCCCAGCAAATTAGGCGGCTCATTGATATCTTTGAAATTGAGTGGGTCTAGTATGATATAATCTTGAAATTGGTTGAAAGTAAATTCTTTATGAAAGATTATCTTGAATAATAATAATAAAAAAAAAGGAGTAGAAACACAGCAATCAATTATAAATTTATCCACTATAATTAAGATAAATTTAATTTTCAAATCTTGGAAAATATCGTTTTCATTGCTGCTATCACTACAAGATATGAAAAAGACAAACAAACCAATCCAATTGATAAGTTTGGCGGAAAAGGAAAATGGCACGAATAGTGATTGATAGCCACTTCATGTTGCGATGAAAATAATAATGCCTGCCATTATTGCCATGTAACTTTGTAAGGGTAATGTATAGGCTTCAAGCTGCCAGTATTAGGCTTTAATTCAACACAGTACTGGCCATATATTATATATAATACCATTCAATAAATACATTTGTTGATGAAAATCTTTTGGGCTAGGAGGAATAGAGCTGGGCCTTATCCAACAACCGTCTCTAGATGAGTACAATTTATGTACTTTTTTTTTATTTTCCTGATTTCGAGATTGGAACCCGATACCTCTCACTTAAAAGTCTAGAAAAATGCTATTATTTAGGTGTTGCGACTGCATCTACTTCACGGTAGTTTCATAGCCACTGCCTTCGTTTTTTTTATGACCAGCTTGTTGAATAGTTAGTCACACTGGACTTGTAATTTTTCAAAAACACCGAATAAGAAAAATTTCTAAATTCAAAGTAGTTTTGATGGCTTACCGCTAGTATATGCTTCATCACATTATTGTCCTTTTTCCTCGTCTTGTGATTCTCATCCTGTGATTCTTGTTGAAAATGCTCCTGGGAAGACGATCGAATCCAATCCCTATGGGTTATGGGCATCATGCTATTCATCAATGCTGTCAATGACAAGGCTGTGTGGCGGAAGACTTTCCCTTACCTTTGTCTGCCCATTTCTTTTTTTTGCCGGAGCTAGATGCTCCATGGAGAGGACTTATCCATAATATATAGTGTGTATATATATATATATATATATAATTAAAAATTGATATCTAAACGGACAATTTAAGCAACTTTAAACTCTATAAGATTATTGCAACAAAATTCGCAGTAATAACTATAAACAAATAAATAAATATATATATGTAGGGTGTGCACAAAAAATACCAGAATATAACTATGAAAAAAATATAATAGTTGGATCTTGAAAAGTACGAATAGAAAATAGATAATATATCACAGTAGATAGCAAATATCATAATATAAGCAATTTAGAGAACAGCACACAATGTGGAGTTTTTTTGGAGTGAATGAAATATATCATATTAATGGCTAAACAAATATAATTGATCATCTATCATTTAGAATCTATTTATTTCATCATCTTTTTATTATTTAATATAATATTTTTATTATTTTCAAATATATTTATAAAAAAATACCGATATATGTTTATCATAATATTGCTTTTGTTTACGTTTAGTAATTATGTTACTTCCATGACTTGATTGCTCTTTTTTTTTGTTTTTCCTCCTTCATATATGATTATGTTGCCGTAAATTGTCTAAATTTAGATGGGTCCAAGGCTGGTTCGTGACTCATCAACCAGCATCGAATTGAGGACCGATTCGTGGATCAAGTGATCAACACTACTCCGTGGCTACGTTGGTCGTTGGAGTCATTAGTGTAAAACTGGATGTGGCATTTTAACGCGGAAAAACACATTTTAATACTAATTTACTCATCATTAGCCATTTTATCATCTTACCTTTTTTCTTTTATCCCCTTCGAGTAGATCTTTTTTGGGGCCCAAAAAAAAAAAAAAAAAAAAAGATTTGAAGATCCTTTTAATTGCCAGATTCACGACTGTGGGTTTATTTTTTTTTTATTTTATTTTTTTTGTATTTCATCTTTTCGGTAAGGATTTAATATGGCTTTTAAACTGTTTTGTCAACATTAAGGAAAGTTCTATAATTTTGTCAATTTTTGCGGAACTGGTTTTGTAGGTAATCTTTTTAGTAAAAAACCCCATAAGTATTTGAAAAGTTAAGATTTATATATAATACATCTGAAACTGGACTACTACATACTTATTATATTAGCACTCTTGATCATTTCAATAATAATTCAATGGGGTGAGTGTGAAGCATCCACCCATATCTGGCTTCAGGTAGAATGCGAGTGGGTATTAAGGATTATAAAATATGATATGAGTATTGATTTTTTAGAACATATTCTCATAGGACATGATAGAGATATAAGATTTTTAAACCCTATAATTACCCTAGAACCTACACAACTTGTATTCAAATATTAAAAGGTACAAATTTTAGAATATCTTATACTCATTCTATTGAAAAGTATAAAATAATATTAATAAATAAGAAAGAAATAATAATATTCTTTTTCTATACATGTTTAGATTTTTTTTTTTTTTTTACTTTTACCTCTCCTTTCATATCATTGTTCTTTATCTTCTTATTTTACTTTCCTTTTTCTTCTTCTTGATTTCAAATCAATGCTTTTTATATTAGAGTATCAAAAGAAAAGGTACATTTATTAATTGTACTCCTAATTTTCTTTTTCTTCTTCTTTTTTTTTTTATAGAAATGCTTGTGAATCATGGATTAAGAATTTTTAGTAAAAGGATTGAGTAATCACTTTATTTTATACTATCTACTTATTATTTTACAAATGCTTTTCCTCTTAATGTAACAATATTTCAATTTTTACATATAAATAAAATTGACATATTGCAAAGTTTATGATATTGAAAGATTGTTTTTAAAATTTCTTTTGTAGGTATTTTGTAGTAAATAAATGAAAATAAGGTAGTCTTTCAAATTACATGAAATTGCATATTTCTTATAAATTTGAGATTTTAGAAAGAAAGAAAAAAATTTATAAGTTCTACAAAATAAAAGAACAAAATTGTACAAATTCCACTAGGTACAATGGGTTTTATAGGATACCTAGTGCATAAAAGATGCTACAAGATAAATCTTAACTCCCAAGTGTAAATTTCAATACCTTGTATCTTGCAAGATAGTGTATGCATAAGATTTTATACATTACATACCTACCCTTTTAGAAAGAAAGAAAAAAAATTTATAAGTTCTACAAAATAAAAGAACAAAATTGTACAAATTCCACTAGGTACAATGGGTTTTATAGGATACCTAGTGCATAAAAGATGCTACAAGATAAATCTTAACTCCCAAGTGTAAATTTCAATACCTTGTATCTTGCAAGATAGTGTATGCATAAGATTTTATACATTACATACCTACCCTTTTGGATGACCCAATATAAGAATCAAATATTTGGAAGTAGATCCATATTAAAAACTATCCACTTTAAAATATACTTCTTTATCTATTGTTTTGTTTATTTATTTATTATTATTAAGTCAATCTGACCCTTTGATGTCAAAAAATAAAAAGCTAAACCTTTTTATGGTTAATTTTTTAATGAATGTTTACTCAGTGTCTTCTCTCTCTTTAACCATACGTACTTTTTCTTTTCTTTTCTTTTCTTTTTTTCCTCATACATGCATTGCGTTTATGTGATCCGCTAGTTTACTTTTAATTTAAAGTTAGCAACTTTTCATTTGATAAGATACATTATTCTCAAACCTTCTCTTAAAAAATTGCCAGATCTTCATATGACAACTCACATATTTCGATCATAATCGTTACAAGAAGAAGAAGAAGATGATGATGATGATATTTATTATTATTATTATTATTATTTATCCATGTTTGGAACCGAATTAGATAAATATAAAATAAAATTTTAAATGTATAATCAAATAGGGATCCAATCAATTGTTGAAATATCACGTGCGTGTCTGGCTTGTTTGCATGCGCCATATTGGGAAAAAAACAAAAACAAAAGATACCCGCATTCAAAGGGATCGTACCCGCAGCCCAAATCTCGCCTGCCCAAGCCCTCTAGCATCTTATTTCACGGCCGAAAAAAAAGCCCTCTCGTATCTATACTCAAGAATAAACTCTCAGCTTTATTTGGTTTAAAATTAAAATGGGCCGAATTGAAACAGGTCCAAAACTTAAAATTGATTTTGAAAAACAAGCCATGATCCTCTAAAATAAAAATCTATAAAATGCTAATTAAAATATATATATATATATATATTATTTTATTAAATATATTAATGCATATACTAATAATAAAACTTTTGTTGTTTTAATTCCAAATTTTAATTTTGTTACACCCCGATTAGAGTCAAAACGTATTTAGTTTTGTCACGTATTACATTTAGGCATTATACGCTAAGACTGTTATAAACTATTTGCTTATCATTATCATTTGTTAACTAGTTTTAGAATTTGAGATTACTTAATTAGTTTTTGAAAACCTTGAATAATGCAATGGAAATGTAAATTTGTACAAAATATCTAATAAAAAGGCCACTCCCATGAGTAAGCCAAATATAAAGATGATATCTAATAACACCGGTTTCAAAAATCTCCATAAACATCCATGGGATGTTAAAACTCGATACAAGTCAAAGGCTCGTAGAAACGCCTAAAAGATAACAATAAGTCTAAACTAGTGTATAAAGGAGAATAGAATATAAGTCTCACTCCTAATTGTTGAGTTCGTCAAGGAGCTCCTATAAGTCAGTCTCATATCCCAAATCATCATAAAACTTGTTATCTAAATCATTTTTACCTAAAAAGCAATAAGAATAAGCCAAAACCCAGCACACAGTAACTCAAGCACATGCGATATGGCACATACGCCTAAGTTATATCTAATGTAGCAACCAATAGTTTATAGTTATTGTTTAAGGCTATTCAAACTACACGAGTGCACTCATACTCCAGACAACAAGCCATAAGAATTTTAGGTTCGTGAGTTATAGCAACTGCTTAAAAGGTTGGTTAAGACAGGTTGAATAACTTAACCTCTTATAAGAACATTGAAATACCCCGAATTTTACCAACCTAATTTATAAATGTAATAATTAAATACTATGAAAATGTAGGTAATTTTGAATCTTATTTTAAATTTAACCTAATAATTGAATTTAGATAGTTTAGTTAAATTGAATTTCATAAATGATATAATATAATTGGATTAGTAGATAGATTTAATCGAAATTAGAAATTCTAATACCACAAATACCCACTTCAACTTATCAAATTACTTCAATTCCCTTTCTCTAACTTACTAAGCTATTCAATTCCTTTCAATTATCAACTTGAAATTAATTTCTCAAGTTGAATTATCTAAATTCCTAATTCATTAATATTAAACCTTAATTTAAATTTAGATTAGACTCGAGTCAATAACTTACTAATTATACACCTAAGGTTATAAATATCAAGTGTAGTATGATCTGATTAATTTTTAAGGTTTATTGGATAGTTAACGATAGTTTAAAGATGAATTGCTATGGTTAAAAAATACGTGATAGAAATAGAAACTGATCAATATCTACCAAACTAGAAGTTAAATAAAAATTCTGAATGCATAATCATGAAATTTAGAATTTTCTGAGTCTTTTTAGTGCAATACCCTAATTTGACCTATCGGGACTAGAAACCTTAATCGTGCAAGTGAAAAATTTGAAAATTTAACATAATTAGGAATAATAAATGAATTTAATTGAAGATAGAGATTGTAATATCTTAAATGCCCAATTTAACCTATTAAGAAACATCAATTGCCTATTTCAACAAATTCAAATTAATCAAAACTTTCCAATTATCAAATGAACTTTATTAATCAAGTTTAATCATCTAAAACCGTAAATATCCAATTTAGATATTTTAGCCTAAATTCCAACTCCTTAAATCTTAGAAATTTAAAACTAAATATTTTCACTCAAATCTCAATTCCTAAGTCCCTAAACTCCTAAATTCAAGTAGGATATTAATTTTCCTTTTATTAGACTTCCTCAAATCAATTTCTAATGCGAATTAGCTAATTCTCTTTCTTATTTTTTAATTTCTAATTCTAAATACCTAAAACCCATAACCTAAGAGCCTAATCCATCAACCAAAACCCTAAGCCCATTAAGATAAGATCAAATCCAATTATTCAATATTCAAGCCCATACATCAAAGCCCATAAAGCCCATTATACCATGTTCTTATCATGCACCCTCACACATGATATAAAATCTCAATGTATAGAAAAATTTAACTTTATGAAAAGACCAAAATAACCTTAGCCACTTCAAGAAGGCTTCTTCATCTACGAAAAGACTACACTGCCCCTTAAATATCTACAATATGAACATGAGAAAATATCAAGTGTGTAAAAAGACCAAATTGATCTTAACCAACTCTAGAAGATTTCTATACCTAGGAAAAGACCAAAATGCCCTCACTTAATCAAGCCAAAGTACCAAAATGTCCCTAACCCTAGAGATAATTACAAGCCATTAAACAATATAAATATACCTATTAGAAAACCCTAATTTCTTCTTCCATCTATGGCAACCCACATCTCCCAAAAAATCCTCTCAACACATCTCCTAAAACCCACAAAAATACTATAGCAATCCCTCTTCAAAATCTAGCATCCAATAGGTGCTTTTGAAGGCTAAAAGAAAGGTTGATGTTAGGAAAAGTTACTTGAAGAAGCTACATCAACTTAAGGAGTAGGGTAGTGAAGCTCTAGCTAATTATTTCACAATTCAAGTAAGTAAGTAATGTTAGTTTAATAAGTCAATTTGTATGATTGTTGTATTTTTGTTTTTTAGATGGTGATATCAACATAGATTTAATAATAATAAGGTTTTGGTAAATATAGACGTATGTTTTCTTATAAATCGAATACCATAAATATATGTGTAAATGTTGTTCTGATAAAATTATCGTATATATATAAATATATAAGTATGATATGTCTAATGTATGGTATATATTTGATCTAATATGTTGATTATATGTGTGTATTTGGTTTAGTTTTTAATAAGTTATAATGTTGGAAATGAATCAAATGGACATATAAGCTTAATATTATATATAAAAGGCATGTCATGTAGTTAAATTACTAAAATTATGATCAATATAGGCATATAAGCATGTGAACATGATATATCATCTTATGGAATGTGTGTTTGATAAATTAAACATGTTGATGAATTGATTTATGATAATATAAGTTGCTGGAATTAATTATTGTATATACTTTTGTGAAATTTAATTAAAATATAAAATGAAATTATTATTGAATGAAATTTATAAAAGGACAGCTTAACATGTCTATATACAAACAGTAAATTTTCGTGATTTTTGAAATATATTTACTATTTTTAAAAAAAATTTCAAAATAGCAAAACAAGGCAAAATAGTGTTTTGGCCAGCAGTGGTGGCGTGAATTCATATGGCCGAACCGGTGCCTTTTTCTTCTTCTTTTTGGCTGAAATTACAATAGTTTGAAAGCTTAAGATGTCTACTTTAATTTGGTGTAAAGAACTGGACAAGAACCGATGGGGTTAATGGTCAAATTCGATCAAACTAATCGGTCATCGCTGAAATTACAATGGTTTGAAAGCTTAAGATGTCTACTTTAATTTGGTGTAAAGAATTGGACAAGAACCGATGGGCTTAATGGTCAATCCGATCGAACTGATCGGTCATCACTATTTATGCTCTGTTCTTGACAGTTTTGAGTAAATTAAAATTAAAACCATAATTAAATAATTATTTTAGGCCAAATGAACTTATAAACATGTAAATATATGTGTTGGTAAGTTTACATAAAAATCTTAGCTTAAGAACCCAAGTTTAAGATAGTGAATCGATTTATTAAAGATAGGGTGCATACTAGTTTTCTATAGGAAATGAAACATTGGAATTTAAGGTAAATTATTTCTAATCAAATAAATATAAATAATGTGTTCGAATATTAAAATAATAATTTTAAGATAGATAATTATTGATTTTGATTATAGGAATTTATTTAATAAAATAGGAATAAATATGATCTTTTAACATAATATAAACGTAATAGTAAACTAGTTTAAATTCCATAACCTATTCAGATATAAAAATATATTATAAATGATATAAATAAAATAATTATATTTTAAATGAGTTATTTTACTTAATAAAAAAATTATTAGATTGATTATATGATATGTTATTGAAATTACCATTTTAGCAACCTAATTACCATAAAATTGGTTTAGTATACTAAGTTGAATATAGAATGAATTTGAATGATTAATTCTATTTCGACTTGGCTAAATTAAGCTGATATAGACTTATTAACTAGTATTGGTTTGTAAATTCTTCAAAGACCAACAATTTATACTTATATGTTAATCTAACTAGTAAACTATTATATGATCATAATAACTAGTAAATGGCTTAAAGATAATTATAATATGATAGACCATGAACAATAAGAGGAGTATGTTGTTTCAAATGTATATTTGCAAGAAAACTAAGTAGTTAATACAAGTTTGATATAAGTTGATAATTGAATCAAATGCTTATATGGATTAATCTTTGAAGCAAATATTTGTTAGGAGTCTGCCTTCTGTTTTATCTTCTGGTCTATCTTCTGATTGTTCAGAGTACATATTTTGTACCACATACGCAGTGACTTGTGTGTTGCTTGCTAGGATAGACATCATAAATCAATTAATATTTAAAGATGGCCTTAATAACTGTTTGCTGCTTGTGCGTGGTCGTTTAACCCGATCCGAGGGCCGACATCCTTGCTAGGCAATGCCAGCACGGTAGTTAGGTACTTAGGCTACCCGCCATCATTGACATTGGACAAATGATGGTTATTAGTGGCTCGACAGGTAGCTGATGGGGAGACGGTATCGGGGTAACATTTATTCATATTGGAAAGAAGTTGTATTAAGTAGTTTAATATATGAGCTCTGTTACTTTACTTAATTACAATAGACTATTATAGATAGAGATATGTAACTGCTGTGGCCCCTAGGTATTCGGGTTGCCTATATTAACCCCCTGAGCAGTTGCTGCTACTCAGGACCCCTAGGTTCCCAGCATGTTACCGGAGTGTGAGTGCTCCACTATTGTTGTCGCACTTTAATTTAAAGATATAAATTGTTGATTGTTGCATTGCATTTAGAACAGGTGTGTATGCCCATCTCGTGTGTGCTTGTGTTGCTGTCGTACTGGGCTTCGGCTCATTCTTTTCTTTTTCAGGTGATGATCTGGATGCTTATGATTATCGGGTATGGGACAGCTCTAAAGGAGCTTGTTAACGAGTTGAGTGCTTAGGAAGGTTGAACTGTTTATGCTATTAGCAAAAGTTACTTATCATCTTTTCAAACTTATGATTTGATGAGTGCATATCTATGAGCCCATGGTTGTATCTTGAGATACTAGACACCGTATACTTTGAGATACTTGATGGTATGATATTTATTTATAAACGTTTGTCTACTCACAAAAGGAGCTTGTATGAAAATCATTTTGAGAAATTTACTTTATTATATGTAATGGTCTACTCAAGAAAATAGCCTATTTAGAAATCGTTTTAAAAAAATGTATTTCTTTTCCGCTGCAACTCTAGTTGTTTTCAAAATCCAATTCAATGATTTTAGAATCTAAAATTTGTTTAGCAACGATCACGATAAACTGTAGATTAGATCAGCCTTAATGTATAATGTGTAAGTGTTATACGTGGTGGCTGGCACGCCTTGAACCAAATTCGGGGCATGATAAACATTCAATGTAATAGCCTCGTTTAAGGTTAATAGACATTATGCATCTCCATTTATTTCAATCCATATTTATATGCAGCTTAATTAACACTCATAGTGAACTACAGATACTACTTCTCACCGATCGTAAATGCACATTATCCTAATACCGTTTTTCCTATCAGCTACCCATCAAGCCACTAATGATGGTATAACTGCCTAACTACTGTGCTATCATTACTTAATAATATTGTTGCTCCATAGCCTGGATTAAACTATAGACGGACAAACAACACATTCAATTATTAGGTCATCTTTAAGTTAAGTCCATTTGAGAAACAATATGCATATCACTACGTACTTGACATCGAATTAGTAAACGGTAATGGATAACGTGAAAGACCATAGATTAATTGAATATTTGTTTAAGGAGTATTAATTGTATAAGAATGAAGTATGCAAACTAATGATTTAAGTCATATTGAATAATCAATTAATGCAAGGTCTTACGTAGTGTAAGGCTTTTAAAATATAATTGAGTTGAATTTATTTAGGGTGGTTAGGTGATTTGGATTAAGCTCATTGAATTTATTTAGATGTATTGGCTCCTTAATGGTCATAGATTAGGCCCAGTAAGAATGGGCTTTAGGGTTTATGAATCGAACCTATTAAGAAAAATATACATTAAATTAGGTGGAAATAGGCTTTATTTTGAAATTAGGTCCAATAAGAATAATATTGATTATTGTACCTAATAATTGACTGTAAATTCGATTTAGATTAAATTAGACCCTAATTTAGCTATTTAACCTTCTAATATTAATGGTACTTGAGGGCTTTTAGGCCCATGGAAGGGATTTAGGGTCTGCTTGGATTGTTAGATTTTTATCTGTATCATATCTGCATCTGTAACTTATCTGTATTATATTTGTTTGGTCAATTTATGAGTAAAACTGCCAGTTTTCCATTGGTATTTGTTTTTTTTTTTAACAAATATTTGTTTGAAAATGACAAAAAAATATAATGTTAAAATGACTAGGATATGATGAAACAAACAGACCCTAAGCCTAATTATGTATTTCAATACTTAGAATTGATAATGAACTTAAATATTTGAGATGCCCAATTGGAATAAGTAAATGGTATTTGACCAACATTATGGAATTTAAGCCCATAAAGCATAAGGTTAAATATAGGCTATAATTTGGATTTTAGATGGCTAAGAAGAATTGATGAGATTAAAGTTGGGTCCATTTGGTGTAAATAGGCCTAACTAGCTAGAAATCATGTTATTGGGTGTAGGGTTGTGTTTCTAAACCAATTTTATCTAATTAAACTCATTTGTAGTTATTTAGTCAAATTGGATATTATTTTAGTATTTAGGTGTAAAAAAAATTATCAAAGCAAAAAATTATTTATGTTAGCTAAGGTGGACCTAAATTAATTCTTAACTTCATTTTAGGTTATTTAGATAAAATTAGATTTATTCTTACTATCTTGACCTATTTTAGGTCACTTAAGCATTTGTCATATTGAATCTATTTCCAATAATTTAGCCCATTTACTCTTAAAATAATTATTAATTCCATTTTATGATCCTTTTAAACCAAAAATATTAGAAAAACCTATTTCAACTTTGAAAATCCATGCTCATTTGTATAATTATAAGCATACAATAACCCAGTTTGGCATAATTAGCTCATTTAAGTTCCTCTAACTAAATTGAGCCCTAAGTTATTAAATAAGTCCATTTAACATGTTAAGGTCCATATTAATTCATTTTAATTGATTTGAGCCCATATTATGCCCGTTTATTCAATTTTATAACTAAAAGCTCTATTATAACTAATTAACCTAATTTGATCCATTAACGTATATTTATCCAATTTTAATTTTAAAAAAGATTAATAACTTAGAATATAACTACATTAAATTGTTATAGCTCATTATCCATTAATCAAGTTGGTTTAGTAATTAAAATAATTAATTAGGCTGAAACAGGGAATTTTCATCTAAATCAGTGCTGAACCAGGAGATGGTTTTGTGCATGACTGATCCAAGCTTGGTTTGGTTCGATGGGTTTTTAGTTCGATTCATTTTTCATACTTAAATACACTTCTTAAGCTCTCTAGAAGACAAGGGGTAGTGGTCTAAGGTGGTCGGAAGGTGGCTGGTTCGGCAATTTGAAAAAGACGTGTTGCAACACATTTTTTACCATGCCAGCCAAAATTAAAATAATTTTAAAAAAATATTAAATGCCCTTACAAAATTTAAAAAACTCGCAGTTTACTACTAGACACATAGACATTTGATCCACAAAGATTTCATACAAAAGTAAATTTGTTTGGTATTTTATTTATTTTTCTTAAGAAATTCTTCTATTAGGCCTATAAAAATAGAAAAATAATTTGAAAATTACTATACCTTCTAGTTTACAACCTAAAATATTATACTATCCTTTTCATGAATTTTACGCAAAAATAAATTCATGTAATACCCAAACTAATATCACATAACATAGCAAGTGACATGTTTATCTTCTATTCAGCTAACATATTATTGTTTTTATTTAATGTCATTATGAAAAATCACTAGAAAAATCATATAAAACAAATAAAATATATATATATATATCTTGTGAATTTATCTTAACCATATTTACATCTTAAATCTGCTAAATAACACATAAACAATGTCAATATCAACATATTATGATTAAATCACTTAACACATGATATATTGCCTAAATCATATATTTTATATTCTATATTTTTAGTGTTATATTCTATTATTTACTATCACATTACACTAACCACAAAAATTAATTAAAACACTTGTAGTAGAAAGACAAGCTAAAACCATCACTATCATACTTCTAGGAGGTTGATGAAGTTCATTTTGCCTCTAGTCCAATTCCCTTTTGAATCACCTAGATTTCAAAACAAAAAATAGAGATTTGTAAGGTTTCTGTTGGTCCCAATAATGTAATCGGGAAAGGTGATTGAATTGGTTACTTAGAATTTTAAAAATTTTGTGATTAAAACTGAAATTCCCTTTTTGATTACTCAAACAATTTTGGCATGAAAATTTTGTGCAATATAAAAATTAAAGTAAATAATAATATATGCAAAAAAAATAAAAAGGAGTAAGAGAAGAAAAGCTAAGACACGAACTTAAAGTGGTTCTGTCTTGTGCCTATGTAGAGACTCAGACTCACCCCTATATTTAAAATAGGTGAATCTAGATCTCCAACATATATAACTTGTAGTATTATATGTAAGGTTGATTACAAGGATCAATTTGGATATTTATTTACCTAAATCTCTTATAAGAACAAATTTGAAAACTATTAATTCTTCAAACTTTTTAGAAAAAAATAACAATTACTTTACATTTACATATAAGATACAAATCCACTACAGCCATATATACATATAGATATTACAAACAAAGGCTTATAAACAAGCCATAAGCAAAAGTACATAAGTTCAACAAAAACTAACATAACTATTACATAGATTCCAAGAAAACTTCAAACTAGTCTATTACAAAAAGTTTCCATCCAGCCAAGGTCATACTCCTAGTCTTTTCAATCATCTAAGAAATCCTCAAAATCTATTCTGTACCCTATACTGGTATAGAATTCATCACTAGCATCAACACCTGAAATATGAAATAATGAGCCAAAGGCCCAGTACGTAAGTAACAAAAACAAAGGCAAGTGACATAGAAGCTTAAACTATAAGCAAATGCAACAACCATCAAGTTTTTAGAAAATCTTTAGTAAGATAAACAACACTAGAGTATTCAAACTTTGGACAACAATGATATTTGGGGAAACTGAGTAACGATCTCGATGCTCAGGGTGTTGATATAAGTTATTTAGGGACTTATATCTCATAGATGATATATCCATGAACAAAAAAGTAGCTTCCTCTAGGGTTTTCAGCCATTTCACAACTTTACTTAACTTAATCCATAATATCACCTAATCCAAGTGTTCCCATAAACATTGAATTAAATCATATTATTTCTCCTTAAGAATAAGCAAATGTTACATCAATACCAATAACCATATCAACTACTCGTCGTGCCACTTATAAAAGTTTTATTATAAAGACAAGGGTGGTTTAAGTACCTAAACTACTGTGTCCCCAATCTGAGCAAGGTGCAGCTCCTTGAACCAGTATCAACGGCATAATAGATAATCAATTCAAACAACTTAAGTTTTATCTCAAATTAAAGTAAATTTAGTTATGCCTATCCTAGGCAAGAAATCAAACACATTATTGCATACCTGCAATAGATCGAGGATCAAAAGTAGTATTAAGCCGATGATCTATAGCTGTTACAAAAAATTTCAACTTTTATTAACGACCTTAACTCTATTCCATGTATATATATAGCTCTAGGTTAAAAGATCATAAAATTCAAATAAATATTCATACAAGATCTTAACTCAATAGTTATACATAAAACATTATCATACAAACTCATAAAAATCATCAAAAGATTAATTGTTAAGCTTGGAAAGATGTTTGAATAAGTTTTGAAAATGGAAAAATAATAGGAGATACGTCGGACTCCAATGCCGGTGGCATTATGGCGGTGTAGTCTGCACAAAATTTTCTAACCTGCCAATGTTGGCAGTGCTAAGCTAAACGTGCGGTAGTGTTGTGGTTTACACTGGCGGCGTTAATCCGGTGTAGACTGCAACACAATTTTTTTTCGAAAATCTGATAGTTCCATGAGGTCGATCCATGTCGTGAATACCTCCAACACCGGTAATGTTGCTATGTATGCTGGTAGTGTTGACCTTTACGCCAGCGGCATTAAGGCAGCTTACATTGCAGCACAAATTTAAAAAAAAAAAAATGTAGACCTCCTCTGTTTCGAAGACACGAAAATTTGCCAAATTTTTCACTTCCAACCTTCCTTCAAACATGTTTCTATCATCAAACTTCAACCTATATGTACTTTTACTTCTTTTAACATATACAATCTGTACTTCAAACTCATCAAACACCCATATCTACCATTTCAAATACAATTCCACATTCAACCCTCATTTAGCCAATTCATTCTTCCCTAAACTATCACAACCCTATTCATTCCTAGCTCCATTCACTCTAATACTTCTTGTCACTTATGGAGCATAAACAACAACTTATAAACCATCAATATATTCATTCAATACATAAATAACACACGTAAATCATCAAAACTCATTTGACTCAATTCATGCCATGAACTCCACTTCACAAGAAAACTCAAACTAACAAATATACTCTTATCATAACAAACACGTACCTTAAGAAGCTTTAGGTCTTATTGAAAATCACTTGGGCTTTGGATCTTGACTTTGTTAAGAGTTTAGACTACAAGGTTTTGAGGAAAAAGGGAAGATAACATGTAAGAGGAGTTGTGAAATTTGTATGGATCTCTGGGTCTATTTTGGGAGTGTGTTTTTAGTCAAATCCAAATATTGACTTTAAGGGCTGCTAGGTTAGGGGTTCTAATTTGCATGGGCTTAGGCTTATTTTTGGGCTAAATGAAATGAGTTTGGGGCTTGTTTTGTGTCTAATTTTTTTGTTATGTTAATAAATATAAATTGAGCATTTTAACTTGTTTTAAACAAATTTTCATACACTTTATTATACTTACAAATTTATAGACACAATATTTATTCACATTAAGATATTTCAATATTTAAATACATTAATACAACACATATATCATATACTAACACAAATCATATATATCATACTCAAGTGCATTAACTCATAAGTTTAAAACATAAATTTGGGAATTATGGCTATTTCAGCATATGTCCATCCTTTCAGCTTCAAGACAAGGACCCTGTTATTTACATGGGTATGTTCCACTAATCTAAAAGAACTTGATTATAAGTAGTACAATAATTTAACTTTACTCAATCTCCCTAACTTCTCCTTTAGCTAAAAATTGACTATAGAGTCTCTACTTGCAATCCAACTCAAGTGAAGGACACTTTACAGTTCCTTAAAAATACAATAAAGAGGCAAAGATCACATGGTTGCAATAAAGATTGTAATGCACAAATTCAACACAAAGTATTTTTGCAGTGTTATCTCAAATATCTTGTATTTCACTTATTTGTGTCGTCTCTATCTTCAATTTGAATTGGTCCAAATTTATATTCTTCAAGAATGAGCTTTAATGGCTTGTAATCTCCATGTTAAATTGTCTTAAATGTCCTCAATTGGAATTTGAAAAGGACAGTTAATAACGAATTTGTTAGATGTAACCGATCTAAATTAATTTGAGTAACGTTCCATGCATAGTGAGCAAGCAATTTCATAATGGTTGTTAAATTCTTCAAAATTCAAAAAGGTTTCTTTGAATACTTGTAGTGATTGTCTTCAATTCTTATTAAAAAAAAAAAATCTTTAGCATGTAATGATCCTTCATAAAGTCATCATAATGTCTTCATAGACTGGCTAGGGATTTATATTCCTACTTTAGTGGAACATATGAATATATTACCTAAATATATCCATTTTTTAGAACTAGGGCTTCAAAGCTCATTTGTGATGCATTTTGATCAACTTGAGATGAAATCGCAACTTCTTTTTGATAAACCGATACCTTCTAGGTCTTTGATGTTTTGCTTGTATATATTTTGGAGTTCTCTAGATAATATTCTTTATCATTCTTTAGGTGGAGTTCCTTTTGGATTGATTAGGTTCCTTTGACTTGCTTTATTAAGAACATTTTGAACATACTTATTATATCTTTAGATTTTATCCCTCAATGAGAACTAATTCCATAATTGTGCTCGCGTCTTAAGCATTTTCGCCTGTGAATTTATCACATAGAGAGAACTGCAACTATGCTTTACTCATTCATGCCTTTGATTATTGCTAGTGTATGACTCGTAATTACTACTCATGCATGATTCTCTTCTTCATTTGTTTTCTTTGAGAACAAAATATTAGTTTTCCTTTTAATTCATTGCACATTTAACAGATTTATTAGTAATTTCTTTTCTTTTTCGTTATCAACAAAACTACTATTGAGGGAGCTTAGCAGTTTTTAGATGGTTTGAAAAATAGGTAAAACATAGAGGATATGATACCTTATAGGGTTTTGATGATTGAAGGAGGTTGACAATGTTTTAAGGTTTGTTTGAGAGAAAGGTTTGAAAAAATTTTATGAGTGAAAGATGACATGGATAGGGTCAATTGGAAATTAAGATAGGTATTAGAAGATTGTGAGATGGCATTGTGGATAGTTCTTATATTAAAATTCTACTGAAAATAAGAATGGATAAAGATGTTTAAATGTGGAAGATAATTTGATAATTAATATGATTTAATCTCTAATTTTATGCAAAATTGGTTATGATTTCAATTACATTATTTTATTTATTTAAACTAGTCCACTTAGACTATTTAATTAATTTATTTGAATTCAATTGCAAATCTATATGTTTATTTAGGTTTAAAATTGCTCATATTTTCACTAATTAATTAACACTTTAATAATTAAAGTAGGCATGCATTAAGGATATTTCAAATTTGATTTTAAATTTCATTAATTTTCTCTTTTATATATATATATATATATTCTAATTGAATGCCTTAGTTTATAATTCCTATTTTAACCTATTGATTTAAGAGAGGGGGTCTCCTAATTCCTAATTTTTCCATTTTCTAAAATTTTCCAATTTTTCCATTTCCATTCATTTTCATTTTATGTATTTAAATTACTTCTGTTTTTGTGAATTTATTATTCTCTATTCTTTATGCAACTTTTCAAATTTTTATATTTATATATATTTTTGTGTCTTTGTTATTATTCATTTTCAAAGGGAAAAAAATAATGAGGTTTCCACATTATGGTATAGAATTGATGAAGTCATCCAATCATCTTCAATTAGCTTAGATTTTTTCAAACTAGACCTAATACATATAATTCTTCAAATTATTATCAAAATTATTATGGTATCAAGATCAAATTTTCATTTTCAATAATTTAAGTTGTTTTTATTACATAATTTGATAAATAAACTTTATGCTTATAAAATAGATATTAAAATGGTTTACTAAATAACCTATTTAAACTTATTCTTAAATGTTGATCTTTTGTGGTGTAATATCTCAAAATTTATTGACATAATTAATGGCCAAACTTATGAAGTCTATAAACCATAATTAAGAAGCTTAATTTTTAGATTGCTAGTTTGCAACTACTTATTTTTCTTGGAGATGTCTCCAATAGTTTGACAATGATCACACTTTATAACATATTTCTAAGTATCTCTATATATGGTAAATAATGAAATCCTTACTACCAAATCTTGGCAACAAACTTAGAAGTTTATAAATGACCTTTATCTTCCAATGGATGATAATGATTTAACACACTTCTCACCCCCTCCAGCGGCACACATCTTGATATTGAACTAAAACTACTAGAGCCTATTTTTTCTATGCTTAAGAGGTCGAACCAAAATTGGAATTGGAAATGAGTTCAAATAACTCTCTAATTGAGAGAAACATTGTTATTTTTCTTATGTTGAGAGAAACATGGCTTCCACAATGCTTGCATTTCTATTTGTGTTCTTTTTGTTATGAGAATCACGTTTAAGAATACCCTTGTGTTCTAATATGTGCTCTCACCTGTGTTCTTTATGTCAAGCCATGTTCTTGCCAATGTTTCTATACGATGTGATTTTATTCATATTTAGGTTAAGTTATTTTATGGCATTTATACCCCTTATTGTTGTTAAGAGAACTAGTGTTTAAGGCCTTATGAATATTATTTTTTATAAGTTGAGGAGTGAAACCTTATTTCGGAAAAGTCTCCTTAAAAACCTTTCATTCCTATTGATTCTTTGAATCATGGTAAATAACCACTTAAATCTCAATTGGTTGTGCTATCACATTAACTAATTGAATTCACAACCCCGTTTATTTATAATTTGTGCCATTATATCAAATTATGATTAAACATAGTTCAGATTAATCTACTAGCACTGTCATATCCTTTAAATTACTTTGTCAATATTTTTACTTCATCTTTCAATTTATGAAAACTTGATAAAGTCATATTTTACTGAACTTTTCATTAATTAAATCATGTTTATCTATTATAGATTTTATAGGAATCGAATGGAAATTGTACTTAAGTGTGCATAAATTGTTATTTCAGGTCTTGGAGGACTTATCATACAAATACAAGCAAATTAAGAGAAGTTTTACACAAATTTGGAGAAGAAAATAACTTACACTAGCCAAGAAATCAAGCAACATTGCCGGCCTTCAAGATAAAACAAGCTAGCCTTTTATGTTTGAGACTATACACCAGCATAATATGAAGCAACATTGCTAGCATTCGATAGAAGAACTTCATCATCTTTGAAAATTTATAACGTATGCTGGCAAAATTAAGGCTTACGCTGCCGATCTTGAGCCGGTGTAACATGTGTACATAATTGAAATTTTTTAAGTTGGGTACAACACTGCTAGTGTAGGAAACAATTTAAGCCAGCTTTGAAATTTTTGAACGAACGTCGGCTCTTGGGAATTCAACGCTGCTAGTGTTGATGCCAGCGTACAAGCAAAAATTGCGTTCAGATATCAATTCTTCAAATGAACGCCGATAAGATCCAATTCTACACTGTCGATATAGAATGGCGATGTATGTGTCCTGCGAGCTGTTCCTATATATACATCTCTTGTTGATTATTTGGTCAGAAAAACCTAGGCACGAATTCCTCTATATTTTCCATAGCTCCTAGATATAGATTAGGGTTTAAAACACTAGTTAGCTTTTTCCTTTTATTTTGATTAAGGATTCCATATCAGGATTCAAGTGAAAGACATCACTTGTGTTTGAATTCAAGAACAAGATTATTTTGACAAGGTGATTTCGTTCTTTTTCTATATTCATTTTATGGATGCTGTTTGAAACTTGTTTCTTTTAGTTTTAAATAGGGTTTAGAGTTATTGATTTGAATTATCTGATTAATGATTTCTGCTTTTGATTGAATCCTTATTCATATTCGGATTGTTGATTCTATTTCACTATTGATGTGTTTTGGACTGAATCTGGAATTCATGATAGATTAGGATCGAAACTAGAAAATTCCTTTCTAATCGATTCTGTGAATAGCTAATTAGGATTTGACATCAAATAGACATATGGGTTTGAATTCTATTAGGATTTGGTAATTGAAACAAATTTTTCAGTAGATCACTTTCCTAGGAATAGGGAATATTAATTGGTTAGTTTAGGGTAATAGCTTACTTTGGAAAAAGGAGTTGTTATCTGGTGCTTGATTGATTAGAAACTGAATCCATTAACAATTTGGATTGGCAAGTGTGTTTCTGATCAGTAGCATACATTTAGTTATTGTTCAGATTTATTGGCTCTTAATCTAATCAATTTACATGTGTTGGAAATAAAAGGTTTTTCTATAATTTAGTTCTATATAAGAAAATCCAAAAAGAGAAACATTTTTTATTTTCCTATCTACAATTTAGACTGATATAGTTGATAGATAGTCTTCACTCCCTATGGATACGACTTGAATTCATCGAAGTGTTATTACTATACATGCACTCGGTACACTGGCCAATTAATATCTGCGCATTTAAAGGAATTCGTACGAGACTAAAAAGAGTAAAAAAAATATATATAGAAAAAGTGTGATAAGTTTTTGGCCTGTTGCCAGGGCGTAAACGGTGCTACTTTTATTTTTTGGGACTTTTGTAGACTAGGCCCTTTATTTAAAAAATCTAAAAAAAGAAAATTTTGCAAAACTTAAAAACAAAAATTTGCTTTCTTCTTTATTTATATATACTAGTCTTTACTCATTTGAACATTCTACTCGTTTCTCTTTTTCTCTTTACAAGTGCTTGAAGTTTTTGTTATATACCACGATGGATGATCAACAAGCATCTATCTTTCCATATTGTTGTACTTTAGAGCTTAGAGCAGAGTTATTATCATCTAAATAGTATGAGGGAGAGCCTTTGTCTAATGCTTGGGGAAGATACCATAGTTTGATGCAAGAATGCCCTTATCATGCGTCAATTTCTTGGACTCAATTGTTTATATTCTTTAGAGGATTAGGAGATCATGATAAGATGATGATAGAGTTAGTTGCTGGAGAGTTTACATAAATGTTAGTAGAAATGTCGTGTGGAGTGATTGCAGAATTGATAGGCTGCTAGAACACTGATCCTTATATTTCTCCTCCAGTGGTCTGTATGTGGTGTAATGGGTCACATGAAAGCTCTCTATTTCAAGGTGATATGCAGGAATTTGATCCCTAAATGTTAAACCAAGATTATCACCACACTTATGAGACTCCAATGCAAGAAATTGTTGTCAATTCTTCTTCTATCCCCACATTCCCAGATCTAGGTAAAGAGAAAAGTTTTAAAGAGGTTGTGAGGAGTTTGGAATAAAAATGGGAAGGAAAATTTGAGAAGCGATAGGTTGTAATTGAGAAATTGGAGACTTAGATAGTAGATTTAACTGAATTTGTTTCATTGATTTTTAAACTTGCTAATACAAGTGTAGATTGGGAGCAGTCTAGTGATGAAAAGGAAAAAGACACCCCAGTTAACAATCTAAGGCAAGATGAAGAGAAAAAAGAAGTAGTTGTGTCAATAGCAAAAAAAAATGGAGAGCACTTCTGCAGTGGTAATTGAGGTTGAAACAAAAGAAGAAAAGCCAGCATGAGAATTAGCTATAGAAGTGTTTGCAAATCTGACTTTAGAGGGATTTGAAAAATTGGAAAAACAGATTGACAGTTTTGTGAAGCCCTTTACCCTGATTGAGTAAGCAAATGAGATCAAAGTAGATGCAAGCAAGCAGGTTGAGAAAGAAGAGACTCAAGCTTCTACATCAAAGCAAATGGAAGATGTGGTACAATAGGAGCACACTTCTATAGTCACTAAGCCTACTGTCAAGCTAGATGTACCATCAATTCGTTTTCTAGGAAGATCAAGAAAGAGGAAAGATGATGTTGAGTTTGAGAAATTCCTGGAAGTTTTTAAGAAGCTGGAAGTCAATGTTCCTTTGGCTGATATCTTAAAAGAAGTTGTGAGCAAGAAAAGGAAAATGAATGGGAGAGAGATAATCATATTAACTTAAACATATATTGAAGCTTTGAAAGATACATTACCCCTTAAATTAAATGATCCAGGGAAATTCACTTTAGATTGCACCATAGGAGATAGTCAATTTAGAAATGCTTTCTGTGATCTAGGTACAAGTATCAATTTGATTCCTTTCTTTATTGCTAAGAAATTAGTATTAGGGGATATATTCAAGAAGATTGAGTGACAATTCAATCGGCTGATCGCTTTATTAAACGACCAAGAGGGATGATTGAGGATGTGCTTTTAAAAGTAGACAAGTTCATATTTCTAGTGGACTTTGTGGTATTAGATATGGAAGAAGATCCAAATATTCCTTTTATCCTTGGGCGCCCATTCATGGCTACTGCTGGAGCTGTGATTGATGTGAAGAACAGTAAAATGGTGTTAAGAGTTGGAAATAAAGAGTTGCATGTGAATATCATAAAGAGATGGAAAAAGAACCCTAAATCCACCAAGGTTGACACAACAGAAAATGCAAGAGTAGAAAATTGCAAGAAAAGGAAGGATGATAAGAATAAGACAAGTCATTTTTATCCTCCTTGAAGAAGAAAGTTTTAATGTCAGGCTAAGGCTATAAAACAAGCGTTGGATGGGAGGCAACCCATTAATCTCTTTTTGTTTTTGTTTTTGTTCTTTTGTTTGTAGCTTTGATAGTATGCCCTATTGTGCGGACAAGAAATATACAGGAGCTAAAGCACATGAATTTGTAGACAACAAGAAGATGAGCCTACAAGATGGACTTAATTGGAAAACTTCTCTATTACTGTACCGGTTGGAACAACTACTTTAGTTTTCAATTTTTAAAATCGAGGAAGTACAGTTATTCCTTTGTCTTATTCATCTTTATTTCTCTTCTCTTGTTGAATTGAATTCAGAACAATGAGGACACTGTTCAATTTAAGTGTGGGGGAAGGGATAATAGAATTTGAGAATGAAGTATAGTATGACTGTTGATGTTTGAAATGCTGTTTTGATTGAATATAAATGACATTTGAATTGGATTGTTATACCCATACTTTGAACTGTTTTGTTTTAAACCATTATATGACAATTTTAGGCCACAATTTTTCAAAAAATTTCATGAAATCTGGAGATGGTATAAAGAATTGTTGTTAGCATCTATGTAAAGAATGTAAATTGACTTGCTAAGTACATTACTCACCTGTTGTTATAATTAGAAAACTTAGTTAAAATTAAGTAATGAAATCTTTAAGGAACAAACTAATCTTATCTTTAGCTTTAGATTTGGAAATTTGAGAGTAGGTCGAGTTCTTAAGTAAAAAATAAATAAGTGTTCTTTTAAGAAACTTTTTAACGCTCAGTAAAAGAGGTAGATGAAATTCTTTTCTTAGTGATCCTTATAAAAAAAGTCTTCAATTTGTGTTGCATTCAAAAGAAAAAGAAAAGAAACAAGCATAACCTCTACTTCTCTACTCCTCTGACTCAGGTAATTGAGTTAAGAGTATCTAAACTTGAATGTTAAAGTAAAAAATAGTTCGTAGGGGTCCTTTAAAACTTGGATTAGGTGATGAACTCAAGATGTGCCAACTTAATGAACTCGCTATAACAAGGAGGGAGGAAAGACAAAAGTTCAACCCTTGAACTTTGAAAAAAAAAGAGAAAAAAAAATAAGTGCTTGTATGAAAAGAAAAAGAAAAAGAATGCAAAAGCACCAAATGAAAGAAGACTTATTAAAAATAAGGATAAATTCTAGGGAAAGAGTAGATACCACATATCTTCACTTTATGTTGCTAAGCGTATATGTCTACTAAATGTCTAGTAAAGTTTAAATGAGTGTTTTTCCTTACTGGACTATGTATTTACTTTTGAATGAAAGAATCTTTTGCTAAAAAATTGGATTAAAGTTTGTTTTGTCTAGATTAGCTACTATTTTTTTTATTCTAGTACTCTAGTTTCATGAACCCAGTTTGATATTACCAATGTTACTAAGATCGGTTAAAATTCTCAAAATTCCTCTAGAAAGTCTAGGAAATAAATGTTTTTTTTTTAAGGTTTGGGTTTTGAACATATTATTTCTTAGTGTCTAAACTGTAGGGCTACTATTGTTAGAGGTGAAGAAGTGGTTAAGGTTGATGTGGGTAAGATGGAGAAAACTATAGACAAAGATAATACCCATAGTTATGATGAATTAGAGGGTCCATTGTTGTTTTCAAGGGGGTACTTTAGAGGACTTTGAGTGTTATACCATCAATTAGAGGTGAAGAAGTGGTTAAGGTTGATGTAGGCAAGATGGAGAAAATTATAAACAGAGATAATATCGATACATATGATGAATTAGAGGGTCCATTGCTGCCCTGTTTGGATTGTCTGTTTTTCATCTGTATCTGTATCTTTTTTAAAATGATATATGTAAATATATCCGATTTGCATTTAAATTTTATCTATATTTGTTCTATTTGATCTTTTGATGAGAACTGTCAACTTTTTTTTTTTTTTATCTATATCTATTTCTTGATAAATAATTTGTTAACAAAAAGTTTGAAAAAGTGTCTGTATCTGCCCGAAAAAAAGCCAAAACAAACAGACCCTTAGATGGGGTACTTTAGAGGACTTTGAGTATTATACCATTAATACCTTTTTTCTTCTTTATCCAATTCATAAAAGCCTAAAAACACCAAAAGTACTTTTCATAGAAATTCCACCTTTTGTGTGTTAAACTTAGATACAAACTTTACTTGTATCACGTTCACGTCTTCTATGATTTCATCCAAATAAATGAAGTGTAGCTTTTTCTCTAGAACCTGAAGTTCATACCTTGACTATCTCTTAGTAAATGGACACAACGACTGTGATTTTACCCTGTTATTTGACAATCTTCAAAGAAAGAAAATTATAGTTCGTTAACCTCAAGGAGTATAAAATGCTCTATTTCTAAACTATCCACAATGCCATCTCTATGTGAACCATCTCGTGAGGAAGTATATTTCTTAAGGAAATCTATCATATCTATCAATCTCCTTTCCTTTAAAAAATCCTCATTTTACCATCCCTCTAATAAACAATGTTACTTGCAGTAGGTAAGAATGGTTGTCCCAAGATTATTGATATTTCAATATCATTTTCCATTTAAAGGACAATAGAATAAACTAAAAAGAAGAAGTGTTTGAGCACACTTTCCAAAACTTCAATAGGTACTTAATCAATCAATTTGCAAATTCTATGGAAATTGTAATTGGTTTCAATTCATGCAACTTAATCTCTTGAAGTAGTAGGTCGTAAATCTCATAAGGCTCTGGGAACTCAACCTTGCTTACTATTAGAGGAATAATGATCTCGCCTAAATATCTATGCTTTAGCAAAATCATATATTGAATTATGGCACTACACTTTTTTATAAGAGCAACAGTCTCAAAATTTTCTGATAATTATTTGTTTATCAAGACTTTAAAAGTTAATTTTGCTTAGGAATTTTATATTTGTCTTAATTCCTTGAAAACCTTAAAAAAGTTCAAGAAATGTAATGCCCAGACATTCTTGTTATTGCTTAAGGGGAAAGGGAAGGAGACTTACAAGATTTAACACTAGACTTGAACTTTCTCATACAACATTGTTGGGGTTACCCTTATCAATGCTTTCTTTACTTTTACTCTTATTCTTATACATCCCAATCACATTCTTTTTAAATCCTCATTTTTTTGACACTTACTCTCTTTCCCTTACCTGGTCCCTTTTGAATCTCTCATTAATTTAAGGTTTTACCACTTCTTAATTCAATTGTTTAGCAATCTACTCCAAGGTTTACCTTGAGTCGCCTAGGTGATTTTATTTAATGTTGCTGAAATAATTCATTCATGAGTAGATTAATCTTGGATCCTAAAATGGAAAACATATCAATGTATACGTTCACAACCTTTTCTAATGCAATTTCCATGGTTACAACTCATAATCAGGGTGTTGGTCTTTAGGTGGAAATAATTTTGATGAATTTTTAAATTTTTGATATCATCCTCGATTTTTCTAACCGAAATCAAGGTGATTAATGGTTGATGGACATAGTGAAATTAGGGACATTATTGGCTTGTTCCAAAATGTGAAACTCTCCGCAGGATAATCCTTCCCATATAACCATAGATGTTATATTCCCTACATAACCTAAATGCAAATTTCTCAAGCAAGATAAGTAAATTTTCTACATTCAAAATTTATTTGCGTTCATTCCATGCAAAATTTGCAACTGGATTGGTACAAATATTTTGATGGCATAGTTTAGTCTGAAATTTAACTGTAGTAACAAAGAATTCTCATGCCACACTTTTGATTGGGATGAAATGATTACGTGTACAAGCATGTGCGTATATCAATATTGGAACAAAAGGTCATAAACATGAAATTGGGTGAAGTATATATAATCGTAAACCAACTTTATTTGACGGATTAATATTTTTTTTTCCTACAATTGACATTCACTTAATATGTTAGACAACCATCCGTAATTGTCTTATGTTCATATTACCTAAACTTTTGGTCTAAAACACAAAAAATCTTAACGTCAAAATGCTTCGATACTCTGACGTTCATGTCTGAATGACTGCGTATAAACATTCTAAGAATAATCCAAAAGTTGCCTCAAAAGTAATATTTCTAAGCGCCTTTTCATGCGCTTTCGCCGACTAAAGTGTGGTCGGTTAAGAAGATATGCCCCGATCCTATTACAAGACAGAGAAAATGAAACTCATTTATTCACAAGACATTAGGCCATACAAATGCAATGTCAAGTAATCAAATAAAATTAATCATCCTATCGTTCTTTAAGCTTCATCATATTACCTCATTTAGAATTTTGATCAACATGCCTAAATTAACATTAGACACTACCTTAAGCATACCATTGGTTGTAATTACCAGCCAAATAACAACAATGAGAGTATAGCATTCACAAAATTTATTAGCCATTGAAAACTGGCCATATGATAGTTTTTGCACATGATAAGTGACTTAAGGAATTAACTATTCAAGCACTTGTTCATGCAATTCGGGGAAAAAGTAAAAAATTAAATAAGTGAAAATACATGGATCCACTGATTAAAATGAAAACCATACCCTCCAAAGCCGATGAAAGTAACAATACTAGAAGGTGAAATACATAAAAAGGTTTCCATTGTGTGATTAGTCTCTAAACTTTACCAGCTCGTTCACTTCGCTGAATGGGATAGGAAGGGAATAGAATTCCAATTCAAAGGGAATGTAATAGAGTTGTAATGGGTATTACAATGTTCATTTGGTGTAAAAAGTGAAACAAGTAAATATTAGAGTAAAAGGTTAAATATCTATAATACCCCTTATATTTATTATGGAAAGAGAATAATTATATATATGTTATTTTCAAAACAAGGGTACCTTAAAAACAATTCATAGATTAGAGACATGAATTACTATTCATCGTTTTATGTAATATCAATTTATTATGAATTATTATTCCTTTTCAGTGAATACCATAATATCAATTTTACATTGAACTAGGAAGGAATAAACAACTATTTATATCAAGTGAACGAACTAGCTCGTATTTGTTTGGATGAGCTAATTAATAGCCATTTCCATTGCAACAAAATAAAATACGTTGCTAATAATTTTTTTTTTTTCGTTTTCAAGCCCTTATTTCAAACATAGGAATCGAGAAACATACAAGCCTTCAACCAAATTACAGAACCACTATGCATGTGAGAAAAGGAGACCACAAAAGAAATGTATGAAAAATATTTATATATTTATACACTATATAAACTTTTCTAATTATTTACCTTTCTACATGTATAAAAATATTTATATATATTTTCTTGAAAGAAACCGCCTACTTTCTCCGCCAAGAAAGTCCAAATTTGGGGGAGGTTTTTCTTGCCACACTCGTGCACATTGAAAAAATGTCATTAAACTAGTCATGCGGAACATGATTCCTAAAAGAAGTTTTTGGAACGATAATCATCACCTTTTAGGAAACTTCATGAACAATTTTTCAACTAGATAAACTTCCAGAGGAAGACATGTTGAGGAAGCATATATAGATATAATATATATGGCGAATACAGCATTGTCGTGGCCGTGTACCATTTGTCTAGTATCACAAAAAATGGACATTAGCCCACCTTAAACGAATCGTAGTGTATGATCATGACATCCCTGTGGAAGAAACCTTAAGGTAGCTGAACTGTCATTGTCACATAGCACTAATTAAAGCTCAGATAAACCACGCATTAGGGGAATGGCCGCAAGGTTTTTAATGGCTATATCAATGCATTTTAGTGTGTGTGTCTATACATATTATATAAATTATGTCAAATTTGATACTAAAGCTTTCATAGAAATCTTATTTAGTATCTAAAATCAATTTAATGCTCAATAAAAGTTTTCATGGCTATTTTTATTATTTTACTAATATCATTTGCTTTGCTATATTAAAGGTACTAGTAAATATTTAATAATATATTATTTCTCCTATATCGCTTAATAGAGCAAATGTGATATAAAAAAATAGTTACAAAAAGTTTGATTAGGTATTAAATTGATCATTTTGAAATTCAAGTCCGAGTACTAAATTAAATTTTCATCCAAAATTCAGTTACTAATTGACATTTATCCTATATTATATTATATCAATACAATATGACAAATGAGGGTAAAAGTACAAATGATAGCTTGTGTTTCTATCTTTTTACAATTTGTTAAAATTTATTATGGCCATTTTCCATTATCATAAATATAACAATTAATGTTCATATTATAATTAAAAATAGCGCATCATATGGTATGTTTTACATATATACTTTACTTAAAAGCTCCTAATCTAAAAAAAATAAATTTAATAATAAGGTTTGAGATCAAAGAAAACATGTTATTCATCTGATATGTGATTTTTGAAAATAAGATATGCATAATATGCTATTAGGTTGAAAGAACATATACATGTGTTTCTTGTACTATTTTAGTTGAGCACTAACAATTGCTTGACAAGGAGCGACATGTGTAATTGTAAAAGCATGTAATACGGGTAAAGCTTTTGTACTTTATCCAAAATTAAATAATAACTAAGAATTCAACAAATAACTCATACCTGTATGAATTGTCGGAGATGAATAATTAAGTGGGGATATTAAGAGTTAGTTTTCATAGTCATGAGATAACAAGATATGTCCTAATCAAACAGATTCTTATGGGTTACTTCATTAAGGCATTGTGTGTTGGATGACACGTTATAATATTCTTAGAGCCCCCGATTGGCTGTCTTGGAATTGATTGTCATTTAAGACTATGGATGTTGCAAGTTGTTTTCCTGATTGCCTGTTCCACTTGATGCTCTAATAGCTAAAATTATAAATTATGTGTGTGTGCGTGTATATCTTTCTTTTTAACAATTATTATGGATATGTCAACTGAAATTTGTTAATGGCATTTTATCAAAACTAATTGGCGTTACATCAGCTAGCTTTCTAACAAGATATCAAGTATAAAGGCTTAATTAGACATAGGCACATTTCGGTTTTGAATCAGGATCAAAACCTGGACTGTCACCAGCGGTTCTAGAATAAGAATCGGATCGGTTGGTCGGTTCTAGAACTAGCTAAGAAACCGTCAGTTTTTCGGTTCCTAGATAGTTTTATAACCTAGATAGGGTAGAACCGATGATTTTAATCGGTTCCATAAAAAAAAAAGAAAATAATTAGATAAAAAATTAAAAAATTATATTAAATATATAATTATCAATTTTTATACTATTGCATATGAATAAAAAAATTTATTACCTATTTATAATATTTAATATTTTATTATCAATAATACAAATAAATATAACATAAAATTATATATAATTTAGTTTATATAAACTTCTCCTAAAAGCAAAATTAATTCCTTAATAACAAGAGACAATTTGTTTATATTGTAATTTTCATGTTATCCTCTAGAGTATTTTGCAATATCATATTACTAACTATAATTGATATAAGTTGTATTTATACATACATAAATTTGCATTCTAAACAAATTTAAAAAAAAAATAGCTAAATAATTTAACACTTTTAGATCAAATAATTAATTATTTTGAGTTTAAAATTAATCTTATTAAAATGTAAAATTCATTTCTTACTAAAAGAAAAAGACAGTTCTATGGTTCCAAAATTGGAATAGGGAACTGCTGGTCTAATAGAACTAGACTAGAACTATGGGAGATGGTTCATGTTCTAGTTCCAGTTCCAGTTCCAGTTCCTCATTTTCAAGACTCAAAACTAATGATTAGTTTTAGTTTGGTTCAGTTCCAGAACCATGCCCGTGTCTAGGCCTAATGACCATTCACCAGTGGGGGAATTCACTTGAGATATAAAAAAAAAAAAAAAAATCAAGAGGGTTATTATTATTATTATTTGTATTGGGAGGTTACTGTAGCTGGTCGATCACGTGCAATAGGCATAGTGGTTGACCTGAGAGAAGTCTTGAATTGATAACACATGTAGGATGTTACAGAGAGAGGCATTAGAGGAGGAATAGACAAACCTGGTTTTTTTGAGTATGTGAGTATGACAGAAGATCAAATCAGATATAATTGATTGTTCTTGACTCATTCTTCGTAGAATAAGTGCTTTGATCTTCCTTGAAGATGTTTCAACAAACTTTTCACATTGCTCTTGATCTTAGCAATGCAGAATGGCCCCGAAAGAGAAAAGAATCCACTTATTTATAGATGGTGGAAACTAATGTCAACCAGTGGATAATGCCTAATCGGATGCATGAGATTAAGAATGGCTGATCATCGTTAAATCATATTCAAACAATTTGATGGCCATCATTGAAGCCTTCTTTCTCTTTAATGGTGAGTTAGGTTAGGCTTTATGAATGGGCTAGATGGTTTTATTTATATTATAAAGAGAAGCCCGTTATAATTAAAAAACCTATTTTATATTTAAAATGGGCTTAAGGGTTATTTTATTCCATATAAGCCCTATTTTATTCAAACAAAGCCCACATTAACCTGAGAAGATATTTTTAGAGTCTACTTTTCAAGCAGGAGAAAACCTAATAAGGTTGAGAGCGGAATAAACCAGTCCGACGATCCCTATTCTGAGCCTACTAAGTTGAATCTGCCTATGATATCCTTTATTGGATTTGGTCTTCTAAGCCCTATCATTAGCCTAGAAGTTCAGTTCATGGCATTAAATTGAGCCAAAGGCCCAATTACAGAAATGACCCTTTACGTTTTGCCTCCTAGCCAAAAGCTCATTTAACAAAGTCATAAAGTGTGGTTTTAGGAATTTCATTAAGTAGAATTTCTCTTTAGAGTTATTGTAGAATACTGATAAGAAGTTGCACTTGACATGAAGTTGTGTATTGCGTTGATATAGCTAATACTTCTTATATTTGTCAATGAACCAAACATGTTATATTTTTGGATGAAGTAAAGTGAGTTAAAGTGGTCTTCTTCAAACTGAATGTAGAATATCCAATAAAGCAAGTTTGTTGTCGCACAAGAACTTATGATATTGAGTAAACCAATACGTTCTATGTTTTTCCTTTTTATGGATTGAAGTAACACGAGATAACCTTATTTTTCTGAACTACTGTTGAGAGATTAATTTCCTTGCACTATTCCATATCGCATTTTTCTAATGATCATCTTGTTTTTTCTTCTTCTTTTTTAATAATGCTTAATAATTACATGAAAGCATTAAAATAGGTTGCAAAGCACAACATTAAATGGGGCAGAATGGAGGAAAATGAGGATTGACAAACCACATGTGCTTACACCTCTGCTTTGTACTCAATTATGCTTAAATGAGGATTGAGGGATTATATGTGTCTATACCTCAGCTCCATACTCAATTCTACTTTCCAGAGTCAGTCATCAAAGACTAGTCTTCATGGGTATTGTACATAGTCGAAAGTCTCAACATAGCTAGAAGCATCGTCATTCTGTTATTGAAGATTAACTCTATTAGTGACATACATCAAATCATCAATAAGAATTTGTTCTACCATCCTAGTAGTAGAACTCCACTGACAGAGTGTTGATACTTTCTCAACTAAGTGTCGATACTTTCTCAACTAAGTGTCAACACTTCATTAGTGATACATAGTACTACCTTACAAGGATTGGAATAACTTTGTCATTATCTCCACTTCCTTGCTGCCATACTCAGTCAACAAGGTTCCGCATTTGTAAAGTCGAGAAAGTATACTAAGGAGAGCTACAACTCAAGCCAACGTGCTCTATTCAGTCTTCAAGCATATTTTAAATGGTGAGACAAGTCTTGGATGACATGGTAACCTTTAAGGTATGTAGAATTCGTGTTTTCCATCATCAACGAAACATCGTACTCACATGGTTGTATCAACTCCTCATTGTAATGCACTGTTCTCTTTGTGTTGGATGTACATCGCCTATAACTACTAAGATAGGTACATCACCTCATCATGCTTCACTCTCAAGTTCCTATGTGAAGTAATTTGTTCTCCAAGATCGGTAGATACTTCCCATAGTAGTCATGTTTAGGGAAAACCTCCAAAAGTTCAAGTATCAACTAATTCTCCCCTAGTTGATGGCGTGTCATTACATGATAAGACTTCTTAGTTGTGTATTTTGAAAAAATAAAATGCTTGAGGTACTTTGGCTATCATGGGTGTGCTTCCATCCTTTCTTCAAAGTTAGATAAGGTCTTTCATCATTCATGGTTGAGGTCACTTCAACTTTTACTTGAGTAGTTGTAGCTAATATGAAGTGATTGCTTTGATCACTATGGGGGAAGTCGCTTTGACTTTGATACTATGAAATGAATTACGACTGATATGCCTATTGTGAAGTTGCTTCAATTGGTCACTGTTGAGATCGCTTTGATCTCATAAATGATGTAGCAAAAATGGGTATTTCATCCATCGCATGCTTAGAAGCATATGCTTCTACTAAGCAATTGTGATTACCATAAAGTGATCGCTTCGATCAACCATGGATGAGGTCTCTTCGACTTTGATTCTGTGAAATAGTGTTATGGATGCCAAGCTTGCCATGAAATCGCTTCAACTCATCACAACTGTGATCACTTCGATGTCGTAGATAATGTTGCAGAAATGGGTATTGCACTGGTTGCATGCTCAGGAGCAAATGCTTCAATCAAGCGATGGTGACTACCATGAAGTGATCGCTTCGATCAACCATGGATGAGGTCGCTTCGACCTCGATTCTATGAAATGATGTTATGGTTGCCAAACCTACGATAGAGCCACTGCAACTCATCACAGCTGAGATTGCTTCGATCCTAAATGAAAAAAAAAAATAGTAGACAAATATATTTATGCACCATATGCTTATCAGGAATGCTTTAAACATAAGTACAAGCAAGTATAGAAGAAGATGGATGAAAAAGGAAAAAAATACTGAATTATCATTATTATTTACTTTATTTCTCTTCCTTATGACAAGATCGGTATGAGCAATAGGTAGCTTTTGCCTTTAATTCACAACTGATATTACTAAAAAGAAATGCTATTTATTATCTGTGCCTTCGTTATCCATCATTTGCCCATCATTGCCTTCAAGTTTAAGTTCCCCACTGAGAACCTTTTCATTAAAAATCCTCTTCAACGTCCGACAATCTTTATTAGGTGTTCCACCATCCTATGGAATCTACAAAAATTTACATCTCCTTTCTCCTGTGCAGTGGGTTCCCGCTCAACCCTTGGTAATATGAGAAAACCATTCTTCAACCATTGATCTAGGACAACAGAACTTTATTCATAGCATGGGAAAGATGAAACTTCCTGAGCACTATCTCTTCGAGGTTTCTTACTCCCTTTGAAGCTTCCCCCTTGAGCAGTGTTTATCGATAGGTGCCTCTTCTTATTTGGGTTACCCCTTATCTTGATAATAGAGTTATTCGTCCTTCGAGTGTTTTCTACTAACATCAAGAAGGATTTGAGTGATAAATTCTCTAGGTGCATAGCATACTCTATGAACACATTTTGGATGCAGATTTATTACACTATTGCATATGAATAACAAAATTTATTATCCATTTACAATATTTAATATTTTATTATCAATAATACAAATAAACATAACATAAATTATATATAATATAGTTTATATAAACTTCTCTAAAAGAAAAATTCATTTCTTAATAACAAGAGACTATTTTTTATATTATAATTTTCATGTTATCCTCTATAGTATTTTGCAATATCGTATTATTAACTATAATTGATACAAGTTGTATTTATATATAAATAAATGTGCATTCTAAACAAATTAAAAAAAATAGTTAAATAATTTAACACTTTTAGATCAAATAATTAATTGTTTAGTTTTAAATTTTTTTTTATTAAAATATAAAATTCATTTTTTTACTTAAAGAAAAAGACGATATACGGTTCCAAAATCGGAATAGGGAACTGTCAGTTTCATAGAACTGGACTGGAATTGTGGGAGATGGTTCCTATTCTAGTTCCAGTTCTTCATTTTTAAGACTTAGAACTGTTGATTCCAATTTCAGTTTGGTTGGTTCGGTTCGGTTCCAGATCCATGCCTATGTCTAGGCCTAATGACCATTCACCAATGGCAGAATTCACTAGAGATATAAAACAAAAATCATGAGGGTTATTATTATTATTATTGGGGGTTACTATAGCTGGCCTATCGGCGTGGCGATCAACTTGAGAGATGTCTTAAACTGATAACACATGTAGGATGTTGCAAAGAGAGGCGTGGGAGGAGGAACAGACAAACCCAGTTTCTCGAGTGCATGAGTGTGACAGAAGATCAAATTAGATAGAATTTATCGTTCTTGACCCATTCTTCATATAATAAGTACTTTGATCTTTCTTGAAGATGTTTTAGTAGACTTTCCACGTTGCTCTTGATCTTAGTAACGTGCAGAATGGTCCGAAAGAGAAAGGAATCCACTTATTTATTGATGGTGGAGGCTAATATCAACCATTGGATAACACCTAATTAGACACATGAGATTAAGCATGGTTGATCATCGTTAGATCATATCCAAACAATTTGACAATCATCATTGAAGCTTTCTTTTCTTTAATGGTGAGCTGAGCTGGGCTGGGCTTTGTGAATGGGCTAGAGGTTTTATTTATATTATAAAGAGAAGCCTATTATAATAAAAACAACCCATTTTATATTTAAAATAGACTTAATGCTTATTTTATTCCGCATAAGCCCAATTTTATTTAAACAAAGCCCAAATTAACCTGGGAAGATATTTTTAGAGTCTACTTTTCATGCACGAGAAAATTGAATAAGGTTCAAGAGCAGAATAAACTGGTTTGATGATCCCTATTCAAAGCCTATCAAGTCGAATCTCCCTATGACATCCCTTATTAGACTTGGTCTTCTAAGCCCTATCACTAGCTCAAAAGACTAGCCTGTGGCATTAAATTGGGCTTTTGGCTCAATTACTGAAATGACCCTCAACATTATTATTATTATTATTATGGCCAAAGTAAAATACTAGGCTTGTATCATTTTTTTTCACAAAGCTTTTTCATGCAATTTTGAGGAATTAGAAGATGAGGGTTACGAGATCACAATCCCTTTAAACCAACCAATTGTAATTGTAATATACAAGTAAATAAATTCATAATGAAGGGTAGAAGTGAAATTTCTAGTTGTTTAAAAGGGGATTTTTGTCTTTGAACAGTGAATTTAAGCCTGGGGAAGAGGTAAGCGAAAAATTAGACGAATGGACTTAAGCCTATGTCAAAGCCACCAACTTTTAAGTGAAGGCCGCCAGACTATGTATGTAAGATGTAGCCTAAATATCTCAGCAAAGTTTTGTGTTTGTGGGAAGGCCGGCCTAAAGGCCATCGGCTTAAGAGGAAAGGCCGGCGCCTTTAGTGTTTAGGTTGTCGACTTTAGGTACTAGCTTTCATGCCCAAAGTTATTTTTATAAATAGACTTCTAGGCTTTATGTTCCTCATAAGTTCTTTTCTCCTTTGTCGTCTAGAGAGTGTTTTTAGAGTTCTTGGGTGTTCTTAGGAGAGAGAATCACATGGAGATTGGATTTGAATCAAAGTGTAAGTAATTCTACCTTCATTTATCAAGTTCTTCATAAATCAATTCGTTCTCTTAAGGTTTTGTTTGGATTTTTGAAGAAGTTCTTTAGAGAAACCCTAGTTTTTAATCAAGATCTATTCTCTTGAGAATTAATGGAAGACTCTAGATTAAATCAAGTAAGTTCATTCTCTCTATCGTGGATTTAAAATAAAAGGTTCGATTTTTGAGGACTCATATCTATTCTTCTGGTTTATCTTTCAATCTAGGGTTTTGGAGAAATTGTTCTTTTGGGATTTTGTCTGTTGATAATTGAAGAAAACCTAGGGTTTGGGCTTCAGAAAGAATTAAAGGTAAGTTCTTATCCTATGAATCAAATATTCTATAAAAGTTCGATTTTATAGAGAAATTTGTCTATTCTTATTGATTTCCATATTAGGATTTTGGAGAAAGATATGTTCTTTTGTGTTTTTGAGGAGTTTGATAGAAGACTTTTGTGGTTTCCATAAAAGGTTAGGGTTTTGGGGATTTTGATAAGTTAGGGTTTGTACGGGTTGAGGATTTACATATTTCTCTTTATTTGTATATCAGAAGATTTGGAGATTTTGTGTTGTTGTTCATAAGGCATTTTGGATTTGGAGAATTTTCCTAAAATACGACCTTACCTTGTTTGTTGTATATGCTTGTAGGTTTAGATTTGTTGTTGTATGTGTAGGGTTAGAATATCAAATTAATTTAATTTTATATGACATATAAAATTGTTTTGTTGCTTATGTTTGGCTTTGGTTAGTAAAGACCACACAGAATGTGATACTAACCTAATGATCTATGTGTGAGGTTGTCCTTAGAGGACTCGTGCATAGAAATGATTTTGGCAGACTAGGTTTTAGCAGAGGACATGGTGTGTGGATGATTCTCCAACACCAATATACGTATATAATTATCTATTTTTAAAGAGTTGGTTGATTTCTCATGGGGTCTGAGTTACTCTAGGTTTGGGACTAATGTATAATAGTTCTGAATTATATTGTTTTGCTGGCTTAATAAAGATCATAATCTGAATGTTTGCATTAGATTAAGTTGCATTTGATATATATATATATATATATATATATGTTGCATGTGCATATGCATTTGTTTTGTAGATTGGCGTACTAGGCGTTTTCGCTCACTCCTTTCTTTTTTATGTACAGGTGATGAAGACAAAGTTTATGATCTTTCTAGTTATGATCTGTATTTTGATCATGGGGATAGCGATAGTAGTCCAGACTACCCTGCCGAGGAATATATGCGGATATGATTTGGAGAAAAGAGCCTTTAGATCTTTTACAAATCTTGGAATAGTATTAAATTCATATTTTGTTTTAAAGGATTCTAGATTTTTATGTTTTGAGATCTTTAATAATTTTCTAAGACTTTTATGAATTTATGGAGTTAGAAAGAACTTTTGGCTTTGTTAGTTTTGGTTTTGCCAACTTGTTTTGATCTACAGGATATTTTGAAGAATTTTTATTAGATGTTAAACAGGTTTTGAACCTTCTGATGTACCATCTGAGAGAGTTATGGAGATTATATTTTATATGTTTATATTTGTGGATTTAGTTTTAGTGCCTTTGCGTGTCCTACATAAGAGAGGACACGTAGCGAGTTGTATCGGCTTAGTTTGGGGCATTACAGCTTAATTGGTATCAGAGCAATAGGTTTTAAAATATGGTAGGGTTGTTGTTTAGTATAGTTTGTTGTTGTCTTTTAGATTTTAAGCTTTGATCTCTAAGTTGGATACCCTTTTCTAATCTTGTCATGTTTTATTTGTGTTAGAATGCCTCCAAGGAGAAGAATGCTTGATGTGGGTTCCTCCAGAGCTGGAGAGGAGGAAGTGAATAATGGATAGGAGGATCAATAGCCTCAAAATCAGGATTTACCACCACTACCACCGGTTCCACTTGTAGGACAGCAGGTTCCTGTTGATGCTGCACAGCTTATGTAGGCTATGAATGCTTTGCTGGGAGTGGTTAATCAGCAGCAGCAGGATATGAGGCAAGACATGCAGATGGTTCAGGTGAATGCTGAAGCCTGAAGACTGGAGACTTAAAGACTTAATGGGAATTGAGGCATTGGAGTTAGGCTTGTTGATGTTTTAAGCCTAAACAAGTTTGTAGATTTGGTCTACAAGTTTGAACCTACACTTGGTAGACCTATGGATGCACAGTTATGGATGGAGGAGGTCGAGAAGACTTTGCTGCTCAGGACATTCCAGAGAACAAGAAAGTAGAATATGCCTCCTATTTACTGATAGGGAGAGAAAACAACTGGTGGATGAGCACCAAGCATCATATGCCTCCAATTATTACTTGACAGATGTTCCAGTAGGCATTTTATAGAGAGTTCTTTCCTGACAGTGTGAAGTAGAAGATGTTTCAGGAGTATTATACCCTGTAGCAGGGTAAGATAACAGTAGAGGGGTATGAGGCTGAGCTGCATAGATTGATGAGGTTCCTGCCAGATCCATTGAAGGAGAGTGAAGAGGCTAAAGTTAGCAGATTTATTACTGGATTAGAGCCTGGGATCCAGTACCAAGTAAATTTGATAGATTTGAACAATTATTCAACAGTAGTGAACAAAGCAAAGACAATAGAGCTAGGGTTGAACAGGATAAAGACTAGAAAACCCTAGAGAGGTCAGATTTTCTTGGGCAAGAGGCTAGCAGCGAGTATGATGACACAAGATAGAGGTAAAAGACCTGCTTTACAACCTTTCAGGCCAGCAGCACAGAATACTGATAAGAGATGCCCCAGATGCCTAAGGCTACATGATTTGAAGGATTACAAGTGGGTAGAGAATGCATTTTTTCATGTGGTAGAGTTGGACACATCAGCAAATTTTGCACAGAGAAGACTCTTCCTTAAGTGTTCTATTTCAAGTGTAAGCAGAGAGGATACAGAGCTATAGATTGTAAAGAGGCTAGAAGGCAGATTATTCCAGTTAGCATATCTTTTTCTTTTGGTCAAGGACAACGAACACCAGCAAAGGTATACGCTCTTCAGCATAGTGAGATATCCAGTGTGGACACTATTGTGGGTATGTTTCCTATGCTCCTGCATAGTGCATATGTTCTGTTTGATACTGGTGCTAGTTTTTCTTATGTTGCTGAATCTTTTGTATCTGTTTGTGGTGTATCTATTGAGTTTATGTCTAAAAGTATGTCTGTGAATACACCTTTGGGAAGTGGATCTGTTTTGAGCAGAATTTGTAGAAATATAGACATCGAGATAGAAGGTAGGCATCTACTTACAGATTTGATAGTGTTGGATATGTTGGATTTCGATGTGATTTTGGGAGTAGACTGGCTGACTAAGTATAAGGCTGTGATTGATTGTCATAATCTTGTAGTAGAGTTTAGTTTGCCTGATGGAGACCAGTTTGCCTATAAGTTAGTAGTGCAAAGACCTCCAGTTTTACCTACCTATGAATTGTGGGGAAAGTCCATGTTAGCAGCTTTGGTAAAAGAGGATAAGCAGAGAATGGAAATATATAAGATACCCATTGTGTGTGAGTACCTAGAAATTTTTCTAGAACATTTACCACGGTTACCACCAGAGAGAGCAGTACAGTTCAGTATTGATTTGGTACCAAGTACAACACCAATTTCTAAGACTCCTTATTATATGTCACCTACAGAACTTATAGAGCTTAAAGTATAGTTGGATGACCTATTGAAGAAGAAGTTTATTAGACCCAGTGTTTCACCTTGGGGAGCTCTAGTTTTGTTTATGAAGAAGAAGGATGGTAGTATGAGACTGTGTATAGATTACAGGGAATTAAATTAGGTGATAGTCAAGAGAAAGTACCCTTTGCCAAGTGTTTACAGGGAATTATTAGACCCAGTGTTTCACCTTAGGCGAGGCCACATGGTTAGTTTCTTCCTCCTCAATGGGTTAGCCATCAACCTTAGGGTATTATTCAAATGGTTAGGGGTGAGCAAAAAAACTAGCCAAATTGAACTAATCCATAACCAAACTAATCTAAACCAAAAATATAGTTTTTTTAATGGTTTGGTTTAAAAATGTTTCAATCCGAACCAATCCATAAATTTATGGTTTGGTTTGGAAGGTAAAACAAACCAATCCATAAAACTGAACCAAACCATTTTAGAAAAATATAATAATATTTTACTATATATTCATATGATTTAATTTGATATTTATTATTTAGTGAATATTGATTAAAATCAACATGTTTATTTTTAAATTTTTTTTAGACTCATGATATGTATTTTTTTTTTTTTTATGATGAGCTATTGTTTTTTTTAAAGCTTTTAACTTTATAAAGTATGAAATTTATTTATTCAGTTATAAATTCTTATTATGTATTAATTGTTTAATATATTTTGTCAACGGATCATTTTATTTGTTGATGAATTTTGTTGATAGATGATTTTTTATTTTAGCTAAATTTATTGGTAGATAATTGACTTGATGACTCTATTAAAAATTATAAATTATGACTTACTATGTATTGGTTGGCGAATATATTTTATTGGTGAATAATTGGTCTTATAAAGAACTATAAATTAAAAATATGATGAATTCATAAAGTATTTTATCGTGGTTTATAATATGAACTTTGTAAAATAATATAAATATTTAAGTATCTACACAAATGTAAAAGATACTAGAACAGAGAAAATCTTTAGTTAGAATTTTGATTCAATCCATAATCCAAACTGAACCAAACCATTATTTAATGGTTTAAAAAATTTCTAATATGAACCAAATCTTTACTTAATGTTTGGTTTGGGAGGAGAAAAAAAAAACAAACCACAAATTATGGTTTGATTTGGTTTTAGGAAAAACTGAACCAAACCAATCCGTGTCCACCCCTACAAATGGTGGTTGGGGAGCTTTCATGAGACTAATACTTTGAGTGAGGAGCTAAAGTTGTTTAGACATTTTGAGTATGGATTGTTCGAGAAAACTAATCTTTTGTTTAGTAGTGAGATTGGGATAACTATCAGCCATTATTAAACTTGAATGAATGAACTTTAGGGATCAACTAAGCTTGCTTAAAGGCAATTTTAAAGTCTTGTAAAAATCTCTTCGTGTTAGTAAATCTCAATTAATTTAATTTTTTCTACAATTTTCAAATAAAAAATTATTTTATAAATTGACTCCCTCTCTTTATTTGGTTAAAAATAATTGTAAAAAGTAGTTAAAAAAGGAAAGAATATTAACAAAAGGGGCACTTTTGTTGAGCATTATTTACAAGTAGAGATGATAGTTGGATTTACAAGAAAAAAGCATTGGATTGATTGACTTGATACCATAGGGAAGGAATAAATAAGACCTATGAGAAAAGTGATCCTTGTTGGAAGACTCTAAAACTATCTAAAAGGAAGAAGGAAGAACTAACCTAAGGGATGATAAAAAATTAGTCTATTATTTACAATCTATGAAAAATTACTATCTTCCTATTTACTATTTATAAACTTGCTATTGTTTTTTCTTTTACAATTTATGAAGGCTATAAAGTATTTACAAGTTCTATAATTTTATTAATCTTTTATTTACATTGTTTTTCAATTAATATCGTAAAACTGTAAAGGAATATTTACATATCTATCTTTAGATTATTTGAAAAGGGATTTTTTTTTTTTTTTTAGTATTTACTAACAAGAGTAAGAAAGCTATCATTATTTATAATATAAAAGTTTATAAAAAAATTTATTTATGTACAATTTATAAATTATTCACAAATTTAACATGTATTTACCATTATAGCTTATACTACACATATATCAAACATTAAAAAAATGCAATGAAATTGCACATATGTAGATATGAGGTCTGGCAACTAATTAATAATTGGACAGTTTCAACACTCTCATTTGAGTTCTGACTTTATAAGAAAAAAAAACTATATAAATATATTTACAAGGGAAGGATTTTAAAATGAATTTATTTACATAAAGTCAAAACTCCTTTTAAGATATGCCCCAAAATTGTTTATTTGCTAACTAGTAATCATTAATACAGTTTGGTCGGTTTTAAAAGTCGTCCGATTAATGGATCATGGGCCACGTTAAATGGAGTGACAGGCTAATTTGTTTCGAATAGTGGGTTAACACATCACCAAAGCCTATTAGCGCTGCCTATCCCCAACCCTCTCGAGTTCAAAGGTGGCTTGAGTCTGACCATATCTAGCACATCATTCATATAAATAAAATTTAAACCCCCTCAAGCCCTCCATTCAAGCATTGTTTTTTTCAAAAGTTTGCATAATCAAAGCAACGGTTAGTACAACTATTTACAAAAAAATTATTATGTACAAAATATACAGTTAATTTATAACAACAAAAAAAGGGGGAACAATTTACTATTAGAAAAAATAAAGTGGCTTGCCTTTTAAAAATGTCCTTAATGGAGTTGCTAATCCATCAAGCCTGGATTTTAGCTTTTTGGTTTAATTCTTTTTAATCTAATTTATATTAAATTCTAAGTCGTTTGACATAAATTCTTGACTAAGAATTAAAATTATTTTTATATTTTTTGAAAAATTTGGACTCCCTACTCAATTAAAGTAGGAAAAAAAATATTATAATCAATGAGTAGGTTGTTCTTTTGCTATTGATCCGCAAAAAATCAATTTTCTAAAACAACTATTGGAAATTCACGAGTTCGAGGGCAATTCTAATAAAACCAATTGGTTAACACTTTTAAATTTTCTAATTATAACTCGTTTCCTAAATGTCCTAAATTGTATACTGTATGATATTTAAAAAAATATTCACCAATTTTATGAAGATTTACAAAGTTAGTAAATTTTATTGAATTTTATAAAACTTAGCTAATGTCATTAAAATTTGCATATGGCAACACAAATTACATACCATTACATGAAAATAACAATATTCATGTTGTCATATCAATTTTGTAAAAATAACTATGATAATTTTTTTAAAAGATTTTTTGTGAGTTGTTAGGTGCCCATGTAGCTTTCTATTCAAGATCTAATGATACATAGTTTTTTTTTTTTTTTTTTAGGAAAACTTTAATTTGTTGGTAATTTTTTTATGGCAAAATCTTATGACTTTTTTTATATGAACCACAAATCTATCTGAGTGACGAAACTTTTCAAGGAAACACAATAAAATATTACATAAGTCTTATATCAAAATACTCCACATATTACCAAGAGTTAAATTATGATAATAAAATTTCAATTTACATATAGTATTTACAAAATTCAATATTTTCAAAATCAAGGTCGTAAGGTGAATTCATAGCATGATCAAGATTCACATACTATATTACTGCATTATTACAATTGATATTATGACAAGATTTCAAATTATTCAAATATATATTTATACGCTACATATCATGGTAGAGTCAACTACTAAAAAAATCATTTTATTATTAAATCCAAGATACAAAGCAAGATAATCATATAAAGGAGTGTTTAATAACATATTCATTTTGTAGATTAAAAAAAATTATAAATAATTCAACAATTCTATAAAGCAAATGTTTACTTTCTAAGCATTAACTAAGAAATTGTATAATTGCAAAGTGACTATTTAAATGGTTGTTTATAGTTATAGGTGAATGCCCCTACAGAAATTCGAAGGTTTGCTCACATTGTACAATTTTACAAAGGTCATCAACCCAAATGTGATTTAACTTGTATTATTATTTGTTAATATTTAATATAAAGCGGGTGGGATATATGTGGAATGATCTTATGGATCATGTATAGAGGTTAATTGGTTCAAATAGGCTAATGCTAGTTGCATCGCCCTACTTTAGGGTTAATACTTATTGGGACCTCAGTCCTAAGGGACTCATAATATGTCGGCCATAATCTACTTAGAATATTTGATGTTGTCAATAGGAAAAAATTATCTTTTCATAGACCTGTTTACGGTTAGACATAGTACAAACCATGAGTAAGAGCATTGCTCCTGAGACTGACTTTGTTTAGGTATAAAGTTCCAAAGCAATAGGCTAGGACAAAACCTTATGACATGAAGCCACTTGAGCAACTTTAGAAGTGATGGAAAAACGTTTCACCCAACTGAAAATCATGTACCAATAAATGGCAAACCTATATTAAGAGTTACCTGAAGGCAAAAATGATTGAGGAAGCAACTAGCTGCAAGTAAAACAAAGTCAACCCTTGCCAACTGTAGGAAGAAACAAAGAGCAGAGCTCTTCTCATCCTCCAGATCTTTTGAGGAATGATCCACATGCAACCTTAGCTAATTTGTTGGTTATTGGCCCAACCATGGCTGCCAAACTAAGTTTCTACGAGTTTATGAGTTGACGATGGGATTTTGATTCAACTTGTAAATAAAATTATTTTTTGACTAAACTCGTGTAGACTTATGATTTTACATAGTATAATCAGTAGAACCGGTATAGTGTAGTAATTTTACCCATTTTTTTCTATTTGAACTTTAAAAATGTGATTAATTTAATATGTTTAAATTTAGGGTTTTTTGGGTTGGTTTTTTATGTTTATCTTAATCTAACTTATTTTAGTTTTTTTTTTCTTTTATTTCCTTTTTTCCCCCTTTTTTCTAGAGGTTTATTTCTTCTGAGTTATACACTTTGATATATTTTGAACGATTTAAATAAAAATTAAACATATATATTGTTCATATTTTCACCCATTATTAAAAATTTTCTATATGTAATTTTTTTGTCATGAATGTAGTGGTCTTTTATTGTGCAAATATATTGTGAATATGAACTACACAAACCCAGCTTCTCACACATTATAATTTAAATGATTTGCATCACATCTTAATAATTATAAATGGTGAATAATTAGAAAAAGTAAATAATGATTTTAATTATCTGAATTGCATTAAACATATCAACGAGAGTATGTGAATTATGATTAGTAAAACTTAAATTTTGGTTATATGTGACTATGTTAATACTAAATTATTTATTTTCATTATTTATTTAAAGTTTTATTAATATAGTAAGTAAATCCATAGTTTTGGCAAGCAAATTTATATTAATTGTAGAATATTATGATTCTATGTTCCAATTCTACAGACTCCCGACGATTCTAGGTAGAAACTTAGAAAACCATAAGAGAGAGGACAAATGTAGAAATAGAGGCATACATCAACAACAAAATCCCCAGCATAAAATATACCAAGAAGATCTAGATCATAAAAGATCCTGCTAACATATATTCTCTAAAGCCACACAATTGGAGCCCTTCTCACTAAGTTACATCTCTCGTCTGTATACAATTATAACGACACCATTAATCCTTTAGACCATGTAAAAGACTTCGAAACTTGCGTGGTCTGGCACGGATTTAGTGATGCCATAAAGTATAGTGTTCCTAAGAACTTTCTGCAAGGTGTTAAGCACATTATTCAAGCAACTAATGCTAAACACTATCCGTTGCTTCAAAGAGTTCACGAAGACGACTGCGACTCACTTCATAACAAATAAGCCACTTGAAAAGGACTCAATACATTAAATTCATTAACACTACAAAAAAAAAAAAAAAAAAACATAAGATGAATTACATTGAAAAGTATTAGTGAAGGTAAGTTCATTTTAGATATTAACGTTTCATATAGTTAAAAAGAGGAATTAATATTTTGTGAAATGAGTCCAATAAGATATTAATAATTGACCATAGAAAAAATCTAAGGAAACTTGAAAACTAGCCTAAACTTTGATACTTTAAATGAACTTTGTAAAATCTTGATACCTCATTTAATTTATTTTGCAAAATGTTAATTCCTTTTTTTTTTTTTAACTACTTGTTAAATATTGGTATCTTAAATTTTTACCCTTAAATGTCAATACATTCTAATATAATTTACCTAAAAACATACCTAGGTAATTGTAAATCACCATTAAGGACACCTATGTGACTAATAAACAATATTCATGTATTATTTCATTCCCCTAAACCATGAGAACTTATTTTATAGATTATGGTAAAGATCACTTAGACTCAACAGCCTCTAATAATCCGTCACTTAATTGGAACATTCTTAATACATTGCTTTTGATTATATTACTTTAATATATTAATTCATCAATTATTAATTATTTCAATATGTGAAATCCTCCATAGATTTGACAATAATCCAATATATCTAAGTCATTGTAAAACAAAAATTGCATGCAACTTCACCTAATCATTGTTTTTTGCTCATACACATGGAACTTTCCTATATGAATGAGATCTAACCTTGACTTTCTACACATGCAAATTGAAAAGACAATTCATTATGCATGACATGATTAGATACGAAATAATGAAAAATTATCGAAATAACAATAATACAATTACATAGTTCCCTTAAGGTTATCCCACTTAGATATTATGAAATTACTCCTCCATGTAATAAAGCAAAAGAACACAAAAGTAGAATAATATCATAAAAGAAAAATTACAATGATAGATTGAATAAACTAATTAACCATTGAAGAATATAATCTTTTTCACTCTAACAAACCTTCTAAACCTCTAAATTTCCAAAAGGTTGTAACAAATGTGCCCTAAGGATTATTGCTCAAGAAATCTATGCAACTATTTATAGACGAGGATCTCACTAAAGTTACACAATAGTCACATGAGTCGTAAGCAAGATAGATAGCTTGATGTATGCTTGTGTTTTTTTCTTATGCATGCCTTAAAACATTTATGCAACATGCGTTGCTTCAACACATAATCATTTCAAATTGTGTTTCTCTCTTTTATGACCAACAACACGAGTAAGACTCCAAATAACTCCAAAACTTGACAAAACTCTTTCAATTCTTTAATTCATCCCTTAAAATAAAATAAAAGGAAGTTATGCAATAAAAAATCACTTAAAAAACCCTTAAATATTATAAAATTTGTACAAAGCATCACCTATAGACTATGTATTGTAGAGATCCATTAGTAGTCATTTGGCGGTGAGCTTGCACTTGCTGGCTTATTAGTATAGATCAATATGTAAGTGTTTTCATTTGGGAATTTTGATTTATAAAAACATTGCCTGTGGTAGCACTTTTGTGGTCTGTTGTTACTAAGGAGATTGTTTATTCTTCAATCTTTTGTTATTAGTTGAGGCGTGAAGCACTTTTTTTCATTTATTGTGGAGGTGTTAGGTTCACAAGTTAAGCTGCTCATTCTACCAATGATCTATTTATTATTGGTTTGTTTGCTTGCCTCTCACGTACTAATGTTTGGCTTTGAAAAGTCCTTAATAGGATGTTTGGTTATGCAACCTTTAAGAGCTTACGTGATGTAAGGTGTGCACAGGATGAATTTGGTTACTTATAGAGTATCCTTTGTTTGTTAGAAGCCGTAAGGTTTTGGAGTCTCATTGTATAAAGTGTTTATTGACTTACTTGGCTAAGTAGGGTCACGTCTGTAACCAATTGTTGTTGGCAACTTTTGCTAAGTATGAGTCTTTCTACACTAGTCAAATATTGTTGATTTTCTATTATGCAACCACTTCTACTGGGGAGTTGATCGCTTTATGAAATTTTTTGGTACTTCTAAAGGGCTGTGGATAAGCATGGGTTGTGTGGGTTTTTTAGTTTTATATGACCTTTATTATTGTATTGTCAACATAGGTAGCTAAGGATGTTAAGACTTTGTTAATTTTAGCCTCAAGGGGTCGACGACCGACCTTTGTTCATTGAAAGAACTAGTTGGACTTTACTACATTTGTAGTATCCTTGTGAACAATGCTGGTGAATTATGGGTATGTCCTTATAGATGCTTGTATTTGCACTATTTTTTTATCCCTTTTTTCCAACTGCTTAAAATGTTGATCCTTTATTTAAACCTATTCCTAAATGTTAATATTTTCTAGTGCAATTTTGCCATTAATAAAACCATTGAACACTATTTCACCTCCTAGTAATTTTCAAAAATATGTACACATCCCCAAACTATATCGAACCTTAAAAACTGTTTCTAAAAGTTGAAATTATGGTGATTTTGTGGCTTTAGTAATGATTGCAAAGATATGTGCACGTTTTTAAAAATTTATATATAGATGAAAGCACTTGGAAGTTTATGGGATTTCATCGCATCCATAAATAGTTACGAGGATCAATATTGGAGTTGTGTGAATATATGATGAGTAGGCTATTACATACCATGTAAACACAAGTTCTTAAAGGTTTGTTGGAACTTATTAATTGTACTTAGAGTTTGAACCACTTTGAGACCTATAACTTATAAAACTTATAGGATATAGGATATCTAGTGAAGCCTATAAAATTTTCAATTGCATTTTTGTAATTGAAATTCAAAGATAAATTTTCAATAACCTAAACTTGTCAATATTTTATAACAACTTGAAAGAACAAATTCTATGTGCGATTTATTAGGCATTTATATGCGTAAACTTTTACCCATATAAGAGGTAGTTCTTTACATTCCAACTTTATAATTATACTTCTATATTTATATGCTGCTATACTAATCGTATGGCTATTGGTCTAAGATTGCTCATTTTTCTATTTTGAGTGTCTTTATTTTGAACTACATGTTCATATCTTTTCTTTTTGATAGAACATAAAACTTATAAATAAAAAAAATAATTTTATTTTTCAATCTCCTATACATCTTATGGTAGTGATTCTAAAGCAAGTAAGGCTATAAATATATTATACTCTTATCATACCTTGTAGACGAAAGTTTTAAAAAGAGTATTCCCTTTAACCTTTAATATTCATTCGAAACCTGGCTAGATATGATATTTATAAGTTATAGAATATGATAAGGTTACTAGCCACTCTTCATAAATATGCAACGCCTTTATATATATATGTATATATATATATATGCATATATATGCATGTATGTCATATCATCTATTATACAATATGTGATGCACATCATGTATTATTATTACATGCTATATGTTAGGGATATTTATCATTGATTGTTATAGGTACAATATAAAACTTATTAGAGTAAAACACATAGCTTGAATTTATATCTACTCATTTATTTATAATTTGAAGACATAAATTTCAAGTGACCTTGGAAAATATGATGTTACACAAAACTAATGCTCATTCCACTTGCCCTTCTTTCTCTAATAATTCTAGATGACTTAAAGACATATAATATACATCTGCTTCTAGCTAAAACTTACAATCTTTTATAGTCAAAAGTATTTAGCTCTATATAACTTTTCCTGATTTCGAGACCACCAGTGTGAACTACCAAAGCAAGGTTCTTTGTTGCAGTCATTGTCTTCAATGTGAAATATCAACTCATAAGAAGCTTCCTATGTAACTTTTTCTAGTCAGTCTTATTTTCCACGTCCATTTTCTAGACAACTGATAATACCATCAAACCTAACTCAAACTACTGTCATAATCTAGCTCGTTCTTTTAGAATAAAAGGTAAACTTTCACAATCTCAACTTAAGCCTCGCCGTACATAAATTATAAATATAAATATACACCTTTCGTAATTGGAGGGATATGGTCGTAATATGACCAATGACCTCTAATTAAGAATACTTATATTTTTCAAGAATGCTGGAGTTAAAAATAATTATGTAGTATGAGCTATGTCGGTAGGGTCCTTTGTTGTAATATATTCCAAAGTCCTGTGCACTGGTTTAGTAAAGCTTGCACCATGGATGTTGTCTTAAGAAGTATTTTTGGTAGTATTTGAACAAATTTTTAAAACAGTATCTTGAAATTTAAGCGACAAAATTTTCCTTTGGTTGCTCCATACATATTTAGCATTCTCTGTATAAAGCAACTTGGAAATCCTTCAGTGATTTTGTTAATTCACTTTAAAAAAAAAAAAAAAAATCCTTTCATGTTTGATTTGAGTTACTTTGACATGCTAAATTTATATTACATTGTTAATAAAGTTCCTTTGTGGTGGTATCGTTATCATGTCCGAAGAACATGCTAGTGTGCTTGCATGATGAATTTCAAATGGGTTTAATCAGTAAAATTATAATTACTTTTTTATTAGTTTTTTTTTTTTTTTCTGTTGTCATTGATTTACATCAAAAGTTTCATTAGATCGACATATGACATTAGATTTACCATTAGAGTTTACTTTTGGGAATTTCCTAATTTTATGTGATTCTCTAAATCATTTATGAAGGGCCCAGCATTTAGAGGTCTTTCCAATTTCAAAAATGGTCCTCAAGCCACTATCTTATTTTAGGATCTGTTTCAATTATCTGATTTATATCTGTTTCTTATTTATATTTAATTTGTATCTATATCTTATTTATATATTTTCTTATAAATCTTGTATTCCTCTTTTAACAGAGGTTTGGCAAGAGAATGCAAATTAGTATTCTTGGCTACTCAAGAATTATCTCATAGATTACAAGAGCGGAATTTGAAGGTGTCCAGAATCATGGGAACTATAATAAAGAGAATTTTAAAAGAAATAAGAAAAATTGAAAGATTCATTTATGAATCGGTCCCCCTCATTTAATTAATAAGTAAAAAGAGCCGGAAAAAGGAGCAAATTATGGTCTTCAATTAAGAAGAATAATGCCTCTCGAGAATGAAATCCAGATGAAAATGGACTAATGATGGGGAGAAAAACAAAAAATATTGTCAGGGAGGTGCAGGAGAGAACATCATAATATAAGTAACATTAGGATGGACACAAAATTATTCAACTTTAAGGCTAGATTTTAATTAAGTTAATATTAGAATTATATCAACATATATCTACTCGTCATTAAAAATCATATTGCTATAAGAATTTCGTTTATATATTTGATAAACCTTGTAAGTATGAAATAATCCATTCTATAAATAATTAAGGTTATTTAATACAATTCTCAAAATATTATATATATTACTTGGAAATTAGTTATTAATTAAAAAATAGAGTTAACATATAAAATTAGTATAAGTTTTGCTTTTAGCGAAAATAGATCAAAAGATAAATCTAGATAGGATAACTAAGCAATAATCTTCCATATTAGTTTTTATAACATTAATCGTAGAGAAGAGTAGATATCTAGGTTTTTCCATCTCCCACGCAGGCTCAATCATCAAAAGTGATCTTAATAGTATATTAGAGAAGATCCAAAATAAATTAAGTGGCTGAAAATCTAGACATCTACGCATTTCAAGGAGACATATCCTCATTAAATCAGTTATTGAAGGATGCCTAAATTATTATATGCAAGACGCAGCTTTACCACAATCTTTCTTTAGAAAAATCAACCGTATTACTCGTGATTTCTTCTAAGGTTTTAATAAAGATAAGAAATAATTGCATGGCATTCGATGGAATAGCATTATAGAATCAAAGCAACATGGGGGCATCGGCATTTGGAAGTTAGATCAAAGACAAAAAGCCAATCTAGCGGGTACGATATGGAAACTCCATAAGAAGAAAGTGTTATGGACGAATTTGGTGCATGCAAAACGAAAAAAACGGACTCTTGAGCAAGATGGTTTTTTTTTGGAACAAACCTATCCGCTACAATCTGAAAAGCTTTACATATGGAACAATGGACTTTATCCCAAACGGTGATCAGACCGAGGAATGGCAACTCAACTCTATTCTATACATCTAACTGGTGCAGAAACGACCCCCCAATCTCTTGGCTCCATGACCCTTTGTGATGTAATGATTACCAGACTTCCTTCCATGATGTGTGGGCTGACACCCATGGCGAGAGGATGTCCTTGTATACCCTTTAGATGATGATATTCGGAGACGAATAGGCCCAGTGGCTCTCCTTCTAGATGACCCAATTGAAGATATCACTACCTAGCAATATGAATTAAATGGCAACCTCATAGTTAAATAAGCATATAAAGAACTAACAACTATTGAAGTGGCAGAGCTCCTTCCTCCTTATCGCCTTGAATGGATTTGACGATTGTCATGCCCTCCAAAGATTCAATTTTTTGTCTGTCCTATTCTTCAAAATGCCCTACCTACCTTTGATCGACTGAACGCTCGAGGGATAGCTATCAACTCAACTTGTGCGCTATGTAGTCTAACTGAAGAGACTACCGAACATCTTTTCCTAGATTGCCAATGGACCAAAGCTATCCGGCACCGCATGATTTGATTTCCTCCTTTTGAATCCTCTTTCAACCTACCACTTCATGATTGGATACGTCCAAACGGTTCTATTAGGCTACAACAAAAGCATTTCATGACGTGCCCCTGGCAATGTCTATTTCTCTTCATGCTATGGCATATTTGGAAAGAATGCAATCGATGTACATTCAATCATACCAAACCAAACACACAATGGTTAGAAAATGTTAGAGTGCCTGCCTTAGAATTTTGGGTTTTACGACAAAAATCAAAGCAACCATCACCCTTAGGTCACCTGTTGAACCTCTCATCCCAATTGAAAATAAGATACATCTATCATGCAGCTTTTGTGATGGGGCTTTCCCAAAGAAAAAAAAATGCTCATTTTGCCAAATTTGTGGGAGTACTAATTGATAAGAATAGATGCAGTGGTGGTTTCGTGAAGAAGATTTTTGTCCAATCCCCAATTGAAATTGAAATATGGAGTATTTTTTGGGCTTTAATGATGGCAAAGTCTATAAATCTACATAGATGCAACATTTATACTAATTCTTTGGAAGCTATTCATTGGATTACTTGCTCGCATATTTCTAGTATTTACCTCCCTTCTTATATCATCTATTGCAGGGACTCATTTCGGAAGAACCAGAGCATGAAACTAATATGGCAAGGTAGGGATTTGAATAGAGTTGCTCATGTTTGGCATCCACAACATAGAAAATGCGTCAAGATGAAGTGTTTACAAATAATCCAAGCCGTCTGTTTTTGTTTCTTTACTTGAGGAGCTTAGATTGTTTATAGTAGGGCATCCTGTTGAGACCCTACCTTCTACTTTTCTTTTTTCTCCTTTCCTTGACGCCTTTAATATGCCTTCTAGAACCTCTAAGGATTGTGCAACAAGTTTTGTATTTATTTAATATAATCCTTAGCAGTTCACCGAAAAAAAACTGTAGAGAAGAAAAAAATGTTACTAAATTAAATTATATAATTAGCGCCATTTAATAATATTTTATGTGATAAGATCAAAATATTTATGAAATGAACAATGTAATTATTATTTTTAGTGTACAATGAATAAACATTAGTTAGTCAAAAGAATACATTTAGTTAAATATAATTTTATGATAATTGAATTTAATGTTATTATTTATTGGAAAGAAAAAAAATTAACAAAATAAATAAAGAGAGAGTAAAAGAGAAAGCATGTTGAAAAAGTAAAAAGGAGAGAGATAAAAAACTAGATTGTGGGATTTGAACCCATGATCTCATAGATATATAGCCCTTAATCATTGGAATATATTTGTTTTGATGTCATTATTTGCTATTTATGATTTACATATATATAAATAAATTACATCGAAAGATATCAACGTTTGAAGGAATGTTCATTTAAAGTATCAACATTTCAAGTTGCTTAAAAAAGGGTATCAACTTTTGTGGATAAATTTATTTAAGGTATTAACATTTTAAGTAGTTAAAAAAAATATTTTGCAAAGTAAATCAAACAAGGTATTGATAATTGACCATTGATAAAATTTAAGAAAATTAATTGAAATGTTGATACCTTAAATCAATTTTACAAAATGTTAGTACCTAATCTGATTCACTTTGCAAAACATTGATTTTTCTTTTTAATCTCTTGAAACATTGATATCTTAAATGAACTTACTTACAAGTATTGATACATTCTTGTGTAATTTACCCTATAATATATATTTATTTATTTTCTAAAAAGAGTTAATTTACCTAGTCTAGCTTACCCTTGGCTTTAAAAATTGTGTCAGGTTACTAACTATAAGACCAAAAGGGGATTCAAAAGCAATTCTTGAATCAATTCGAAAATATTTTCTCTTCTAAAAGGAGTAATCTCGTTTTATAATCCTTAAAGCAATATGTTTTAAGGATCAAGTAGATTATCTCACTAAGTAAGAGGACATTAGATTTATAAGGCTATAGTTCAATTGAGCTCGAGTCAAGCTCAAATTTTAAAATTTTAAATGAATGTTGAGTTTGAGCTCAATACTATACCAACTCGACTCCACTTATTTACCGTTCTAATTAACCTAGAAAGTAACATGAAAAAATGGGTTGAATATATATTTTCTTTTTCCGAAAATGTTGAAATTTTATTAGGATTTGGTTAAAAAAAAGTAATAAGAGAGATTTTATAGATCTGGCCTAGCATCAACTCAAGTTAATCAAATTTAACTAGTATTAACCCTAAAGTAGGGCGGTGCAACTAGCATAAGTCTATTTAAATCAATTAACCCCTATACATGATCCGTAAGATCATCCCACATATATCACACTTGCTTGGTATTTAATATGACCAAATAATAATACAATTTAAATCACGTTTATGCTAATGGCATTTGCAAAATTGTAAAACATGAGCAACCCTTCAAATTTCTATAGGGGCATTCACCTGTAACTAGAAATAAACATTTTAAATAGTCACTTTGCAATTATACAGTTTCTAAGTTAACGCTTATGCTAATATGAAAGTATGTGCATGATAATTTTATTATTTAGGGTCGAATAATTATTAATCAACTTCTCGTGTGACCAACCAATTCCTAAAGTTAGCTGAAATTAGTAATCAAACCTATATTACTCAAACAAGTGTTGTTTTCACGTTTAAGTTAATAAAGAGGTCATACACAAGCAATCAATACCAAACATAAGCGGTATACCTCATTTCCCGATCATGCATATCCAATTTCATATTACAAACACAAGCAATGTAACACTCATAAGGAAACTCACTCAGGCATGCCAGATCAATGATTGAAATAATTGTCAGGGGGGTCCAAGTCCAAATAGTAGTTCCTTGTACATGGAAATGATAACATTTGTAAATAAATTGTAAGAAATATACTAAACAATAGCTTATATTCTACCCTAACCTATTATAACTCCTTGGTTTATAATGTTTTCTTAATTTTGCAACACCTAAGTCAATTTGACTTTGTATTCATCAAGTCAATAGTGGATTCTATAAAGTTTCAAACATAATATTCATTGGTTATACTATTTTTATCAAATGAAGCTTATAGGATAGGAAACTACTGGGGATAGACTTTGAATGGAGCTTCTTTCTCAAGTTTTATTTTACTAAATTTACTCATAAATTTATCCACCCTCATAGTTTATTCATCAAACACATGTCTACACATGGTTTTCATTACATTCCTACTCTCTTCTTCTTCTTTTATACAAAATTATTCTAGCACACCAATTGTCACTTTATGTTCCTACTCAAAACATAGACCAGTCTCATTACTTTCAATTCAAGCTATGTGAGAGAAAATTGATTGTTTGTACATAGTAGGTCTTAGCTAAAATGGAAACATGAAGTCATGGGATTTTTTTTCTTGATCCGTTTTATACTTTAAGAACTATATTAATGATCTCAAGGTCATTCTATATGATAGCTTTTGTCACTTAAATTGGTGAATTCATCCTAATCTCCGTAATATGTCATGAAACCACACTTGAGCCCATCAATGATCACTTCTACTATTTAGATTAGAAACTTTACCTCTTCAAGCACAGTTCATTGAATCCAACGATAGAAATTAGTTTGCAATCTTCCATAATCCCATATAAATGTCTCGGCTAACACCCTATGTGGAACATCCATGAGGTTCATCTATAAAGTATTATAATACTTAAATGGAAAATGCAATAATCATCATATTCATTAATGTTGATATTTAAATTGATAATTCTACTACTATAATTATAAAAGCATTGAGCTTGCATCTAACATATATTGCAAAGGGGAATCTTGACATGCCTGGGAAAATTAAGGAATTCTTATAATTTTTATTACTTGTCTATCTATCATCAATCCTGTATGAAATTTTCTAAACTTACTATTATATTAACATGCATTTCTCATACCAACTTTAATAGAACTTATCAAAAACTTCTTTGTCTATTGTATTAATCAATCGTACGCCTAAATTTATAATTCTATCATTTCGATCTTCAAAAAATTAAATGAAAACATTTCTTTATCATACTTCTCGGGTTTGGTTGAATTAGATAAAAGATTATATCAATTTCTATCATTTTTATGCAATGTAGCACTCACTTGTGATGTTGTTGAGACCTTGGATAGACACCCAGCCTTCCTTTTCCTTTCCTTTTGTGCTTGTAAAATTAGTAAGAAGTTAGAAGGGATGAGAAGCTTCGAGAGGAAGAATGAGGATGTAAAAAAAAAAAAAAAGGAGAAAAGGAAGAATGTGAAGTTTGCTTGTCCTTGTGTAGCAGGGAAGGAAATGGACTTAGGATAGAGAGAGGTGAGGACAAGAAATTTTCCTTATCTTGTAAGGTGATGGTACAATCTTAGTGCATAGATTAAGCGGATAAGTACACAAGTACCTCTAAATTATGGACACCCATGCATTCTTAATCTACTTATGCAAGTAACTTGCTTAAGGTTGAATTTTTATGCATGGTTTGATAGTGGGGACAAGAAAAGAGGGAGAATTGTCTTATTAGAATTTAACTATTCCACTTACTTAACAATTGAATTGATGTTACTTGTTAGGTTTTTAATGGAGCTTATTAAAAAGAATTATAGGCTTCATTTTGATAAATTGAGTCAAATTTGACTCAATTTGTTTTATTAGATTGAATTGAGGTATTTAAGGCCTAAAATGAACTAGTTGTACTTAGTACGTAGTCATTACTTGAATAAGTTTTAATTTTGGATAGTTTTGTTTTACATGATCTAAGTTTATGTGTGTTTAGCTTACTAATTTATCATATGTTTGTATAATATAGTTGTTCCTTAATTATTTATTAACAAAATTCTTTTTAATTCATTAAGTTCTTGCTTAAGATTTAAGGTATGGAGTTGACTTGGTATGTCTTGGGGTTTAGTTTCTAAGTTTATGAAGCTATTAGGGTTGCTTCTCTAGGATTAGAGGGCCCAACTATCTTTCGTTAAGGTTTATAATTATTCTCTAGGGTTTTCAGGAATGTCTTAAGGTGTATAATCTTCCATGTAAGATTTAGACTTCATTGGTTATGGTTTTCACTTTACCAATTAGGTTAACTAATCAAAACCTAGAGTATGTTATATTTAGCCATCTAAGTTACCAATTGAAATATTTAAGAGCTAATAATAACCTAGCTTATATAATTTTGAAAATGATTAGAAATATCTATTAGAAGATTCATGAAGCATGACTTTAGAAGAAATTTTGAAAGAAAATAAGTTCAAAATTTTAAATAATTGCAAAATGAAGAAGATAAGCTGATATCTTTAAAGTATCTAAAGGTTACAAGGTACTTTATAAAACCAAAAAGCCATATCTTGTCCAAGTTATAGTCGTTAGAAGAATAGATATGAAGGCTCAATCAATTCAAAATTGAAGACACCACTTCAACAATATATACAAAAAAAAGAACTAAACTAATTGCTTTAAAACTTCAATCAAGATAACAATTTTCATTGCTATTTACTTGGTGTTGACAGTGGAATATAGGCTGGGATCGCTTTGCCCGCTATTGCCTGGACATGCACCAGATAGATAAAGGAAGGCTTAGAAGATCATCAAGACCACCACACCATAAAGAGCCTATAGTTAGCTATGTCTTGAAGATACGTCCCTATGAATGGCGATCGAGCTCATAACTACCTTAGCCAAGAAGAGAGCTCGAGAGCCCACCCTAGGACCCCAACTTTGAAAGATCTCCATGCATCCTCGTCTCGACCTGGGATCGAAAAGGACGTTACTAGCTTGGCCACACTCCACGAAGCCGCAACTCCTTCACCTCAAGCATCCTGTTACCTCAGATATTAAGTCAGCTACTAGATGGAGATTTGCCTTAACAAAAAAGATTTGATGGACCTCACCCTGGTGTGGCCACGAAGTATAAATAACCCATCCCTATGGATGGAGGAGAAGACAATTTTTACTTAAGTGAATATTCTCTTGATAGATCTTTGGAGAAAGACCTACAAACTAACTTAAGCATCATAGTGGCTATACCAGGCAACCCTTTGTCATACCTCTGAGTACTTTTTTGTGTTTATAGGGAGCCAATCTCCAGTAACAGAATTAGCTCGTGCAACACATAGCACCATTTGTAGGAAAACCTCCTCCTCTTTCTTCCTTAGATCATCTTATTCACTTAACCTTCCCATAAACCTCAACGTTCTCACTAAAGAAAAAAACCATAGCAGATAAAAAGCAACTTTCAGTACCGACCATGCCAAGACCTCAATGATATAAGAACTAGCTTGATCCAGCTTCTACTCAACTACTAGCTGCTCTAACAGATGATAGAGCTCTTGAGCTGCCGAACCCGTAACCACTTGTTACATGCAATGCTATTTTTTTGTTATCCCAAGATATATTTTGGAACTTAAATAACAGTTTAGACAAATTATACATAAGAATGTTGGGAACGAATGTTCTAATGCCTTCCTATAAGCTAGAATGATAGAGTTAAAAGGGTTGAAGAACTGTACCTGGAAGAGCAAGTTTGTGCATAATAGAGTGATTCCCTAACTCGATCACCCTCAAAACATATGTGGCATCATCCTGGAGAAACCATCGTGTACCATAACCCCACCGTATGCTAGCACCTCCACAAGAGATCGATCCTATAGCTTAAGACTAACTCTGAATGTGTATCAGAGACCTACTTCTTTTAGGAGCCCTGTAAGAGTTGCCTCCCACGCCTTATAGGAGTAGAGAATGTCTCAACACCTAACTTAAACATCTTTTGAGTGTCGTACAAGAGATGAAGGGTGATCGAAAATAGATCGTGTAGGTCTTGGCTCGACTCGAGCTTGTAAGGACAACATGCCTACACTCCTTGCCACGTAGGCTTATCTGAGTTTAGAGAAGGAATATGCCCTTGAGGAGATTAGAAATATGATGAGAAGGCTATCAACTATCAAATAAAGCTTTAGGAATGGGTCCACTACTAGGATGATACGAAGAATAACACCCTTTGGAGCTAAGATCCAATTAGAGGTGTTCTCTATTGGAGTTGGGCTTCTGAACTTAGAGTCCTATAATGAGACTATCGATCTTGAAGATCACATCACCCAGTTCCAATCCACCATGTCAATACATAACTTCTTAGATACCATTTGGTACAAGACCTTCTCACCACCTTTCGAAGTGTGGCTTGGATATGGTTTAACAAGCTCGAATCTAACACAATCAGTTTGTTTGACCATCTCAATGAACTTTTCGAAGCTCATTTCATGGTGAGCAAACTATTAGAAAAGATTGCTTTGTACCTCTACACCATACAACAAAGGTAGGGCGAAACCCTAAGGGGCTATCTAGCAAGATTCAATAAAGCATGCTTGGAGGTCTAAAATTTGAATAAGTGCATAACCCTTGAAGCCATCAAACAAGGTGTCCTTATGAACAGTCCCTTCTTTGACTCCATTTCGAAATGCCAGCTCACCACTCTAGAGTAGATAAAAGAGAAAGTGCATAAATGCATTCGATAGGAAGATATTGGAAATGCTAGAAAGGAGACTAGAGCCAAGGTTGAGCCCACTTGAGCTAAATGGAACTAACATCGAGACAAAAGGCACTCAAGAGATTGTTGCAACTTCAACAACTAAAACAACATTAATCATGGTTACAGAGACAACGATAAGAGGAAACTCTTTTTGATGTACGACAAGTTCACCCATCTGAACCTACTTGTACACGATATATTCCTTGAAGTAAGAAACCAAGGGCTCATGTTAGAAGTATCAGTACTATTGCAGGCACACCATAAAGAACTGTTGGCAGCTATACAAGTGGTTGAAATAGTACAATAGGCCGACTCCCAAGACAACTTCGACTTTACCATGGCCTACCTAAGAATACCATAGGGAGATCAACACCATCATAGGAGGACCTTTGACTTTAGGTTGAGTAGGGCTACAATCAGGTCCAAGAAGATCACAACAAGTGATGAAAGAGTTAAGGGCAACACTACTATCTCCTTAACGACAAAGACTTTGAAGGGATCCAAGTGCCTCACCAGGATGCCCTGGTTATCTTAACTCGCATATCGGGCTGGAGGGTTAAAAGAGTGCTAATCAACCCTATAACTAGTTGATTTCTCTTCAACTAAGCTTATGAGCAGATAAAACATGAATTTGGGCCCAAGCTGAGGCTGCATGACCATGAACGTCCTTAAGATATCATGACCTTACCACTTGAGCTCGGTGATAGGGAATGTTACGCTACATACTAGATTGATTTCCTCATTGTCGAATGTTGGTCCCCCATATAATGCCATATTAGGAAGGGCTACGCAGTCAACATTCATCATAATTATCTCCTAGCCCTACTTAAAGCCAAGTTCCTCACCTGGTGGGGATAAGGGTATGCATGGGAGACTGAGAACAATCTATAAAATTATACCTTAAGGCATTGAAAGGAGATCATGTGCATGTGGTAAACAACGAATCAAAAGATTAACGCAAATGCCATAGTGACCCTGTTAAGCTCATTAAGGAAGTCGCCTTAGACAGTAGTCTCTAACACACTACAAAAGTGGGGACATCGATTCCTCCCAACCTAAGTGAGAGTTTGATTGCATTCTTGTAGGTAAATAAGGGTGTCTTCACATGGTTGCCCTATGAAATATGAAGCATCGGATAAGACATAATCACTTACTAGCTAAATGTTAACAAAACTAAAAGGCCAATCCACTAGAAGATTAAGCACTTTTCCCCATAAAGATAGGCTACCATCAAAGAAGAGGCCCAAATATGCTACTATAAGCTGGATTCATTAGGGAGGAGAAATACGCGACCTGGTTAGCTAATGTGGTGTTGGTAAATAAATATAATGGAAAGTGACAGATGTGTGTAGACTACGTTAACCTAAACAGGGCATGCTTGGGGATTGTTTCCCACAACCTCAGGTTGAGTCAGCTCATTGACAACACCTTAAGTCACGAATTGCTAAGCTTTATGGATGCCTTCTCGGGTTATAATTAAATCAAGATGGATAAAACTGATGAAGTTCACACCTCTTTCGTTATCTCCTTTAGTACATACTAATATAAAGTAATGCCGTTCGGGCTAGCATATATCGAAGACACCTTTCAAATGTTAGTCACTGAAGTATTCAAACCTCAAATTGGTAAGAATATGGAAGTTTATGTTGATGATATGATTATGAAAAGCAAACAAGTGAAAGACCATCTCCGCGACCTTCAAAAAAATTTTGACCATCTCTGCTTTTACAGCATGAAGCTTAACCCGTAGAAAGTGCCTTCAGGACCACTTTGGAAAGTTTCTGAGCTATGTTGTGTTGTAAAGAGGGATCGAGACCAACTCCAACAAGATCAAAGCAATCTTAGAGATGAAACCCCCTTTTCAATCAAAGAAGTGCAACGAATTGTGGGAAGGGTAACCGCACTGAGCTGATTCCTCCCAAGAAGTGCTGACAAATGTCTAGAGTTCTTCAAAGTCCTCAAGAAAACCTGACAAGTTTGAATGGCCCAAAAAGCCTCAAGAGGCCTGCAAAAACCTTAAGCATTTCCTATTGGAACCACTAGTGTTATAAACTCTAATCCTACAAAGGGACCTGTATCTATACCTCGCGATAAGTGACTGAGCTCTCTTATCAATCTTAACATGAGTAGAAAGACGACAACACTAGCCTGTGTACTACATTAGCCATATTCTCTAAGGAATGGAAGAAAGATACACAAAGTTAGAAAAACTATCTTTAATAGTAGTAATATCAGTTAGATGCTTACGCTTGTAGTCCTAGCCACACTAGGATGTTGTCCTCACTGATGCACTGTCGAGGATAGTCCTTCAAAAACCTGACTTGCCTAGAAGAATGATAAAGTATGCCATTAAGCTTAGCACATATAGGGTGCAATATCAACCTTGAGATGCCATCGAAGCACATGTGCTAGTAGATTTCATAGTCGAATACATAGGCATGCCCGAAATTGAAGGCTAGCAAAAAGCTAATGGACCCTCCTCATAGATGGATCTTCCATGCAAGGGGGTGGAGTGGGGCTGGCCTAGCCTTAGAAGGACCTTGCAAGGTTAAAGTCTACTATGCCTTGAAATTCAGGTTCCCTACTAACAACAATGAAGCAGAATATGAGGCCTTAATAGCGGGGCTCAAGCTTGCCACAAACATCGGTACAGACATAGGGAATTTAATCTTTTTTTTTTTTAGATTCCAAGCTCGTAGCATAATAAGTCAAAGGAATATATGAAGTAAAGAATGAAGAGATGGTTGAATTCCTAGAGATAGTTTAATCCCTAACTCAAGAACTATCCTCTTAGGACATCATCAAAATGCTAAGAACTAACAATTTAGAGGCCAACAAGCTCTCCAAGTTTACCTTCTTAATGTTCTTCGACCTGGATAAAATTGAAGGAAAAATCTTTGTAGAACACCTCTTAGAGAAATCCATTGCACATAAAATGCACTGAGTTAGATGGCATCAATAGAAGGATACCTAAAAAATGGTACCTTACCCTCTGACATGATAGAGGAGAAGAACTAACATACAAGGAAGCCAACTATATTCTAATTAATGGAGTGCTATACAAAAGGGGTTTGAGCATTCCTTTACTACAGCGCTTGCATCTAGAGGAAGGATAATAGGTCTTGGAAGACCATCATGTTGGGGAGTATAGCAACCATGTTAAGCTTAATCGCTACATACCCTATTGTTTGAGCAGGGTACTTCTGGCCTACTATACAAACTAACGCATAGGAATTCATCTAACAGTGCGAGTGATGTCAGAAGACTACCCCTGTTGATCACAACCAAAGCACAAATCTTTATTGCCTCACTGCCCCATGGCCATTCACCATGTGGGGGCTTGATATTCTTGATCCTTTCCTTGCTTCGACTGGGCAAAAGAAATTCATCCTAGTTAGATGTGACTGTTTTGCAAATTTATAGAAGAAGTTATGAATGAAATGACAGTTTAAAGAAAATGCGATTTCTCTTACTCCCATTTCAAATTAAAAATCTCCAACGATAAGTTAAGTTCAACAAGGGCCTTGAGAGTTTAAAATACTCCGCCCTCTTGTGCTAATAGAGCTCAGTTAACTCCCTCTTAAGCGCAACTCCCCTCAAGAGTTTGGGTGACTCTCTCTTAATGGTAATTTCCCCCAAGATCTTAGTTGACTGCCTTTTAAGGGTAACTCCCCCCAAGAGCTAGAATGACCCCCATGACAAGCTTTGAGTAACTCCCCTCTAAAGCCCGAATCTAACATGCTAATGGGATAAGTCTACAATCTTGGCTAGGATCCACATATACAAAGTGAAAGTGAACTTAAACTACATAACGAGGTAAGAACTTAAGGAAAAAAGAAAATATAAATTTCATTAATTGGAAGCATATCATTACAGTAGTTTTGATTGGCATCTTAGCTAAGTTAGTTTTTAACTGGCATCCCAGCCAAAAGATTACAAGATGTATCTCTACAAGCCTAAACATCCATAAAGGTATGTGACAATTGAACTAAAATTCCAATAATGATTTGACCTTTGTGCATGAGTTATTTAACTCCCTCCATAACCTCAAGAGAGCAACACCGCAATGTGCCATCTAGATAGTTCTAACTAAAAAATGTGGATTCAGCTTGCGAATGACCTTGAATAAGTCCATAAGCTCAAAGTTAAGCCCCACAACACTACCATGCCTTTGACCTTTCAAGTACCAATTTACCATGCCTTCAGCTTCTCCCACTCACCATGAAAATGGCACAAGGCAACTTAATTGAACCATGGTCTAAAGCAGATGGGATGGTGCTGTACCATTTGATTAAGAATATAAGCTCAAGAAGCAGTTGATAAACGACCTCTAATAAGAAATCTCCAAACTTGATTGCCATCAGCTACAACCACTCCAAGCACCTAGCCTTTTCCATCCCACTTGCCATGAAAATGGCCCAAGGAAAGGAGCTTGAAGTATGAAAGAAGGTTAGTTCCCCCATCCACAATAACCTCGGCTTTGAATAAGTCATTAGGCAAGTGAGCCATAGAAGGAGGACAAGCCCCGACTCTCCTTATTTACTCCGCTACAATCACCAAGGATACCTCGCTTTGATACTGGAGGACCTTAGGCTCCACATCATGCAACAACTTTTGCTTCTCCTCTAAAGCGGCACTCAACTCACTTTTGAGCTTCAACTTCCTTTACTTCACCCTAGTAAGCTCTTTCTCAAGATTAGCCTGCACCCTCTCATTGGAACCCTAGTAAAAAGATATTGAGCTTAGCAACAAATAAAACCCATAAAAAGCTTAACAAACATGAGAAGACAACCTACCGCTCCATGGTTCTGCTCAGCAATCTCAAAGCCTTAGAGGTCACCACCATAGCCTAAAACATGCAATAAAGGAATAAGAATGCTTGAAAAGTCTGCCACAGGCTAAAAAAAATTATCCCACCTCATACATCTTACATGCTGAGAAATCCAGTGCTAGATCCTCAGATGAAAGCTCGCCAAACAAAGTCCTCATCCTTTGCTTGTCTTTTTGGTAAGCAGCCTCTTCAAAAAAGGTCTATGCAAGATGATTATCACTCCATTTTAGGGCCTTGGCCCCAATAAAGTCAAGAGGACCCCTAGTAACACCCTTGTGAAATCATTTCCTACAAAATCCACTCTTGATTGGTCATTGGGAATGTTGGTGCTACTCTCAGTAGCTTCAGTACTAAGTTACGACAAAACATTTATTGTGATCACAACTAGGGAAGGTTGAGCCCCACTCTGCACCTCAAGAGACCAAAGGCGAGGTGGATCGTACGATATGAACACTCGAGTCAGCAATGGGGATAGCCTCCTCCCCCTTCATCCTGCGTGTCTTATATGTCATACTTGACAACTTGAGTGCCAACCTCAATAGCTTGCATGTTGACCTCGATAGATTGCTTCTTTAAAGGCACCTTCCTCTTAACAAGGTCCTTTTTCCTCTTTTTTGATGGCCCCATAAGAAGCTTGTTCATGTCCGTCACCTTCATCTCAACATTTGAAACAAAAAAATAATAACAATAAGTCAACAAAAGGAATAAATGCTAGCTAAGTCGAGCTTAAGTACTTGAAAACCATTGACTCATCACAAAACAACAATAACAACATTCTACCTCTAGAGCTTGACTCAATAGATGATTGGGGGAGGGAGAGGGAGAGGATATATCCACACTTGAAGAATTATTCCACACCTCTAGGAGCCGACACCTCATCACCTTCAGTAATGAATTTACCCCCTAAATAATTCCTAACTACAAAGTCGGTGTTTAGAGGCCTCCCAACTCGCAACTTCATAAAGTTGTCAATATCCTTTTGACCTTTTGTGTCGCGAAGACCCAATTTTAATGGCATCGTAGAATGAATAGGTTTGCGCCACTTCACCCAAAAGTCAAACTTACATTGTGAACCCTCTTTAATGCCAACAATCTAGAACTGTTTCTTCCAATCTTGGCTGTTTGAACTTATAAGACCATCAAAGAGAATAAGTGAGCTCTTGTTCCGCCTTGTAAGATATCACCACCCTCCATTAGATTGCTTGAAGTGGTAATACCTTTGGAACAAGACCGAGGTAAGCCTCACATGCAAACTAAGGCATGAGGACTTAAAAGTCAACATAATCTACCAGTCTAGGGGCAGCTGCATAGGAGATAGCTTATGGTGGCTGAAAACCCCTATGAAAGGGCAAGAATGACATCCTCGAGCTAAAGCTGAATGCCTTATCAAATAGGGAGAACTTCTACCCTCCTAACAAAAAAACTTGGTTATACTAAGAAAGAAGTATAACCTCTCAATCTTTAGGGGAGCCTTGTGCGATACAAACTCCATGGGGTCCATTGCCATCGACTGCTTTGTTGTGCAATAGCTCGATGGACTCATTCCTCTTATCATCATCTGGATATTTATCTAGGGGAATTTGATACACCATTTTCGTAAGGTCATCATATGCATGGATTCGAGAATCAATATAAATAGAAACCAGACCTTCACCACTTCTCAAGGAAGTACCTTCACTTGATGTTCTCCTCTCTTTGCTCAAGCGCAATCTCCCTAAGCTAGTACTTGGCTGTCCCTTTCTTCTCCCAACCTCATCGTTAACACTTTAAACCCTATTGTTGGAATCATAAGAAAAAGATTGGGAATTATTTGAGTTCAACATTATCGAAACATTAGAATGAATTGAAAATAACTAACACTAAAGATCTAAGAAATGTTGTTTATGAAAATTAGGAGTAGAAAATAGATGCCTATGAAAACCCTCACCCCCCTAAAGGCATGGATATTTATAGAAGGTTAAAGAAAGACATGATAACCTTAACATTTAGGACATGTGGATGGGCCTCAACGACCAAAATGTCGCGATGTCATCACAACCATCAAATGTCAAAAGTTATTATTGCAATTACGAAGTCCTTTTGGATTCAAAAAACTTCTCGGACAAGTCGTACTACCCTAGGTTAACAGGTACTATTCCACTTGAGATAGGATAAGCTGTAAAACCATGAGATCTGAATGGTTAGCACGAATCTGTATAGCCTCTAAGATAGTCCACCTTGACAAACAATGAGGATGTAGCTCAAATGAAGAGAGCACTAGGAATGCTAACTCGATAAGTCGTCCTCATAGGTTAGGTAGAGGTCACTTGCTCCCCTTGTTCCATCATAAAGAGAGTAAGGGGGGGCAAGTCTTGACAGTGGAATATAGGTTAGGACCCACTTGGCTCGCTACCTCCTAAATATGCACCAAGAGCCTAAAGATGGCTTGGAAGATCATCAAGACACAACCTATAAAGAGCACATAGTCAATTGTGCCTCGAAGCCATGTCTTGACGAAGGGCAACCGAGCTTACAATTACCTTGACCAAGAGGAAAGTGACTACTTCAACCACAAGGAGAGCTCGAGAACTTGACTTTGGAACCCAACTCCAAAAGATCTCTATGCATCCTTGTCCCGGCCTAAGACTGGGGCGGACATCACTAGCATGACTATAATCTATGAAGTTACATCTCCTTCACTTTGGTGCTAGGTTAGCTACTAGATGCAAATTCACCTTAATTGAAAAGTTTCGGTGGACTCCACTCTGGTATGACCATAAACTATAGATTTCCCCTCCCTCAAAATTTTTTTTACTTCAATGAAACATCTTTTGATAGATCTTTGGAGAAAGACCCACAAACTAACATAAGCATCAAAGTGGTCGTACTAAGCAACCTCTTGGTGCACCTCTGACAGCTTCTTTGTGTTTATAGGGAGCCAATCTCTATCGGTGGAATTAGCTCGTGTAATACTTTGTTTATAAGTTAAGTTTTAAAGAAGCACAATTTCTTTCATTCCTTAGAATTGATTGTAACTTTTTAAGATTGTGAGAGTTGCAAATCTATTTTGTAGTTTGATAGATAGCTTCAAATAAATTATATAGTTTGAGCACAAAATAACTATATTTCAAACTAGTCGACATGCTATTTGTAAGTTTTATATAAGTAGATATAATGGAGCATACCCATGTGGAAGATAGTCTTAAGCATGGAACTAGAAGAATGGATGATGTACAAGATGGAATGTCATGCCCCGAATTTGGTCTAAGGCGTGCCAGCCGTCACGTATAACACTTACGCATTATACGTTAAGGCTGACCTAATCTACAATTTATTGTGATTGTTGCTAAACAAATTTTAGATTTTGAAAATGTTAAATTAGATTTTGAAAATGACTAGAGTTGCAGCAGAAAAGAAATACATATCTTTAAAACGATTCCTAAATATGCTACTTTCTTGAGTAGACCATTACATATAATAAAGTAAATTTCTCAAAACGATTTTCAAATAGGCTACTATTGTGAGTAGACAAACGTTTATAAATAAATATCATACCATCAAGTATCTCAAAGTACATAGTGTTTGGTATCTCAACATACAACCATGGGCTCATAGATATGCCCTCATCGATTTATAAGTTTGAAAAAATGATCAATAACTTTTGCTATAAACAGTTCAGAGTTCAGTGTTCCTAGGCACTTAACTTGTTAACAAGCTCCTTTAGAGTCACCCCATACCCGATAATCACAAGCATTTAGATCATCACCTGAAAAAGAAGGAATGAGTTGAAGCCCAGTACAACAGCAACATAAGCACACACGATATGGGCACGCACACCTATTCTATATGCAATGCAACAACCAATAGTTCATATCTTTAAATTAAAGTGCGACAAACAATAGTGGAGCATTCACACTCCGGCAACACGCTGGGAACCTGGGGGTCCTCAGTAGCAGCAACTGCTTAGGAGGTTGATATAGGCAGCCCGAATACCTATATCTCCTACCTCTACAAGTAATAGCCTCGTCTGGGGGTCACAGCCGTTGCGCATCTCTACCCATCACAGTCCATACTATAGTGTAGCTCAACCGGTCCCATAAACGTGAACCATACTACATTACTTCTCTCCGATCTAGGTAGACGTTATCCGCTACCGTTCCCCCCATCAGCTACCCGCCGTACCACCATGCCCATGGTGGTCTAAGTGCCTAACTACCATGCTGGCACCGCCTAGCAAGGTTGCTGCCCCTCGGGCTAGGTCTCAAAAACGGCCACGCACAAGCAACAAGCAATTATTAAAGTTGTCTTTAAGTATTAGTTCATTTAACATGCCTACCCTAGCACGCAACACACAAGTCACTGCATACTTGGTATAAAATTTGTGCTCTGAACAATCAGAAGATAGACTAGAAGATAGAGCAGAATGTAGACTCTTAACAAATATCTGCTTCAAAGATTAATTCATATAAGCATTTAAATCAATTATTAACTTATATCAAACTTGTACTAACCACTTAGTTTTCTAGCAAATATACATTTGAAACAACATACTCCTCTTATTATTCGTGGTCTATCATATTTTATAAATTACATACTCCTTATCATTTAAGGTTTAACCTAACATATTAATCGAAACCAATTTAAAGTTAATATGATCATATAGATATTCATCAAATTAATAACTAAATATTAATTGTTGGTTTCTGAAGAATTTACTAAGCTAATATTAGTTAATAAATCTATATTAATTTTATCTAATCAAGTTGAATATAATTAACTAGTCAAGTTTGCTAAATGGTAATTAGGTCATTTAAAATGATAAATTCTATTATATGTCCCATAATCAATCTATCAAAATTTTATTGAGTAAAACAACTTATTAAAATATAATTATTCTATTTATGTTATTTATAATTTATTTTAACATCTAAATGGACTAAGGAATCTAAACTAGTTTCCTATTATGTTTGTACTATCTTGTGACGTTATATTTATATATTTTATTAAATAAATTGATAAAATAAAAATAATTAATTATTTATCTTAAAATTCATAATTTAACATGAAAACACATTATTTACATTTATTTCATATTCATTTGATTAGAATTAATTTATCTTAAATTCCCTCATTTCATTTCCTATAGAAAACCAGTGTGCACCCTAACTTTAATAAATTGGTTTATTATCTTAAACACGGGTTCTTAAGCTCAAATTTTTATGTAAAATTCATAACACATATATTTATATTTTTATAAGGTCATTTGGCCTAAATTAATTAGTTAATTATGGTTTTAATTTTAATTGATTCAAAACTATCCAAAGCAGGGCATAGGCAGCAACGACCGATCGGTTCGATCGCATTTGACCATCAACCCAACCGGTTCTTGGCTGGTTCTTTACACCAAATTAAAGTAGACTTCTTAGGCTTTCCAACCGTTGTAGTTTCACCGAAAAAGAAGGAGAAAAAGTCACCGGTTCGGCCATATGAACTCACGCCACCACTGCTGGCCGAAACACTGTTTTGCCCTATTTTGCTATTTTTTAATTTAATTTTTAAAAATAGTAAATGTATTTCTAAAATCACAAAAATTTACAGTTTGTATATAGATATTTTAGTATGTCTTTTTAATAAATTTCATTCAAAAATAATTTCATTTGATATTTTAATTAAATTTCACAAAGTATATACAATAATTAATTCTAGCAACTTATATTATCATAAATTAATTCATCAACATGTTTAACTTATCAAACCCACATTCCATAAGATGATATATCATGCTCACATGCTTATATGCATATATTGACCATAATTTCAGTAATTTAACTAGATGACATGCCTTTTATATATAATATTAAGCTTATATGTCCATTTGATTCATTTTCCAACATTATAACTTATTAAAAACTAAATCAAATACACACATATAATCAACATATTAGATCAATTATATAACATACATTAGACACATCATACTTATATATTTATATATATATGATAATTTTATCAAAACAACATTTATACATATATTTATGGTATTCGATTTGTAAGAAAACACATATCTATATTTACCAAAACGTTATTATTATTAAATCTATGTTGATATCACCATCTAACAATAATTTCAACAACAAAATACAACAATCATACAAATTCAATAATCAAACTAACATTACTTACTTGAATTGCGAAATAATTAGCTAAAGCTTCACTATCCTACTCCTTAAGTTGATGTAGCTTCTTCAAGCTAATTTCCCTAACTCCAACCTTTCTTTTAGCCTTCAAAATCATCTAGGAATTGGTTGAAATAGAGATTGGATTTGGGGAAGAAATTGAGAGATTGGATGGTAGAGAAATCATGAATTCCATTGCCTATTGGATGCTAGATTTAAAGAGGAATTATTGTAGAATTCTTGTAGGATTTTTGTGGGTTTTTAGAGTGATTCCTTTGAGAGATTTTAGGGGTTGGGGGTTGCAAGAAGAAATAGGGGATTAGGGTTTTCTAAATAGGTATATTTATAGTATTTTAGGTCTTGTAATTATTTCTAGAGTTAAGGACATTTTGGTACTTTGGCTTGATTAAGTGAGGGCATTTTGGTCTTTTTCCTAAATGTAGAAATCTTCTAGAGTTGGTTAAGGTCAATTTGGTCTTTTTACACACTTGATATTTTCTTGTGTTTGTAGATATTTAAGGGGCAATTTGGTCTTTTCATAGGGTTAGAATTCTCTAGAGTTAGGAGATATTTAAGGGGCATTTTGGTCTTTTCCTAAGTGAAGAAACTTTAAGAATTGGCTAAGGTTAATTTAGTCTTTTTACTTGTTAGATTTTTCTAGGCTTTAGGGTTTTTATTGAATGTGTGGGTGTGCATGGTAAGAGTATGGTCTAATGAGCTTTATGGGCTTTGATGTATGGGCTTTGATGTATGGGCTTTTGGTCTTGATCTTTGAATAATTGGGCTTGATCTTATGTTAATGGGCTTAGGGTTTTAGATGATGAATTAAGATTTTAGGTTATGGATTCTTGGAAATTAGAAATGGATTTAGCTAGAAAAGAAAGTTTTCTAATTATATAAGAAATTGAGTCTAGGAAATCTAATTAAGGAAAATTAATATCTTACTTGAATTTAGTGTTTTAAGAACTTAGGAATTGAGACTTGAATGAAAATATCTAGTTTCAAATTTCTAAGATTTAAGGAGTTGGAATTTAGGCTAAAATGTCTAAATTGGATTTTTAGGGTTTTAGATGATTAAACTTGACCAATAAAGTTCAATTGATAATTGAAAAGGATTAATTAATTTGAATTCGTTGAAATAGGTAATAGATGTTGCTTAATGGGTTAAATTAGGTATTTATGACATTAGAGTCTTTATTTTCAATTAAATTCATTTATTATTCCTAATTATGTTAAATTATCTAAATTTTCACTTACGCGATTAGGGTTTCTAGTCTAAATAGGTCAAATTAGAGTATTGTGCTCAAAAAGGTTAGAAAATTCTAAATTTTATGATTATATATTTAGAATTTTTATTTGAGTTCTAGTTTGGTAGATATTGATCAGTTTCTATTTCTATCGCGTATTTTTCAACCCTAGCAACTCATCTTTAAACTATCGTTTACTATCTAATGGACCCTAAAAATTAATCGGGTCATACTACACTTGATATTTATAACCTTAGGTATATAATTAGTGAGTTATTGACTCGAGTCTAATCTAAATTTAGATTAAGGTTTAATTTTAGTGAATTAGGAATTTAGATAATTCAACTTGAGAAATCGGTTACAAGTCAATAATTAAAAGGAATTTAATAGCTTGGTACGTTGGAAAAAGGAATTTGAAGTAATCTGATAAGTTGAAGTGGATATTTGTGGTATTGGAATTCCTAATTTCAATTAAGTCCATTTACAAATTAAATTATCTAATTATATTCTATAGTTTATGAAAATCAATTGACTAACTATCTAAATTCAATTAATAAGTTAAATTTAAAATAAGATCCAAAATTACCTATATTTTCATAGTATTTAATTATCACATTTCTAATTTAGGTTGGTAAAATTCGGAGTATTTCATAGAACCTATAAAAATCCATTGCACACAATATTCTATCCCATCTCTATTTAATTTCATGCATATTATATTATGTTTGTGTGCTAACTTAATTAATTTTAAATTGGCTTTCGAGCCATAAATATGTTTAGTAGTCAAAAGGGCATGTTAATTAATTTGAGAAGGAGCTAAATCACATGTTCTCTAATGATCTAAATATGAACAACACTAATAAAGAATGATGCAAACTTCATGTACATAGTAGAGAAGAAAACAATGTAGTAAGAATGCATCTGATATTGTTGTGAAAGTTTATTACAGCATAAATGACTGAAGCTAAACTATTTATACATAAATCTACCAATTTGTCTAGTTACACAATTACTAGTGTCAAGAAAAATAATATTAATAATATAATATATTTTCACTGTGAAGCTATGTAAAGACTTAGCTTAGATTTTAGAAAATATAACTATGCTTAGTACTGGTCTTATAAAGCAAACAAAATGAATTATAAGTTAAAACTTACACTTTAATCTTGCTATGATCGTACAAAAGGCAAGTGTATCTATTGATGACAGTAGTACAGATTTAAAGCACAAGTGTTGATCCCATAGGGACTAATGAGTACTAATACTTTCTATTCTTCTATTTTTCAACCTGCAAAAGAGAGTGGTTAAGGAAGATATAATAATATCACCACAATTAGAACAATGTAAGTCAAGTAAAAGATAATCCAAACTGTAAAAGGTATTTAGATCTTGAATCCCCACAGGTGATATGTGATTACATAAAAGATAATTATAATATTATTGTTGATTTTCTTCAATGGTAAAGATTCTTAAGGCAACTTAATATCTCTACCAAGATTATTGAAATTCTATCCTTGGTTAATTAATTAGAATTTCCACCTAATTAAAGCTCCTAAGATATCAATTATAGATGTAGAGTCCCTTCATTAAGTTTCACGTTAATCTTGAAGAATTATGTCATCTTAATTATAGGATTGCATTCAATTCATTCCAATTGTGTACATCTAATCATACAAACAATTTCTCACTTAATTTGCATAAATACCAAATCAAGAATTAATATTGAGCACAACCAATTCAAGATAAACAACAAAAAGCAACACAATTAGATTCAAGAATTGAAGCAATATATCAAAATCAATGAAGATCAAATCATATAGTCATCCTAGGGTTTATCAAAATTCAAACAAAGAAATTACTCCTCCATGAGAGAAGTATGCATTGTGAAAAAGATATATCAAATCAAGAGCAACCCACAATTGCAATTTAGAAAATCAAGCACATGTTGACTTGCTAAGATAACTAAACAAAATCGTATCACAACTTCGATGCTATGTCTCCTCCTGCTCTTAAATCTTGACCTCTTAAAGATGATCTTCAAGCTTCAAAAGAGGAAATTTCCTTTTCTTAAAAGAAGAAAGTTGAGATCTTGAAGAATAGGAAAGCCATATGTGCTTGTAGAACAAGCAAGGTCTTTGATTAGGAAAGTAGCTCTCTTAAGAGTGAAAGTTATTGGGTATTTCTATAGGAGGTGGAGCATTCGAAACTTTCCAATTTTAAGTATAGATGCCTTTATTTCAAAATCCAAGAAGTTAATTTTCCTTTTTGAAGTTGTTTCCCAATAAAATACTTGCTGTTGGAAATTAACACAATTGAGACATGGCCTGTCCTAAAATAGACATCGGCATGGTTCGGGTCGGTTTCAGACCCGAACCGGAATAGCCTGTTCACGGTTCCACATTTCGTGGAACCGAAACCGGAACCGCCAGAGCCGGGGTGGTTCACGGTTCCAAGGAACCACCGGTTCTGGCGGTTCCGGTTCCACGTGAACCTTTTTTTTTTTTTTTTTAAATGCAGAAATCTAAAACCTTACCCCATACCTACCCACCCCCGCAGACACAGAGGTATTCGAATCCCGACATTGATTTTAATGACGTATTTGGTGGTCCTCCAAGGCATTCGTGTATTCAGGAAATGAGGTATAGTTTGAACGAAGCAACTCCTGATAGATGTAGGAGTGGTTTCGACATGCCAGTGCATAGAAATCCATGGACTGGTTTGAGGGAGAAGCCAGTGTTTGGAGAGGAGAATATGGCTAGAAGAAGATATGTGAGCGAGGATTTTTATGATGATATTTATAAAGGGAACGAATCTCAACCTTTTGTCTTCTTTTAAGTCCACAGCTTGAGTTTGACCCTCCCCAGCACTTTCATCTCTGTCGCTCTCGTGAGCACGCACGCAATACAATACTGGAGTAGCTCACGCCCAGAAAACTGCACAGGTTTTCTCTTTTCTCTTTTTTTTTTTATAAATTAAAATATTTGGCTGTTCTGGACCCTGTTGGAACCGCCGATTCCGCCACGCGAACTGCTTGGACCGGCCGGTTCCGAGGGTCCTTTCCCGATTCAGAACCGTCACCGACGGGGCGGTTCCCGGGTTAGGAACCGCCGGTGATGGTTCGAGGCGGTTCCCGGTTCGGAACCGCCCCGTGGTGATGTCTATCCTAAAATCATATAACTTTATGTGACCACTTCTTTTAAAATGACACAATTTGCGACCAATCATGTTGCAGTTATGTCCCTTGTTAAACAATTCTCTAGAATGACATAACTTGTGACATGTCATGTCATAGTCATGTCATGTCAAAACTTGAAATTTCACCCGTAGGTGCATATTTTCTTGTCATGGCATAGAGACACGACATGTCTTTGTTGTGTTGACCAGATTTTGCTTTCAAACTTTGTATTTTTTTACCTAAATTGCTTTCTTTTCATAAAACATCTCCTTAAAGACCTAAAAGCAAAAATTAATGATTTTAAATGCTAAATTCATGATAATTATCAATAAAATGACTAATAAAAGTGTATTTTATCACTCTTAAAATAATACAAATTTGGTCTATCAATGCTTTAAAGACTCATTTCGTTAGGAAATTAGGAAATTGATTTTAGGGGAAGAACTATCTTGAGGAACTCGAAGGCAATCTAATAACGAATAAAATGTGCATCAATCAAAATGTGTTCTATTCCATCATGGTGACAAGGATGATTAGCCAACAATTGGATAGATTTGTGATCACAACATAAGGTAGTTGATGGATGAAAAGGAATGTGTAGATCTCATAAAAGATAAGAAATCCTCATAAATTCTTTAGTGGCATTGCGCATGTTGTGATTGATATTCAATTTCTATTGAACTCGTAAGAACAATGTTTTGCCTCTTAATTAGTTTTCCATGAATAGGAGAATTACCAAGCAACACACAAAACCAAGATATAGACTTGCGATCAGCCATAATTATCAAAATCGCGATTTTAGCCATACGATTCTATAATTTACGATTTAAAAAGCCTCTTCTGTGTTAATTTGTAATTAAAATCATTTTTTTAAATAGAATCTTATGATTTCAATCAAATTTACATGTAAAATCGTGGAGAAGTGTCATGACACCATCTTATGTGGAGTGATCATAATTGAGCCATGGATGTCAAGTGAGAAGTGCTCTGAGGCAGACTAAGCATTACATTTGGGTTAGTACAGAGATTAGTTACTATTAGTGACTTAAGGGGCCTCGGGCTAAGTTTATTAGCCCAGCCTAATGGAATGGAGGGCTTTACTCAAATAGGCTTGAAGTTAGGAATGGACCATCAATTATCAATTTTGCTTAAAAAAGGAAAAAAAAAAAAAAACTACATGCACATAATTAGATAAATAAGAGGTGCTAAGCTCCTATTTGTTTTGGAAAAATATTACTTGAAAAACATTTTTGTACTTTTATTTGTTTGTTACGATGAAGAAAAGTCACTTAGTGGAAAATAGTTTTCCCTTTTTTTATGAGCAAATCTAAATATTCAAGCCTTACATTTTTTAAGATAGGAAGTCGTTTCTAAACTACTCTCACAATATATAATACTTCATCTGTGTATTATAATTATAAAAGTTCTTTCAACATAATTGTACAAATACAATGAAATACATAAAAAGTATTTTTTTTTTATAAGAGGTGTTCATTAAAGCAAGTAAGGTCTAAGTTATGATGTATTTGTAACTTACCCAACAAAAGTCAAAAGCAAAAGATTAATAGATTCACTTTTTTTTTTTTCCTTTTACATATTGGGTTGATGCTATATACTTCTCATTATCTCATAATTAATTAATTAAAGCTAGTTTATCGGATACAAGAAATTGAGTGTTTACTATGCTGACACTACATACTTGCTTTTTATCTTGTAATTAACTAATTAAAGTCACTTCATAACATATAAGAATTGAGTATGAACCGTGCTATACCTAGGAATAGACGTCATCATGAGTTGGTTTCGGTCTAGAACCGGACTCAAACCGCCGGTTCCTAATTCCAAAATTGGTGGAACTATAATTGAACTTGTGAAAGCCATCCGGTTCCTATGGTTCGATTTTGTTTCCTTTAGAACCAGGAACCATGAAACTAAAAAAAATTAATTAAATAAATTTACTTAATTTGAGTAAGAAAAAACATGCAAAACAAAAAATTAATTTGAAATAACACCGGGCCTAACAACTATTGTTTAAAGCCTATTTGTTAAAAGAAATTTTACAGTTATTCATTTATTTATATACAATCACTTACACTTTTTTAGTTGTCATGTTATCGATATGACACTATAAAATTTCAAGATACAAATAAGTCTAATAAATATAAAAACAAGCCATGCATTCTTAATAAAGCAAAGTCCATTTTGGTTAAAAGTCTATATAAAGTCAATAATATATGATTTCAAATATATTTATTATTTATATTGTTATTAAATATTGTGCATATGAAATAAAATTTTAGAATTCACATGAAAATTCGCCATCCCTAGGTTCGTTCCCGGTTTAGGAATTGCTAGTGATAGGTCGAGAACCAGCCCATGATGATATCTACCTAGCCATGGATCAAGTCTAGCTCATGAATCGACTTGCATGACACTAATGGTCTAAGAGCAAGATTTTGTCGGTGGTCACTTAGTCTCCAATCCATGATAGCTAATGGCCTAAACTTATGTAACCTAACAGGTATGCTGAGTCCTCCTTAGAAATAAATAAATAGAAGAAAAAGGAAAAAAAAATTGAAAAAAATTTACTATGAGAAAATTGAGTTTTAAAGATAGAATTTATGTTTTAAAAGAAAATTTCTATTGTAAAAATCGTTGTTATTAATTCTATTTGTAAAGATAGAGCTTGTTTCGCATATTTGCTATCATAAAATTTTTGTTTGTAAAGGTTAATTTTTTTTCATAATGAATAACAATAAATATTTAAATTATTTTTATGTGAATAGTAAAAAATTTATTATCTATTCATAATATTTATTTGTATTAATAATATATATATACATATATATATACCTTAAAGTATGTATGCTTGGATTTATATGGACTTCTACAATAATAGAGTTCTTTTTTCATTGATGTGACCTATGAGACTTGTCTTTGTTTTGGGAGTATTTTATAGCCACACATTAGTAATATTGTAGCTAAATGTGAATGCTTTTGTGTATAACTAAACACACCTTATGAAGGTTTTTTTTTTTTTTTTAAGAAAAATGGAATAATGACAATAATCCTTTTTGACATAATTTTTTTCTTAAGTTTAAATTTTATCATAATTAAAATTAAATTTATTTTCTATTTTTAGATTTTATCTTAAAAAAATGGATATGGTGGATTCACATGTCCACAAACCAACTCGAGAACTGTTGATTCTAAGACTTGCCACCAATCCATGATCCCACGACTCCAATTCTAGGTATAATAGTTTTGGGATCCATAAAATGGTTGGTCTAAATCGGTTCCGAGCTAGATTAGACGAGCTGTTGCTGTAGTTGTAGCTCTTGACTATGTAACAAGTTAGATAACACTCTAAATTAGATAAATGACATGGATACAATCATATAGCTTCTAAAGTCCCTTCTGTAGTAATTGAAATACAAACTATTTTAGTGGTTCGATCATGATCGGGTATGGTGTGAGCTGTTGGATAATGATGAAACTGGTTGTCATACCCCTACATCGTATCTTAGTTGTAATAATACACTATATAACTAACTGAGGCCTCCAGAAAGTTATATAAATATTATACAACTAACGTTCCCCATTTGAAGTGGACAATTGAACATGATCGATAGTTGTTTTGAGTGAGAAAGAGATTACATATACATATAAACCATGAACGAAAACACATACAGATCAAACTCATGACAAAATATTACAACCATGGTCTTCAAAGGCTTCAACATAACCCTATTACAGTAAAAAATTACAAGGAAAATTGAAATTTAACTTATATTATTACAAAATCATAACTAAGTCTCTATTACATATATGGTCTTCTTTCCAAAATAATACATAAGTCCATCCTACAATAACTCCCACTCTTGGGTTTGGTTTTGGTCTTCATGCTTAAAACCCTATAAATCAATAGTCTAAGAGAGTGTGAACATATAATGCTTAATGAATAACAGAATCTGAACACATATCACTAATATCAAACAAGTTTTGTTAGCAACTATATGCAATGAACTCATCAAACATATGAAGCAAACATGGTTCGAATAATTAGAATTCAAACTTATAGGGATTTATGCCCTCGCAGGGGGTTAAAGGATAAGCTTAGTAGTTCATGCCCATGAAAATCTCAAAACTAAAGAAGGGAGACTTTTCCATTCTCTTTTGCCATTTCAAAAATAGTTTTCACATAAACACCCCCACTTCATTTAGAACTTGAGCAATCTCACTAAGTATTAACACTCAAAAGCCAACTCCAACACATATGACCTCCTTTGAAGCCTGCTTAGTTTCTGTAAAGCTGACAACCCTATGGTAATCTATAAGTAGACCCATTGGTCCCAACAAGCATTACCACATAATCGAACTGTTAACACGTGACTTGAGTACCATGCTAATGCAGTATGATGTTATGAAATGCTTGTAATAAATTTTGAAGTCCAATAAACTTAATTCTATATTATCATGTTGTCATATCAATTTCAGACACTCAATAAGATTTACAACTCAAACATATAACATATGACATACAAGATTTCTCATCCCCATGCATTTGATTCCTTATAATAATGATTAAACTATATTCCACTAGTTACAATCACAAATAAAGTGATAGGATTCAAATTACTCACTCGTGCATTCTCCTTAATCGTCGTAATAGTCCAATGGGAAGTCCAAATCGTGATTTAGGGTTCCTATAAGATATAAAAACTTGTATTGCTATCTACTTAACAAAGACAAGAAGGATAAAACAAGAATCTAAAGCTAAAGGAGGCAAAAAGACACTTTAAGGTTGCCACGCCCCCACCATGCTCCATACCAAGGGTTGTATGAGATAAGGCGACACACAAGCTTCGCTATGCCTTTTACCACACCCCTATGGAGAGTCACTTGATGTCTAGAGGCCACCACGCCCCTTGGGACGCCCCTAAGGGGGGAAGGCGATCCAACACATGATCCACCATGGGTTCTACCATGCTCGTGGTGACCTAGATCCCACAAATAGAAATGGCCATGCCCTTCACCACGAGCCGTGGTCACTCTACAACGAATACACTTTTACACTTTATAATTTTTACACTCTTTAACTAACTTTACTTGTCTCAAGTCCATCCAACACACTCAAACATCATTATATAAGTCTCAAATTCATCATCCATTACTTCAACTCTTCTAACCCATCTCTATTTTTCACGTCAAACAACCACTCAACAAACCAACCATTAACTTCAAACTTTAGAACTTTACAACCACTTCTCTATCGTTCTACTTCTTATATCAAACAACCAAACTTATCAATCATTAACCAAAAACAACACTAATCTTATAACTACTCAAACACAAAAACAACAAAGATAAAACATGAGTTAACTTACCAAAACTTACTTTAACTTGAAGATGAAAGCTTAACTTGTTGGTCTTGATGATTTAGAAGAAGAAAATGGAATTGATATGTGGAGTGTGTGTATGTGTGAAACGTAGGTTTTGAAAGAGAGAAGAGAAGGAGAAAATGAAGGCAAAAATTCTACCTCTTTAAGGATAATTTTATGCATACATACAAAAATTTACCTTGACTTTTAAGGCAATTAAAAAGTGATTGTGTGTGTGCATGGGAGTTGTGGTGGGTCACAAGAGTTAAATTTGGCAGTCATTAAGAATAAAACAAACTCGTGTTAGCCTATTATTCTTCTAACATTATAATTATCAATCCTACAAATTCAAAACAAAGTTTAGTAACAATATAGCTTATAATTCCTATTTAATTAAATAATTTCTTATAAGAATTTATGCCAATACTTTTAACATATTAAAAGTCTAGTTTATAAAATTCAAGCTCTAAAAGAATAGAAAGAATACTTTAAATTGACAATTTCATTAAAACAATTCAATTAAAGATTTGAACTTCTTTTTCTACTAAATTGGTTTTATAAAAGTTATTATAGTTAAATTTACTCAACATTCATACACTACAACATATACAATCAAACACATAAATTCTTTAATTTCTAATTCTATTTATAAAAACCTTAAGATTACACTAGTTATGTCAAAATTATGATGGAACCATAGAATTTCGCATTTCTTCTTGAAAGAGCTTGAAGTATCTCCCAAATTGAGAAGCATTTATCCAAATAAAATTAATTCTGTCAGGACATTTTATTGATATGTGTTACCTCCAATTGGAAAAATCAAAAAAGAAAAAAGGGAAAGAAAATAAAAGAAAGCAGGTTGTTGAGACAACTGAAGTTGCTTCGGTTCAGAGCTTTGTTTTAGATGCCAAACCTCTCTGTTATTTGATTGGTCTTTTTAATAATACGACGTCTTGTACATTTTGACCATTAAGAGTACCAAAGATATATAAAAATAGATAATTATTCAATGGGTAGTACATATTATATATATATATATACACGTATTTGATAACTATCAATTATATTTTAATATATAAATAAAATAATTAGTAGTTTCTAAAGTAACCGTCATCCACACACCAACATATTAAAAATCATTACTAATTAATTAATACATGATGTGTAATTCGCACTGCTCATAAGATACATGATAATTTAATGCTAATATAACTTCTTTTTTTGGCCAAACAATGCCACTATAACTCCATGCCATGACAATTGAGCTGCAAAATAGTAATCGGTACTGGTTATAGCTTATTTGTCATATTATCAAAAAGGTGAGAGTATCACATTATTAAACCATTATATATTTGAATTGTGTACATTGTCATAGTGAAAATATGCAAATCGATGTATGCTAACATCATCCATTAAATGCATGAAATAATTTGGCATCCAATAGGCTATAGTTATCCAAATTTATACATATATATATATATTATATATGTATTTCCATTTTTCTATTGGAGGGAACGCGTCATATTTCTATTGGAGAGAACGCGTTTTACCAAATGTAATCTTACATAAAGAATTTTGTTGAGATAAATGCTCCTTTTGTTACGTTTCATTCATATATTAATTATCCATGGTCATCAGCGGATCGAAACATTACCGACTCTGAAGAAAACGAAAACAAAATATCAAGATGGAAAAGCCTCTAAAGATGAGGTTACACCACGAATCCATAGTACATAATCCTCTCCTTTCATGCGACACTACCAACTAGCAATCTTATTTAATGTTCTCCGCACAAAGACAAGATAAATACTCCGTAATTTGGGAGATTCTTCCTTCTAATTTCAAGCCTTTTGAGGAGAGAACATATATCTACGTCAATTATCTAATCCGGCCGGAGCTACATCCTAACTTCACACTCATCCTATCCTGTGAAGTAACAAATTACTAGGTCAACAAAGCATTTAGATATCTTGGCCGTTTGCAGTTGGGTATGTTTTTGTCGGAATAATCCCACATATTTATAATTTATCTATGTAATATATGTGCTTTTGATATTTAAAATAATCAAATTTTCATGGGTTATTATCTATCATTAAGCACTCTAAATAGCATAATAGTTTTTAGTATAGATCTTTTTCTTATCCTTCTCTTCTGAAAAAAAAAAAAAATGAAAGAGAGAGAGAGAGGGAGAGAGAGCTATAATGAGATCACAAAAGAATAATAAAAAAGAGAAATAAAAAATACCAAATAGGTAACGGAAATAATAATAATAATAATAATAATAGGCTTTTGCAAATCTTATAGTTTCCATTTGTTTATAAATGATTTTTATTTGTAAATAGCTGCTATATTTATATGAAGGAAGGAAAATTTTATTGCTGAATTATTATACGCGAATTGCACCTTTGCCAAAGAAAATGCTAAACAAAATAGAATATATTATTAGGAAATTTATTTGGCAAGGTCTTCAAGAAGGAAGAATAGTACAATAGATAATACGGGAGAATTTAACAAAGGAAAAAGAATTAGGAGGTTAGGAATGTTCAGTTTTGTACTTAGAAATAAGGAATGCTCATACTCACATAACATAATTATCTTTGCAAATCAATTTTGGGATCTTTAAATTTTATGATTTTCACAATAAATTTTGATAAGTTTCATATCTTAATTCATAGCCATAAAATTATTTCAAATCTCAAGAACAATGACACTTTTATTTCTTCAAAACACCTCATTTGTCCAATCCAATCTTATTTTTCAAATATATATATATATATATATATTTCATATCTCTCTCTTTACCATATTTTTATGATGGAACAATTGTTAAAAAGTAGATATCTCATTTTCTTTTTGTTTTCACTTATATAGAAAAGGTATTAAGTGCACCATACCTCTTCACTAATTGTTAATGAATATCTTCCATCAATAAATCCTCTCACAAAAGGTCATGTAATTTAAATTAAATTCATGACTCTTCTTAATAAAAGTTACATATTAGACAATAATTCTAACATTCTCTCACTTGCCATATATATTCTTTAAATTACTTGGAATAATCATAACATGCATGATATCATTATTTTAAGTCTTCATTATATTAAATATGCATCATATTATTAAACTAAAAATTAACTAGAGTGTGATTGTATGTTATTACCTCAGTATAGTCCCTTCCATGTAGTGCATGATTAATTTTTAATTTCCTCATCAACTTAATGAAGAGATAAATAAAGGTCTTATTTTAATGTCTTTATAAATGACGATTCATCTATACTATTAAAGCAAAACCACCCCCTTTTGTGTTTTTAGTGTAAATATTTTTAATATAATATTTTTAGCATATGGACATAAAATATTTTTCGTATCTCTGAAGTCATAAAAATTAAATAGGGTTTGAATATAATTAAATAGGGATTGAATAGACATAATCTTTTCCTTTTTTAGCATATGGGCGTAAAATATTTTTGGTATCCTTGAAATCATGAAATTAAATAGAGTTTGAATAGAATTCAATAGGGGTTAAATAGATATAGTCTTTTCCTTTTTTTAGCATATAGGCATAAATTATTTTTAGTATCTCTAAAATCATGAAATTAAATAGGGTTTGAATATAATTAAACAGGGGTTTAATAGACATAGTTTTTTTCTTTTTTAATCTAAGTATGTATCTTTATATATCGATCTAAAGCTCTTATACCATATTTATGTATAACAGTTACCCAACATTGAGAAGTTACCTGTGAAAAATACAATTGTAACTATGATTTGTAATTAATTTCTTAATTTCTAGGACTAATTAAGGTTATCCTCCAACTCGTCAAAATAATATATCTATTTAATTTATATATATTAGGTTGTTTTATTTGCACAGTATCGCGGGTGCGTTGTCTGCTTGTATTAACTTAATTCTAATTTAATCATATATCCAATATAGAAAACATGAATTCATAAACACTTCATTTGAGCTCGAGAGTGTCATACAAACAAATACAACAATGTTCGATAGAGAAGTCCTATAATGCCCATTCTTTCAACATGCTCTCAAAAAATGTTGTGTAGTAATGGTTTTGTTAAAGAGTCTACAACTATCAATTTTTCATTAAATCATTCAACAGATACTATTTTTTCCATTTTTTTATGAACTTCTTATTTAACAGCCAAGTATTTAATTTCCATATTTTTAACACCCTTTAATACTTGTCCTTATTTGAGAAGGAAACTATTGCATAGTTGTCATAATAAATATTTAGCAACAGGCTAATAATGTCAACAACTCGAAGCCCTAAAATAAATTCCATAACCACAAACCATGAATTCTAGCCTCAAAACAATCCACAAATTTTGCTTCCATAGTCGATGCAACAACAATGCACTACTTTGCACTTTTCCATGAGATTATCCATCCAACTAATAAGAATATATAACTATATGTGAATTTTCTTGTATTGACACATCTAGCATAACCAGGATCTAAATATCAAATCATATTTAATCTATTGGACCTTCTATAAGTGAACATGTGGTCATTTGTTTCTTGCGATTATCTCAAGACTTTTTTTAATGCTTTCCAATGATCCAATCTTGGATCATTTTGATTTATGTTCAACATCCTCATACCAAAACTAATGCTAGTCTAGTATAAGTTAGAAGATACATCAAACTCCCTACAATAGATATATGAAGAATTGTCATTTGTTCTCATTCCAAATAATTCTTTAAACATTAATACTCCCACAGTTATCTAATAAACAACATCTCTAGCCAAATGCCCTGAGATGCCCTTTAATATTTCCTTCAATGCCACATACTTAGCCAAAAATCCTAAGATACATAAAAAGTCCTCAAACATTTCTTGAAACAAGTTTTAAGGTACCTTTGTGACCTTAAAGTTGTACAACAAAATCTTAAATGATAAATGAGACCCTTTTGGGGATTCCAATGTGTAAGGTCTTATAGCTATTAAATATAAGGTTAATGTTATAAATTGTATCTAAACTTTAACAAAATATACAATTAGGAACCTAAGTTTTGATATTGATCAATTTAGTACTTGAAAAAACTTTTCATATATGGCAACCATACCTTTGTCAAGTTTTTTTAGGTGCTAAATTAATCAATTTCAAATTTTAAAGGTATCAAGTTGATCAATTTTAAAGTTTAGGTACTAAATTGATCATTTTCAAAGTTTAGATATCTAATTATATATTTTGTTAAAATTCAGATACCATTTGTGACATTATCTCTTTAATCTAATAATTATCCTAATGGTTTGGAGAAGCTTTTGTCTTTTTCCCCCCAAACACTATAAAGCTTTAGGACCAAGATGGTATTTGATGGGAGATCTAACCTAGTAGAAAATAATAGCCACTTGCTTCATTTATTTTATCTCTTCCTAGACTCTAGGTTTAGTATAATACATACACATACTCTCTTTCTATTTACTTTACTCTTATAATTTAACTATCTAATCTCACTTGACTTCAATCCTCTACTCTCAACTACATCTCTGTGTCTGATTGACGTCTTACCATTTTATCTTGCTTTTGCCTTGCATTAACTTGGCATCTCTTAACCCTTTACACTCTCTTGAATCCTTTACTATCCTAAGCATTGAAGTATCAAAGCTATCGCCATTTTGGCACCTCATAACTCATGCTTGGTGATTTTTAAACTAACTATACCTATAATATATGAGCATTTCCTAGGCTAAGTCAGAAATACTTCTATTGAGAATATGGTATTACCTTTATGGGCCCATCATTTACGATACTTATGCCACTAAAACCGCTATCACCGTAACTATCACTAAAAATATAGCAAAGACACTGGATAGGTCACCAATCACTGGCAAGAGAGGTCCCATGGCGAGTCCCCTTATTTAAACCATTTACTTTTTCTTTAAGCAACTTACTTTCTTCAATGTAAAGAATAATCAGTTGCCATATTCACAAGAAAAGGAACCCATGATAGCATGAGTTGTGTTTCAATAAATAAATTCAAATATGGAATAAATCAAATTTCTTAGAATGGTTTCACTTTTCAAGGAACACTTGAATGCATTTCAAGAAGATAACCACCTTCGTGGAGGCTTACCGACCCTATAACTAAATGAAGCACAATGATAAACTACCCCCACAATAGCATCATGAGGATGGCAACTGTTTATGAGCCTAACATTCTTAGTATCTACCTTTCTAGGAATAAAAACAATTGCCTAGTTCCAATCAATAACTCAATCTACTTGTGGATAGACTCCCCCTTAGCATCCTATTGCACTTTATCCTTTGTAGTTTGCCAACCTATAGTTGTGCCTTGCTCCCACAGAGTATTAGTAAAGAAAATAAAACAAGGATTAGTCGAGCACACAACAATATGCTACTAAAGAGCATAGTTCAACCACTTACACTATAGATGTGATGGTTAAAGTACTTTAAGACTCCATTGAGGCCCCTATCTCTAAGTCTACACACAACAACATTCTTATCTTTAAGTAACAACAACTTGGATGGAAGCTCCACAAAAAATTCCCCTTTCTAAGAGTGGTATAATTAAAGACCAAGTTCCAATACGGGACAAACACGCCACTTTGAGTAGTAGATAGAGCATAGCTTTTCTACTCATTATGTTCCCCTAATGCATCCACCCTTTACTTCATCACTCTTCATCCTTCATCTTCAAACTCAAATAAATTTGATTGATTAAAAAAAATCGATGCCATGTATTCACTTGAGACCTTATCTCTTACACCCATCCATGTACTTCCAAGCAGCTTTATGCTTAGGATTAGTAAAGTGCTTCTTCAACTTTATGTCATGCCTTTACCCTTTCTTAACACTTCAATAGGTTAGGAAAACCACTAAGTCACTAGCTACTTGGTTAGTATAAGTATCTTTGGAACCTTAGAGAGTTTCTTACGATGTCTTTAAGCTTAACTCTTTATATACCTAGCTCTTTAGTTAACATAACCTTTAGATCAATGCCTACGTCAACAAGAATAGAATGGTGAGACAAAGGGTAAATTACACAAGTATGTATCAACATTTGCAGGTAACTTCATTTAACGTATTGTCAACGTTTCAAGTGGTTAAAAAGAAATATTTCATAAAGTGGGTCTTGGTCTTGAAGTTGGGTAGCTTTGGAAGAAAAGTAATAAGTTTTGTGTTTGTTTAGGTTGTCATGATAGTGGTCTGATTTTGGATGAAAATGGGGATATTTTTGGCTATATATTTATCCAACTTTAACTTTTAAGGCAGCCCAAAATGAATTTATTAAGTGGCTTTTAGTTAGGCTTAATTAGGGTTATTAATTTCAGTAAAACAAAAGGCATTTGGCTAGCTTTTAGATTTAAAAAAAAAAATTTGCAACACACAACACTTGAAATATACAATTAAGTCTAATATTACTCATTTCATTATTCATACAACATCAATATGTAAATCAATATTAAACATTTATTATGTTGATGCAAACATAAATATTCTACATTACTCAAACACATACATTGAATTATACTAACTAATCTATATGTAAAACATGTTATTTATTTATTTTAAAAAACAACTATAATCACCCATATATAATATGATATCGAGAATAAAAGCATGGCTATTACATCCTTGCCTCCTTCAAGAAGTTTCGTCCTCGAAACTTAGCTTTCCTTAGTATATAAAAAAAGCTCGGGATATAATCTTCTCATCTTGCTCTCTCCTTCCCAAGTAGCTTCTCTATCCTCTTGTCCACTCCATTGCACTTTCACCATTGGTATCACCTTTCTTCTAAACACTTTATCAACTTTACCCAAGATTTTGATAGACTTCTCACTTGTTATCAAATTAGGCAAAACTTGTGGCTGATTAGCACTGATGATAGCATTCGGATCCGATACACATTTCTGTAACTGAGAAACATGGAATACATTGTGCACTTTAGACAAATGCGGTGGTAGTGTCAATCTGTAAGCTAGAGGACCAATCCTTTCCAACACTTCATAAGGACCGATATATCTCGACTTTAACTTCCCTTTGACTTCAAACCGAAACACTCCTTTTGTTAGTGATATCCAGAGAAATACGTGCTCACCCACTTCAAACTTGAGAGGTCTTCGTCTCCTATCTATATAACTTTTGTATCTATCTTGTGCAACTTTCATTCTCTACTTAACCACTTAAATCTTGTCAATAGCTTGTTAACCAATTCCGGACCAATTAATGCTCTTTCTCCTACATTGTCCTAATGTAGAGGTGATTGTCATTTCCTTCCATACAGAGCTTCATATGGTGCCATTTGAATAGAAGACTGATAATTGTTGTAATAGGCGAATTCAATCAATGGCAAGTGATCGTCCCATTGCCCTCCAAAATCTAATACACAAGCTCTTAACATCTCTTCTAATATCTAGATTGTTTTCTTGGATTGCCCATCCGTTTAAGGATGAAAAGCAGTGATGAACTGAAGCTGGGTACCAAATGCCATGTGTAAGCTCTTCTAAAATCTATTAATAAATGTCGTATCTCGATCAAAAGTGATTGTTCTTGGTATACGGTGAAGCCTTACAATTTCCTTGATATGCACATGTGCCATTTTTTCTAAGGAATCCACGACTCGCAAAGGTATGAAATAAGCCGACTTCATCAATCTATCCACAATTACCCATATGACCTCATGCTTTGCAATTGTTCTTGGTAGAGCTGATACAAAATCCATAGTGATATCTTTCCATTTCCACTCGTGAATAGACAAGGGTTGCAGTTCTCCTCCTGGCCTTTGATGCTCTATCTTAACTTGCTGACAGATTAGACACTTTGAAACATAATCCGCTACATTTCTCTTTACTCCTTCCCACCAATAATGCTTTTTCAAGTCTTTGTACATTTTTGTACTCTTGGGATGAACAGAATATAATGAGGAATGTGCTTCTTTCAGAATATCTTCTCTCAAGCCATGTATCTTCGGCACAAAGATCTTATTCCCATGTCTTACAACATTCTCCTCATCTAACCTTAACTCCTTTCTTTTTCCTTTTCTTATGGTTAACATCAAATTCTCACTTTCTAGATCCCCTTTCTAAATCTGTTTAATTCTTTCCAAGATAATAGGTTGTAGAGACAACTGAGCAAGCATCAAATCAACGTTTTCTACTGTCACTTCAATTTCCAACTTTCTAAACTCTTCTTGAATTTCCTTTTAACCTATAACCAAGGTTGCAATATCAATTTGCTTCTTCCTACTGAGTGCGTCTGCTATCACATTCACTTTACCAAGATGATACAAGATCTCTACATCATAGTCCTTTATTAACTCAAGCCATCTCCTCTGTCTCATATTGAGTTCCTTTTAAGTGAATATGTACTTAAGGCTGTTGTGGTCGGTGTATATCTTACATTTTTCTCAAAAAAGATAATGTCGCCACAATTTTAATGCTAGTATCACTACTGCTAATTCCAAATCGTGAACGAGGTAGTTCTCCTCATGTGGTATCAATTGTCTTGAGGCATATGCTATAACTTTCCCATCTCGCATGAGCACACAACCTAACCCTTGAATAGACGCATCGCTAGACACCACAAACTCCTTCCCACTAACAAGTAAGGTCAGGATTGGAGAAGATACCAATCTCTCTTTAAGTTCTTGAAAACTCTATTCACGACTGTCATTCCAATCAAATTTAGCATGCTTTCGAGTCAATTTGGTTAAAGGAGATGCTATCTTTGAGAATCCCTCTACAAATCTTCGATAGTATCCTGTTAAACCTAAAAAACTTCTTATCTCAGACACATTAGTTGGCCTTGCCCACTTCAACATAGCTTCAATCTTTTAGGATCTACAATTACTCCTTTGGATATGATATGCCCTAAGAAAGATATTTCCTCAAGCCAGAAACTACATTTATTAAATTTGGCATAAAGTTTCTTTCCTTGAAGTCTTTGCAAAACAATCTTAAGATGTTCTTTATGTCCTCATGATTCCATGAATAGATCAGAATGTCATCAATGAACACAATTTCAAATGAATCCAAATAATCCTTGAATATCTAGTTCATCAAGTCCATGAATGCTACTGGGGCATTCGTCAACCCGAATGGCATAACAAGGAATTTGAAATGACCATATCTTGTAAAAATGCCGTCTTTTGTATGTCTTTAGGCTTAATTCTCAACTGATAGTATCTTGATCTCAGATCAATTTTTGAAAACATTGTGGCTCCCTTCAATTGATCAAATAAATCATCAATCCTAGGCAAAGGGTATTTATTCTTGATTGTAACTCGATTTAATTCTCTATAGTCAATGCACATTCTCAAACTCCAATCTTTCTTCCTTACAAATAACATAGGTACGCTTCATGGAGAGATATTGGGTCTAATAAAACTGATATCCTACAATTCTTGCAACTATTGCTTCAATTCATTTAACTCAGCAGGTGCCATTCTATATGGAGTTTTATAGATAGGAACAGTTCCAAGTAGAACTTCAATCCTGAACTCAATCTCCCTATTGGAGGCAAACCGGGTAACTTCTCGGGAAATACATCGATAAACTCATCCACCATAGGCACTATCTTGATATCTCCTTCCTCAACACTTATTGTAGCTACCATTGATCTTTCCTACAATTCCATGGAACTTATACCACTTAGCCTCTCCTTTCCAACACATAAGTAACCTTCCTTCTTTTAAATCAAAACTTAATTCCACCTTGCTACAATCAATTGCGATCTTATACCGATTCAGTCAGTTCATTCCCAATATCAAATCAAAATCAGACAAAGGTAACACAATCATGTCTACAGGCATGCTCACACTGGAAATTAAAACATTCACATTCCTACATATACATGGTTGCCTAGTTTCAACCATCAAAGGAATATTTATACACATAACATAATCATTCAAAACTTCGGGAACAAGTTCACATTTATTCATGAAATGCTCAGATATACATGCATGAGTGGCTCCAGTATCAATCAACACATACGCATTTCTATTTGAAACACTCAATGTACTTGCCAATGTATCTACCGAAGGAGTATCTTCAACTTGTTGTAAGGCGAAGACTCGAGCATTCACTTTTCCTTTCTCTAAATTAACTCCACCTTAGTTGTTGGGGTGGTCCTTACAATTTGAAATGTGATGACCCCTCTGGTTACAGTAGGCACAAAATACTAGTGGTAATCTCGGGTTCTTGCATTCAGAAGATACATGTCCCACTTGTCCACATGTGAAACATGCACCAGGTGTCCACTTGCATTTAGATATATCATGTGGTCCATAACACCAAAAGCACTTCTTCTCAAATATAGGAGTTGGAGCTTTGAATGTCTTCTTTCCCAAATAAGGTTTCTTTCCTTTTCCTTGATATCTACTATATAATGAAGTCGGTGCAGGCCTTTTTCCTAGAATTGCAGCTCTTTTGGCTTTCCTGACTTGACTATCATTTTGAATATGTTCCACTAACAAGGCTTTTGCAACAGTATTAGCCAAAGTGAGCAATTCAAACTTTCAAACTTCACCTTAGATCTCTCATTCAATCCATTTTGAAACTTTTGGATCTTCATTCTTTCATCTCTATAATCACAACCAGTGAAGCATAATAGTTGACAAAACTCTGCATAATACTCATCAACTAATTTACTTCCTTGTCTAAGATTTAACTAGTCGACTATTATTCTCTTTCTCACTGAGTTCGGAAAATACTTGGCAAAAGAATGTATCCTTGAAGGTCGTCCAAGAGATAAGCACTTGCAAATTTCCACTAGCTAATCTCTACTAGTTGTAGGCTTCCTTCTTCATCATAAACACAACCAAATCCACTTTCTTCTCTTCGGGAGTGTCACAAGCTGTAAAAGTCTTCTCTAACTCTTGAATCCAACTCTCTGCAATAGTTGGATCGATGCTCGTTCCATCAAAATCGGAACCAGTGTACTAAACCCATGTAACTTCATCTTAGTAGCTTGATCATTAGCTGATAGGTTTTCATTCTGTCTCATTCCTTGCTGATTGCTTTCTTGCATGAATTGTTACTACTATTGATACATCATCATTTGACATTGTTTCATCATAGCCATCATATGCCTGAATATGCCATACATCAATGTTGGGTGTCTATAGTCTCTTGAGACATCGTGGAAAGGTCGGGATTGGAGGAGGCTGTGGAAACTGATTTGGTAGAGGAACTTGTGAAGCTGATGCTGATGCAGGTGATGGAGTAGCTTCAGCATTAGGAGCAGCAGATGTAGTAGGAGCTGCTGTAGAAGAAGATTGAGGCGGTGGTGGCATACTTTCTCTGTCTAATTGCTGTCGAGTAGATCTCCTCAACCTATCCATCTTAAATATGCACACAACACATTTATGAAACACATTCCTAGAATTTAAAAAATTCACTACATTCACACTCACATTGACAAGCAATAGCAACCAGTTAACAAGCAAGCATAGTAAGCATAACAAGCATACAATCGTATAAGCAAAGTAAATTAGCAAGCAAGTAAATAATAAGCAATAAACAAATCACGCATACATAAACATTTAAGCAAAATTAACTCTTTTCTAGTCTAACTATTTATGTTTAGGTCAAGTCATACCTAAACAACCACAACTTAAGCAAGCAACTATTCAAACGAAGCTTGATACCAATTGTAAGGACCCGGATTTACCCTATATTTAAAATAGGCAAACCCAGTTCCCCAACCACATATAATCTGTTGTATTATACGTAAGATTGTAATCCAAGATCATCTTATATAGTTATTTGCCTAAATGTCTTATAAGAATAAACTTTAACAAAATACTTCGTAGAAGATTTCTTGAAAACATAACTTATATAATATACTTCTCAAAAGGCATAGAAATAATACACCCACATGTAAAAAAGAAAAATTATTACAACCAAGGCTTAAGAGTAAGCCATTTACAAAAGATCACAAAAGATAGCAAAATTCCTAATAACTATTACATAGGTCCATAATTCATATACACATATATCACTAATTATTACAAAGGGTTCATTGTGAGTCATGGTCTCTCTATCCCATTCATCTAATAACTCTTCAAAATTAGATCCATATCCCATGCTTATGTAGAACTTATCTTCCATACCTGAAAAGATAAAAGTGAGCCAGAATCCAGTACACAGTAACAAAAACAAAGCAAATGATTCATACGATCCTAACTATAGTGCAATGCAACATTCATTCAATTAGTAGATTTTTTTAATTAGTCAATCAACACTAGAGTATTCAAACTCCGAACAATAGGGGTAATCGGGGTTCTGAGTAGCGACCTCGATGCTTAGGGGATTGATATAAGCAGCTCGGATACTTATATCTCCTAATGATATATCAAATAAAGATAAAATAACTTCATTTAAGGTTGACAATCATTACACGACTTCACTTATCTTAGTCCATAACATCACATAGTCTAACTGTTCCCATAAACATTTGAACTAAATCATGCCACTTCATTCTAAGTGTAAGCAAACGTTACACCGATACCGTTTTCCCCATCAGTTATCTACTGTAACACTTAGGAAAGTCTTATCAAAGATAATAGTGGCCTAAACGCCTAATCTACCGTGCCTCCAATCTAAGCAAGGTGTTGCTCCCCAAATCGGATACTGATACGCTATACCGGGCCAGACACGGATTTAAACAGCGTAAGAGACACTCAACTCAAACAAGGTTTAATTTTTTCTATATCAAATTTGATTAAAGATATGTCTATCCTAAGCATAGAACGAACACTTTACTGCCTACCTTATGTAGAAAATCCAAATAGATCCTCGGAATCCTTCATAAGATAATCCAAACTCAAATCAACATTATATACTTGGAATTACACTTAAAGCATATCAAATCTTAAACTTAATACTTAAGACTTCAAATATAACTTATACAGAGTCATAACATATCATTTATACATTTATGAAGATCATATAAGCATACAAAATCATCATTTTTAACTTCAATCCATATATACAATACAACTAGATTTATCTTAACATTCATGGGATATTCAATTATTTATTAAATCTACAAATATAATTAAATTATACTTAATTATATCACTCAATCATCATTACACCTCAAATATCATCAATCTATCTCATTTTAGTCCAAAAAGATCCATTTCATATGCAAACACACATTTAACAAGAAAACATAAGTTTTTAATCTTGTTTGAAAATTGTTTTAGCTGAAAAGAAACAAAATTTGAGCTTTGATATTATTGAAATTTGTAAAAAATCCAAGCATAAAAGTTGTAGATCTCTTTTTAAGCTTTCAAACGCAATTTGAATCACTTAAATTCGAGTTCAAATGAAAAGTTATGATTAAAATACGAAACAGTATTGCGTTAGGGAAAACACGAGTCACGACCGTGAATTTTGGAAAGCTGTCAAAAAATGACCTTTGAGCTAAGAATCATGCCCGTGATTTTTGAGTTTCAAAGTTTTTGACCAACCCAAGACTACCAATGGATGGATCATCCTGTGATTCATGAAAATTTCCCAAAACAAAGCTTTTTCTTGTAAAATCACACCAGTGATTCATGAAAACACCCACATCAGACACTACTAAGGAACAAATCACGCCCATGATTCATCAAATTTGTCGAACCCGAGACTACCTAGGTTGAATCATGCTCGTGATTTGCTTCTTAATAGCCTATACGAAGTCACTTGTTTTTCAAACTCCTTTTTATCAAACTTTTGCACATTCTACTTAACTTCTACTTCTCTCTTTAACAACCAAATTCATGCTCAAACCTTAATTCAACTTCAACACAAGCCAAACACTTTACACTACTTCCAAAACTTATTTAACAAGTTAAATAACATGAAAACACAACCCAAACTTCATTAGCACATAAAACTACTTAAACTCATACATAGCCAAACTTATACTAATATGCATTTCATATTCAAGGCATAAAGAAAGAGTAACAAAACTCTACACCATGAAACTTGCATCAAATGTAGCTTAAACTTACCTCAAATCTTTGGGCTTGGTTTTCAGGCTTTAGAAGGTCTTTTGATGACAACTTGTAAGAATTTAGATGGGTCTTGGTTTGAAGTTAAGGTAGCTTTGGAAGAGAAAATAATGAGTTTTGTGTTTGTTTAGAAGTTTGTCTTGATAGTGGTATGATTTTGGGCGAAAATGGGATATTTTTTGCTCTATATTTATCAACTTTGACTTAAGGTAGCCAAAATAAAAGTTATTAAATGGCTTTTAGTTAGGCTTAATTGGGGTTATTAATTTCAGTAAAACAAAGGGCATTTGGCTATCTTTTTGGGTTTAAAAAAAAAAAAAAAATCTGCTGCACACAACACTTGAAATTATATATTTAAGTCTAATATTACTCATTTCATTATTCATACAACTTCAATATGTAAATCTATTTAATATTTATTGTACTAATGCAAACATAAATATTCTACACTACTCAAACACATACATTAAATAACATTAGCTTAATCTATATTAATATGCAACTATAATCACACATATAATATGATATTGAGAATAAAAGCATGGCTATTATAGTCATGGTGGAGGACGTAAGAATTATTATAGCTAAGGAAGAGGAAAATCACTCAAAAACTCCAACAATTTAGAAGAGATAAATCAAGGAAAGTTCATAAGAGGTTATGGTAGGGGAAATTGGTGTAGAAGTGGAGAAGAAGGACTGATGTGCAGTGTTACAATTGTGAAAAGTATGGCTATTATGCTTTTGAATGCAAAAAAACAACCTTAAAAGATGAAAAATTCCTTTTATGCAACAGGAGAAGATGAAGAAGAAGCAACTTTTGCATTGACAAGTAACGAAGAAGGATGAACAAGCATGGTTCTTAGACACAACTGCGAGCAAATCACATGACAGATGATAAAAGTTTATTTGTTTCTTTAAATGGATCTTCAAAATATGTATATATATATATATATCATTTGGTGATGGAAGGAAGATAACTATTGAAGGAACTGATGATATTTTAATTATTGCCAAAAACGGATCGCATCAATTTATTAAGTCTATTATATGTCTTCACTTAAAGCAAATATTTTGAATTTGAGTCAATTGTTGGAGAAAGGCTATGGTATTAGATTGAAGGAAAGATGTTTAATAATCAAAGATTCAAGAGATGAGCTAATTGCAAAGGTAAAAATATCAAAGAATTGAATGTTCTCTCTCATACTTCAAGATGATAGTGCCAAGTGTTTGAAGGCATGTACATAAGATCCTTTTCGTGTATGGCATCAAAGAATAGATCATCTGAATTTTGGTATTTTGAAGCAATTAGAAAAGGAGAAGATGATTCACGACTTGCCTTACATTGATTATCTAGATTAGATATGTGAAGGCTGTATATATGGCAAGCATTTCAAAAATAGCTTTACAAAGGAGTCACCATCAAAAGCAGCGAAACCACGTTAGCTTAAGCATGCTAATATTGGTATCTAATTATACCACTCTCTTAATAAGAATAGATATTTCTTGCTATTCATTGATGATTTTAGTTACAAAACATGCGTTTATTTTTCAAAGGAGAAGTTAAAGCCTTTGATGTGTTCAAGAAACTCAAAATGTTAGTTGAAAATGAAAGTATTTATTCCATTAGAGCCTTGAGAATAGATCACAATGAAGAGTACACTTCCAAACAACTTAATGACTTTTATGAATCTCATGGCACTCGGAGATTTTTTATTGTTACAAGATCTCCACAACAGAATGTGTTGTGGAGTAGAAAATAGAATAGTTCTTAACATGACTTGAAGCTTCTTGAAGAACAAAAACATGCCTAAAGAATTTTGGGTAGAAGTTATAGCTTGTTCAATTTATTTGTCCAACAAATGTCCTAAAAAGAGCATACAAAAGGCTACACCATAAGAAGTATGGAGTGGAAGAAAGCTAGCTCCTTCTTACTTAAGATTGTTTGGCTCTATAGCATTAATTCATAGGGGAAAAGCCCCTTTTGATACCTAAAAAGTACAATTTCATACCTAATTAAAATTTTTATACCCTTTTCACTACCTTACTCTTTTATTATCTCTTGAAGGAATAGACACTGTTAGCTAACGATTGGATGGGGTAGTGGAAAAGGGCACAAAAACTATAATTAGATATGAAATTTGACTTTTTTAAAGTATAGGTTCCTAATTGTTTACTTTATCAAAGTTCAAGTACCAAAAGGGATTTTATCCCTAATTCATATTGCCAACGAAACATGAGTAAAACTAGATGATAATAGTGAGAAATTTGTGTTTGTTGGATATGATTTGAAGTCTAAAGGCTACAATCGTATGACTTGAGAAGCAAGAAAACTATTGTTAGCCGAGATGTTAAGTTTGATGAAGATGAATATTAGAACTAGGAAAAGTAAGAGGAAGATTACAATTTTTTCCTTTCTTTGATGAAAATTTTAATCTAGTTGGAGTTCATGTTTAGCCTACTACTCCTACAACCACTACACTTGCTCTTGTTGATTTTAGTTCATCTGACTCATTGAAAGACCTAGAAAGATAAGAAGTTTACAAAAGACTATGATGAGGTAAAATAAGTCAATGATATTTCTCTTTATTATCTTTTTGCATGTTTAGAACCTATGAATTTCGAAGAAGTAGTGCAAGGTGAGAAGTGTAGAGTTATAATGGATGAAGAAATAAAGTCGTTCACAAAATGGAACAAGGGATGAGAATAGGTAACGCTTCTAATATACAAGCAAGCTATAGGTGTCAAATGGATTTTCCAAATTAAAAAAAAAAAAAAGAAAAAGGAGAGGCAGAGAAGTTCAAAAGTGTGACTGTTTCTAATGGATTTAGCCAACAATATGGCATTGATTATTATGAAGCCTTTGCTCCAGTTGCACGATTAAGAAATATTAGATTTATCATGGAAATAATAACTCATCATAATTGGAAAATTCATCAAATTGATTTAAAGTCAGCATTTTTGAATTGATATTTATATGAAGAGTGCATATTGAACAATCTTGAAGGTATGTTTTTATGGAGAAGAAGATGAAGTGCTAAAGTTAAAGAAAGCCTTGCATGGTTTGAAACAAACACCAAAGTCCTGATAATCACATTGAGACTTCTTCAAGTAAAAAGAGTTCATCAAATATCAACATGAATATGGTCTTTATGAAAAGAAAAAGGAGAATGGTGATTTTCTAATTGTTTGCATGTATGTTAATGATTTGATATTTACAAGTGTAGACACCTAACTTTTGCCAAATTTAGGCTTTAATATATGATAAAAATGAATATTACGTTAAGCCTAAAAATTGCAATTTTTCCAAAAAAAGTGTTCATGCAAAAAATAAAAAGAACAAAATAAATTAATCAAACAATACTATAGTTTTTTGGCTTAATATATATAAACTTTAATTATATATAATTTTGAACATAATTAAATGACCCGCAATGGGTTGGATCATTTAATTGGGCTCATTTTAAAGCGTTAAATTTTATTTTATGTAAACCAAATTAAGATATAGACCAACAAACTATTAGATAAGCCATTGCTATGCATAAGAGAGGTCGTGTGATCAATGGACAAAGGCATAAGAACGTATTTTATTTTGTTCGCCGAATAATGCCACACAACACTTTATTATTGGTTCGATGGCGTCATGCTAATGTCATCTTCTTCTTCTTCATTGAGACCCCTAGATTGCGTGTGCAACCAACTCATATGGCCTACTTTATGGCTATTTGTTATCATTAACTTCATGATTTCTCCAAAATAATGAAGAAATCAAGGAGTGGACATGGAATGCTCTGAATTAAGACCAAAAAGTGGTCATCATTCATAGTTTTGACAATTAAACAATTGTCATAAATTTTGGGAAGAATCTTGGACCCAAACATAGCTCCATCATGAATCAATAGTGATTTGATTGAATTGAATGAAAAAGAAGTGTCCTAGGCATGATAGTCGAGAGAATATTTGAATTCGTTAAACTAATACATTGATTTTTAGTCAAAAGTTTGAATTTTTCCATGAATGTTCAAATCAAAACCTAACTTCTTAATTTTGAAATTAAGGGAATTAAATGGCTTTCCAAAATTGTTCAAGCTCCAATACTATAAATAGGAGCTTGAACAATCCATATATCATCAAACAATCACACTCATATCCACTTAAATAAGCTTAAATCCAAAGATTTCAAGAAGTTAGGGTTTGAATGTAAAACTTCAATTTTAAAGTTTTTCTGGTGATTTTCGAAGCATTGAAGGTTGAAGGAACTCTTGGGGTGTTGTAAACTTCAAACTAGTAAGTTTGGTTAAGTTGGAAGATATCGGAATCAACTTGGAGTACAAAACTGCCACTAAGTTAATATTAAGCTCTAAACCACCACCCATGGTAAGTATCAAGGTAAACCACCACCACTGGAGTTCCTAGAATCTCTTGGGGTGTTGTAAACTTCAAACTAGTAAGTTTGTTTCTTTTCTTTCATTGAATTAATTAGTCAAATCATTAAATAACTGAAAAAAAAGAAATAAAACACTTAAAAGAATAATGAAAAAGAATAAAAATATAGAAATGATTTAGAATAGTTAACCATCTTGCTTTTGTGAATAGCATATAAAATAATAAAAATAGAATAAAAAACGTGAAAGGACAATAAATAGAAATAGATAAAAATAAGGAAAAATTTTGTTTTCTAGAAAAATTCCAATTTTCTTGAATTAAAAAAAAATGATAAATTGGTAGTATTTACGAAACATAAAAAAAGGAAAATCTTTTCAAAACTAAAAGTTAATGAACTTATATTAAAAAGAGTTCAAAAAATTAAAAGAAACCAACACACTAAAGTTTTTACAAAAGAACTATGCATTATCTTATCTCAATTAACGGGTACGTAGGCATTTTTGGGCGACATAAAAATAAAAATCCTCTCTTTTTCCTTGTTTTTGTAAACACTGAATTAATTTATTGTAAATAACGTAAATATATGTCTGGACTTGAAAATGTTGATAAATTGTAAATAGCATTCTTGGTAAAATGGATAAACTTTTTAGGCATTAAAACAGTAAACTTTAATTAAAGGATTTTAAAGTGGTAACCACATGGTTTTGATAGGGTAGCCCCCGTACTTAAGAATTTCTAGTATTATGAAAATTGATTTTTCAAAATTAGTTTTTATCGCAGACCTATAGCTAAGGTAGGATCAACCAATCCATTAATCTTAACTTTATTTTCTTTCCCGACTATAGTCAGGTGGTGACACCATTTTAATGAAATTAATATTTCTTTCAATTCCTAGCCAAGAAGCCATATCAAATGGGTTAGGGTTTGATATGGATTGAATGGAAGGAATCAAACCAAAATGAGAAATCTAGGCTCAATAACAGGTAATAATTCATCGATGTTTGATGATTTAAAAATGGAGATAGTTATTGAATTTGAGATGGTAGATATAGGGATGATGTCTTATTATCTTGGATTTGAAGTGAAGTAATCAAGTGAAGGCTTTTTTGAATCTCAAAAGAATTATTGAACAAAAATTTTGAGGAAATTCAATATAGAATTAGCAACCAGTCTTTACACTAGTTACTTGTGGAGTCAAGTTATCAATATTTGATGTTGCTCGAAAGGTGGATCCTATGCTTTACTAGAAGCTAGTTGAAAACTTAAGAAATTTAACATGGACAAGGCTCAATATTCTTTATGGAGTTGGTATTATAAGTCGATTCAAGTAATAACCAAATTTCACACATTTTAAAGCTCCTAGAAGAATCTTAAGTATGTTAAAGCATAGCAGTGGAGACCTATAAAAATGTAAGAAATGCAACTATGCAATGCATGAATAATTCATTAATATGGTTGAATAATTGTTAAGCCAATTACTGAGGCTTAAAGGTACTCTTGATTATGGCTTGTTCTATTCATGCTCCATGAAATTTAATTTACTTGGTTATAGTGATAGTAAATGGGGAAGAGATATTGATAATAGAAAATGTACTATTGGTTTTCTATTCACTTTTGGAGACGCGGCATTCATATGGTGTTCAAGGAGCAACCAATTGTAACTCTTTCAACTTGTGAAGCAAAGTATGTAGTTGCTACTAATAGTGTTTGTCATACTATTTGGCTAAGAAACTTGTTGAAGATGCTATTAATATCTTTATTGATGATAAATCAGTCATAGCATTGGAAAGGAATCCTATCTTTCATGATAGGAGGAGCAAGCTCATTGATACAATATTTCATTTTATAAGAGAGAATATTTACAAGAAAGAGGTATAATTAAAATATGTCAAGTCTCAACATCAAGTTGCTAATATATTCACCAAGTGTGAAGTTTGAAGACTTTGCAAGATTAAGAGTAAGGCATGAATTAATAAGAATCAAATTTAAGGGGATGTTAGGTGATAAAATTGAATTAACTAATCAATTATTAATATGTGTGCTGTGTTTTTAACATGGGGGATGAAATGTTGTGTTCAGTGCAAAGTTTTTAGAATTCAAAGATTTTTAATCATTGAATGACAGATACAACACTTATAACTTTTCAGATTTCTTTTTTTTTTTTCCTTCCTCTGCCCAACATATGCACGCATAATTTTCAAATTAAACAAGCGCAAAACATAGTAAATCCTTGGATTTGTCGGTTCGTTTGATTTTTTATGAAATCATGATGTTATTTGTTCCTGAAATAATGAAAGCGAGAGGAAGGGAATCGAATTCAATGAATTAGATGGAGATCAGATCTTAGGTAAGATAGAAGCGTACATAGAAGTTGAATTATTTTTACGGGAAGAAAGGGCCGCCACTGCTCCTTGGTGTGCTAAGCTCCTATCCAGAGAATTTCTCTGCGAATTTGGATGTCAATGCAGAAGTTTTGCGAAGTTAGGAATCCAACGCAAATTACGGGGTAAAATTTAATTGACATTTGGAAGAGAGATATGGTTTATTTGAAAGCGAGAGAGTTGAGTTTGAGACATTATGAAATAACATATTACTGATTCTTAAGGAATTGAATAGAAGAGACAGAATTTACTTTCCTTTGTATGTTTGCTTCAAAGTCAAAAGTTAAACATGTATTCTCCCTTTGCCACATGTCCATAACTTGCAAGAGGAGGTGGCAATGTGGGGATAACCTCAGTCTAAGCTGCAATTGAGGAGGAAAAACCTTAAAATATTTGACGATCAAACGAAACACTTTTTATAATGTTTTTTTGAATAAACTTTTATGCGTCGTTCAAGTATCATTCACCAAGTACGAATATACTCTCAAAATTTCTATTCAACAACTTTGATCTATATATTTATTATCTTCTATTTATTTGCTATGAACTTATCCGTAAGGGCATTTTGAGCACATTCCTTTTAATTTAAAAGTTCTAGTTAGTAAACATATGACTACAGAAATATTATTGCTACTTTTTTATTTTCTCATATCTTCTCTTTTATGGCTTCGCAATTATTTTGTTGTTCATTTATAGTGTCTCATAACCAAAACCTTACTGACATCATAATTAGATATATTATTATCACCGATATGCGGATGGGTTCTGGTATTTATTCTTGTTCATATAGCTATATATATATATATATATATATATTTACATTGGAAAATTATAAAGTTTATACATACTTTAGAAAAGACATTTTTATATAATAAAGCATACATTGAATTCACTTTTAGTGAAAAGGAATTCGTTGTTATATGTATGAATAAATTCTAGTAGGTACTTCTATAAAATCATCCGAAAATATATTAATATATATTATCTATTTAATAATTATACCCGTATTTAAGTTTATATCTACCAAACATTATCACAAACAATACTAATTATTTTATAGAATGCTATATAATTTAGGAGGCTTAGAATGATGTCATTTTATATTAAGGCTTTGAATCCTGCCATTTTTCACTCAAAACAATTCTCTTGAAAAATATTGGTTTTATATGGCAATTAATCATCTTTCTACATTATTTTTTTATAGGAGATGCTATATAATTTAAAAGAATTGTAACTTCTTATAAGTACATAGAATTATGTTTGAAAATATAAGGTTCTTTGTAAGGATTGTGTGTGTGCCATGTGTTATAAATGTATTTATAAATGTATTTGTAACCATTCATAAATGATCCTCACCTATGAATCTCATAAAATATTAACAGATATGATTTACTAGAAATATGAAGCCTATTCAAATGTACTGGAACCCAAATGACACCTAAACATGCTGAGAAAGGTTAAAAATGTATAAGATAATTTTAATAAACACAACACTATCTCAAATCCATCAATCCAACACTGTCTTAGTCATCTCAAATTAAGTCTACTTATTTAGATTTTGTCACTAATCCAAATAATCAGTCTAAACATACGTAAGTTAATTGTGAGTAGGAACTAAAAATTATATAATGAAAATTTCCTCATCTACTGCGTCGTTATACATTAAGTTATGTAAAGATTATAATAATGCTTATCATTTTTAAACCAAAAGACAAGTCTTTTTATTATTTTTTTACAATGTTTTTGAAACAATATATTATAATAAAACAAATAAGAGATTTAGTGAGAAGGTCCCATTATAATTGTTTTTTTATTTTATATATTATCTTGTAGGAATTTCTATAGTTTCGTTATTAATTTTGATGGGACTAGTTTTATCGACTATCTAATGGCTCACACCATATACAACATGATCGAACCACTAAAATAATTAATAGTTCAACTATTATATTTATTTTAATTGTTAGATGATTGACTAAAAGCTTTTCTCAATAGGACATATGCCTTAATTAGTTAATTATTGTATTAACTTCTTTTTTTTATGCACATTTAATATTTAATATTTATTTATTTTTGTAATTGACTATTTATTACTACTACTACTACTACTATGAAGGTCAATGAAAATACCACTTGCCTATAAGACATTGGCTAACTATTTGAAATTAAAAAAAATTGTATTAAATTCTATATGGAATTAGATAGTTAATTACAAAAAAAAAAAAAATTATTTAGGTATGAAGTTTTTACTTTTTCTTTTTATTTGCAAAACTAGTAATGTTTTGGCAATGTATCTGAATAAAAAATATATTATATTTATATACATAACAAAACAAATTTGATTCATATTTATATATTTTTTCCTTTTTATGTTGCTTTCATGAATCTACTGGAGAAACTGATCGATGGACTATTCCCTTCCTCTTTCTGAGTCTATAAGCGTTTGTCAATGATGCCATTCGTTTCTTCGAGTTTTATAGGACCCAAACGGCAGTAACTGAATTTTAAAATAAATAAATAAAAAGGAAAGAGAATGAAAACAAATGGAGTCTCGGTGTGTTACCCATGTTGTACAAGTTTAAGATGAAAGTCTCCCACTAGACAAAAAGTGCTGGAAGAGTATTGTAGATACCTTATTTTGATAATTTATTTTTATCAAATTATTAATAATTAGATATTAATATTAGTATATATATGATTAAATTAAAGGAATATTTGCAATTATAAGCATTAGGATTATAAATGAAAATTAGGAAAATTAATCAAATTAAGGGAAATAAATATAATAGATGTAATAAATATACATATATAATATGGTATAATATGCAGAAAATTAAAAAAAATAAATAATAAAAAATGATAATACTATTCATCTTCTCCCCTGATAAGTCCTCATTTGGGCCCATTTTCGTCCCATTTCCAAACTCCATTTCCACGAACTGAATACACATATGGAAACTAGGTATGGAGTAGTTTAATTTGGTATGTAGATTACGCGTTTTCATCAACAATAACTTCTTCAAATTCGGCCTTGAAAATTAGGAAAAACACGTTTTTGTTCGTTTCCTCAAAAACTCAAAAACGCGTGAAATTCATTTTTTAAGCAAGATTAAAGATTTGGGTCATTATAATATGGAAAAGACATATATGACATAACATTTAATTGGAAAGTTACAACCATTTTGGCTCCGATTTTTTTGAATTTGTAAAACCTATGTCTTAAAACCCTAGATTCTCAATCGATTATTTAGGAAAGTTTTGAGCTGAATTAAAACATATAAATAGTCCCCCCATCTTCTGTTTAAAACTGCTTTTTCCTAATACTTTTAATTTTATTATCAATTTTTTATTTCATCTTGGTGTTTTCAAATTTAGGTTTAAACATTTTAATTTTATATTCTTCATAAAAAAAAAAGGAAAATCGGAGCAATTGGAAGCTACCGAAGTGTTTGGCAAATCGAGGGCTTCAAAACCCTCCTATTCGGCACTGCATCGCCCTATGATCACCCTAACCCAATTCCACATTCGTCTGTCTCAAGTCGACTAGCCAGAGCTCCGACCATCAATTCCCCCGCATGGGTTCAATCCTCAAGTAAGCCCCTTTTTTTTTTTACTTAATAAAGCATACTAGTAATATGATATAATAAGTTAATGAATTATCGTAGCATTGTAACAATGAAAAATAATTAACAATAATAAGATTCTGACATAATAAATATTACATATTATTATTAGTTGTTTAGGCATTCAAAACATGAGGTTAATTAATGTCTTTTTGAGTGATTGCTTTGTGATATTGTTTATAGATTAAATTCTTAAGTTTATATTGTATAAAATTGCTATTAAAATTCCTAAATTAATTTTTATCTTGACAAGATTTATTATGGCTTTACCAATTGATTTTCATAAATTTGATTTATTAATATTATCATAGCACTTTGATTTTAACTTTTACTATAATCCATTGACTAATAAATTCAGTTTTTTTTTAAATACTTTAATGATGATATATTCAAATAATAAGTTATTATATGATAACCATGATGTCCGTGATATACCATTTGATGTTATAAACATTTCATCTTTTATATGTTTGTAATAACATTTTTTTTCTCCTGTATGTGTTAAATTTGATTTCTTGTGATAATTTAATTAATGATAATATGTGGATAGATATGCTATGTTTTCTTAAAGAGTTTTGTCACTTAGAAAAAGTTGATTTTTATGAAATAGCAAGAAGTAGCAAGAACTTAAATTGATTAATTTTAAGATCCATATAATCAAAAAGCTAATTTGTCAAAACTATCAAAATTTAACAAATTTAAAGCGAAAAGAATTAAAAACTCTAAAATTGATCAACAAATTAAAGTTTTTATTAAAGTACTACATGTGGTCTGATCCCAATTAGCGGGTATGTAGGCACCTAAATGGACGACTTAAAATATGTAAGAAGATTATTTTTGTGAATTTATTTGATTTGATTTTATTTATTCTCTTAGTTTAGTTTAGAATATGTGAATATTGATAGAATTTGATAGGATTGGATTAATTTGACTATTTTGAGTTCTTAGATTATATATGATTGTTGATGGAATTTGATTAGTTGATTAAATTAGTAAATATTAGCCATAGAAATAGTTAGTTAGATCTTTGTAAATAGTTTAGAATTTGAAATTAGGGTTTCAAAAAAAGCAATTTAAAATTGGAAAGTTAAAGTGGTAACCGTTTAGGTTTTAATAGGTTAGCCCCCGAACTCAAGTTAATTTATGGTTCTTGTTTTCAAAACGATTTTTTTTTCTTGCAGATCAGTACCAAAACCAAAATCAACCTACCAATTAGTTTTGGTTTATCATTTTTCTTGACTTTAGTCGAGTGGTGACTCCAAAATATTTTCAAAATTCAAAATTTTTTTTAATTCTTAGTTGATGATTCGTATTGAATGGGTTAGGGTTTAGGGTTTAGTATGAATCGGATTAAAGGAAATTGAACCGAAAATGAAAATCCATGCTCAATAGGTATTCATAGTTAAATAATATATACCACACATGTAAAATATGAATAATATATACTAATAACTACGCTTATAAAGACCATCTAATATTGGTCGCATTGAAGAAATCATCGAATTACACACATATAATTTAGGGTCTATTTACATGGTCTATTTATATCTGTATCTGTATCGAAATGATATATGTAATTATATTCAATTTGCATCTATATTTTATTTATATTTGATCTATCTGATTTTTATGAGAACTGTCAACTTATTTTTCTCTTATATGTATTTATTTCTTAATAGATAATTTGTTAAAAAAATTAAAAAAAATGTTGTTTATATTTATATCTTATTAATCGTACATACAACTCCGTTCTATAAATTTGAACCTCTATGTATAATTTATTCATACAAAGGCAAATCTTTTCAACAAGTATAAAGACACCGTCCTTATAAGTTTAATAAAAAGTGGGCCCCACAAGTAAGTATCAAATCGGGTATAAATGTATAATTGAAGATATTAAGATAATAATCTAAATTTTTCAAAAATTTAGTGATGTGCTTGTTGATGGAATGATACATATAATATTCATGTGTGTTGACAACAGTGTAAATGTCTCTGTCTCTCAACTATATATTATTCTTTTTAGCTGTTATTTTGGTTCGTTTTGATTCAAGTAACAAACCCAAAGCCAGCCCCACTTGTTCAAAATGGATTGTTCTTAATGCTTGAAATTAGGAAAACAGTCCTTATTTGCACTAGGAGAGCTGTCTCTTTACCAAAAACCATAAACTGCACAAATCACTGCATTATTTGATTTAACGTGGCACCGTGGCTTAAAATTGCAAAACAAACCAGAATTCAAGAGAGACATTACACATTACACGTGTTTATGAACTGTTAATATTGCCATTATATTTAAACATGTGATATTGGTAATAGATAATTTTAAAAAATCTATATTTATATATTATAAATATTATTATATTAAAATTTTATTTGATGTTGCAACTCATATACATAAATAGTCTATAATGCCTAATCAGCGTTTTTTTTTTTTAAAAGATTAATATTATGATTTACACCTCAACTTTACATCTTTATGCAATTATACATCTAAAGTTTCAAGTTGTTAATTTGTGCACCTAATTAGACCTTTAGTTGCTAATGTTTGTATCTCATCTCTTACTGTAAATTGTATTATTCTATGATCACGAACAACTAATCATAATGCAACACCTATAATGTTTTATTTTATATTAGATATTGATCTTAAGTCATATTACTTCATAACCAAATATTTTATCAGTTATACAAATTTATATTTTAAAACTTCATGTATATAATTACGAAAATACCTACAGTTAAGGTCTAAATGGTGGCATTATCCTCTTTTTTTTCCTTCTCATACACATATACAAACATACACAATAAAAGAATTACTACATAATATAAATTGTATATTCTGTATATATAGTGTGAGATACTACTAAAATTTTTATATATACACCCGTATGCAAAACCCTAGCTATAGTTGTTAGGAAAAACTACCAATTTTACAATATATATGTATATTAATTTTATTAATACTAACACAGCATATATAATGAATTTCTTTCTAAATACACATACCAATAAGAAACACCAAATAAGAACATATATGGCCATGGGGATATATTAAATATAACAGTTGATGAGTGATGATGTAAAAGCTAGCTATAGCTAATGTGCCAGTAAATAAACATCCAAGAAACACCAAATATGGCCATCTATTTCCTACTTCTACAACAGGCATATAAATACATAAATAGAAGTCCATTCTGTATCGTGTGAATACAATAAAAGTGACTGCCATCCACACAATTACCCTAAAACCAACCCACTTACTTACTATTCCATTTTGTTGCATATATTTTTTTTTTCTCTTCTCTATATATCTTCTCTTCTACTCTCTCACTCTTGTCTGTCCACTGTTCCTAGACAAAGACCATATCAATCATCAAAACCTTAAGCATCCAGAGCCTGCCGAGAGAGAGAGAGAGAGAGACGATGGTGAGCGAGTCCGGTGCGAATTCTGGTTCAGGCGATGAGGCCAAGACCACGACATGCCCTCGCGGACACTGGCGCCCTGCTGAGGATGAGAAGCTCCGGCAACTTGTTGAACAATATGGTGCCCAGAACTGGAACTCAATCGCTGAAAAGCTTCAAGGAAGATCAGGCAATACAAATTTCTTTACCTGAGTTCTTTTTCTTTTAATTTTTTACAAATTATAAAATTCAGGGTTTTTTTTTTTTTTTTGGGTTGGCTTTTCTAGGTTTTTGTTGCACATATACCTCTTTTTTGATATCCATAAAAGATGATAATAATTGTTAGTAATATGGGAGAGTTTTTAGTATATCTGAAGATTGTTTATAAGAAAATTAAATTTGAATTTAACGCTTTCTTGCACCTACAACTTATGGTTATTATTTTTTTTTTTTCTTTTTGGGGCACAGGAAAAAGCTGTAGGTTGAGATGGTTCAATCAACTTGACCCGAGAATCAATAGGAGGCCATTTACAGAAGAGGAAGAAGACAGACTTCTTGCGGCACATCGAATCCATGGAAACAAATGGGCCCTAATAGCTAGACTGTTTCCGGGTCGAACCGACAACGCCGTGAAGAATCATTGGCATGTTATTATGGCCAGGAAACAAAGAGAGCAATCCAAACATTGTGGGAAGAGAAACTTCCATGACACTTTTGGCTCCCCCTGCATCAATTCCAATCATCTTCCTCCTTATAGTGGTCTTATTGGATTCAGGAAACCAAGGATTAATGAGGCATATTCCTCCAATTTCGATTTTGAAGATAATTCTATCACTAGTAAATTGTATGACAAGATTTTTGTACCAGATAATTCATTGTCGACTAGGACTTTTTCCGCCCCGTCGATCCCATCATTGATGAACATTAGCAGAAATCTAGAAAGGAGGGATTATTTTCAGATCAGTTCCAATATTTCCAATGAAGGAAGTAGTAAAATTGTAGATGGAGCCCCATTGACTTCTGGGAGAGACTTCGGCCTCGAGGCTAACCGAAGAAGGACATCCATTTTCAACCATCCCTATGGTTTTCTCACGCTTGGAGATGGCGGCCGGGATGCGAATGGTGTGATCAAGATGGCGGCGGAGTCGCCCCTGGTTGGTTTTTGTGACGGCTCTGCTGTGCTTGGGAAGATAAGAGTGATGCATAATTACCAGCAAGAAGGAGAAGAGTATAATAATAAGGGCAAGGATGTTCCTAACTTCATTGATTTTCTTGGGGTGGGACTATCATCTTGACATAGATTTAGGAATTTGTTATTTAAGACACGTTTTTATCTAGTTTTTATCATCGGGTATATGCTAAAATATTAAATATGCGTAACATCAAAGTTAGAACTTCACATTAAAATTCAGTTGTGTAGCCCTAGCTAGTAAACTCTTGTTATTGTTGCATTTAGTGACACTGGCTTTATCCGGTACTCAATGATGACTAGTCCTAGTTAGCTATATGTATTTTATGAAGTATTGAGGTTGAGGCTATTTTATCCTCCATTTCTCATTCATCTATCCTCGATCATAAAGAAGTAATTTTATTTATGACTATGGGTTCTTGCTGAATGATTGAGGTTTATCATACCATTGCTATTACTAAGGGTATTTTATAAAAACAAAACAATTTCAACATTCAATTATCATTCATAGATTTAGATAATGGATGATCATTCAATATTATTTTATGGAATTACTATACAGTGAACCAAACATTATAATAGCTCTTTATAAAAAATAAAGATGTACAATAACGTAAACGAGCAATAAATATTTTTTACTTAAAAAAATTTCTTTATGTATCGAATTTCCAACCCAAAAACTTTATGATGGATTCATCGATCCATGTTTTATGAATGTGCACGACGATTAATAACCCATGCCTTATGTACTCGTTTCGTCTGGTGCCTCTGGTAGGTGGTCTCCAAAACCCCAAACGGAACATATTTTAGAGGGTGGGAATGTAATATCTTGGATTTTTATAGAGTCAAGTCATATGAAATGAGATCAAGAGATGGGTTAAGGATCCGATAACTTTCAAACAACCAATATGTTTTAAAAATTTTATCAGGATGGTGATAAAGCAATAAAACCCTAATTTGGATAAAACTGAATTTTTTGGCTATAAGATTTGGGTACAAATATTGGAAATAAATATATATTGGCTGAACCATCATCATGCTCCTTTTCGTTACGGTTCTTGTCCTCTAAATAGAAATAATCCTCCAACGTATGCATGTGTTGAAAGAAACAAACTAGCTGTTCTTAAATGTGAGGTTGCTTCCATCTCCGTTTAAGGAAATAGTCCCTCCGAGGGTTATAAATTAAAATAATTGTGTATGCGTATGCAATATGGCTTTTATGCATAATTTGGGGATAGTTTTCCTTCAAAGAGAAGGAATACCTGCATGTTTACATGGCTGTGAATGGAAAGCGAATTAATGAGAAGAGTAGTTAAAGTTGAAATTTAATGGAGTATAGTCAGAAGGTCAATTAACGTTGTTGAGATTTTTGTTGACAGGATGGACTGAAAAGAAAACACAAACGAAAAATAGTGGATGAAATACAATTAATCTAATTAAAGCAGCCTATATGTTCCTGGTCATTACAAAGGGAAGGGATAATTCCATACCAATGAAATTTAGCTCTATTTTATTAGACTATAGTCTTACTTTTATATGCAGAATTGAACCCGAAATAAAATTGTGATACCAGGTTTTATTATCACTCTCATATTTGAACACATTTTTAAAAATTAGATTCACCACTCGTGGGAATTGATGATTCCAACATTGAGATAGAATTTGATTCTGCTTTAAAAAGAGTCGTGATTTATTCAGTCCTCAAATATAAAAGAATTTTTTATAGTCCTATAATTAATTTTGATTGGACTGGTCTTACCAATAATCTAATGGTTCACATCATGTACAATCGTGATCGTACTATTAAATTAGTTAATATTCCAATTACTATATTTACTTAACGGTTAAATAATTGACTGGATAATCTCATTGATAGAACTATAAAAGCTTCCAAATATAATTATTACTATAATTATATTTTCTCCCTCAAATATATTTACTATTCACAAGATTATTTTTGATAAATAGCATATCTGTTTCCTTTAAAATTAGGATTTTTTTTTATAAATAACATTTTAATTCCATATATGTATTCAAATAAATAAATAAATTTATTGCCCTGCTGCACATTCCATTCCATGGCATTCGAAATGACTATCACCAATTGGCATAATGGTTTTAGTTAAAGCCAACAGTAATAAACAATATATTTTGAGTCCTAAATGTATATAGACGTTTTTTTGTGCTATTTCATAATATTGATAAATCATAAATTGTGTATGATCGACAGGGACGATACAGTCAAGCTCGTCCAATTATAATGCTTAGGGTGTTGCACTGTTCACTTCATGCGTTGAGACGATGCTTGCCAATTTATTTTGAATTGGAAAAAGTTATATAGATGACTAGCCAGTAATTGATTATTTGAAAAATACGTGCAGAGTTTTTTCTTTTGTTTTTTTCCCCAACAAACTAAAACTTGTATTTTTTTATATATCCAAGATAATACTTATAATCTAGTCGCATGAATATTAATCTCTTACATGTACTAGGTTCAATTTCCTTTTTTTTTTTTTTGGTACTTAAAAACAAAGCCAAAAATAAATATATTATAATTAAAGATAAAGATAGATCAGTGGCAAACTTAAAAATTAAAAAAAAAAAATTGTGTTCCTTATCGCCAAGGTTATTTTATTGTGTTTGTATATATTTGACATTTTAGAAAAGGTTGTACGTGTTGTTTATCCACTAAAGTTCAATCCATGCCTTTAGTTTTTGGGAGGACAATGTATAAAGGGAATGATGACAAGAAAGTCATCATTGAAATCACCATTCGTAGTCACTTAAGTTTCTTTAAAAGACTTACTTTTAAAAGAATTAGATATTAAAATAATGAATCTCTATGGTCCCGTCGTTAATTTTGACGAGATCATTCTCGTCGATAATGCAATGATTCACAGCATACTCTATCATTATCGAACTACTAAAATAGTTAATATTCCAATTACTATATTTATTTTAACGATTAGATTATTGATTGGACAATCCGAGTGATAGGATCGTGAAAGCTTGAACTAAACTAATTTTTATATCAAGTAGATCATAGTCAATTTGATATCTAATTAAATTTTTTATACACACTAATGGTATCCAAGCTAACTCCATTAATTTTATCCAATAAATTAGCACATGTATCCAATATTAGGTTGATACGTGTATAATTAACAGTTATATACTTTTATTTGTATGATTTGCTTAGTTCCCACCCAGTGCACATTACAACAAATATCAAATCCAATACCAAAATCCAAACAATGAACATTGGATCCTACTACACTCTCAATCCCCACTCTCTCCATCCTCATCCTCTCTCTTCCCTCTTCCTTCTTTCTCCTCCTCCTAACATCCCAATCTATGGCTGCTTTCTCAACTTTGTATTATAGTAGAGGAAGTCATTAGCTTACTCCTCATTCATGTCTCTATTAACCTTAAACTCAATGAACCTACCTTTGAGTATGTGTTTAAGGCGATTAAGATGAGAATTGCCGTCTTCTCCAAAATAAGGTATTCGATTACTATTAAGGAGATCGATGATTGATGTGACCAATCATAGTCAAATTAAATTAACCCTATAATTACTCTATGATTAATCTTTTAAGCAAGTGCACTTGTCAAGTTATAGTATAGATTAGAGCACAAGGGTTAGGGGTATACAAAAAACCCAATGAAACCAAAAATCCGAACCGAAATTAGAAAACCAATTCAAAAAATATGGTTAACCGATTTGTTGATTTCAGTTAGGATTACGGTTTTTATTTTTTTTCGTTTTCAATTTCGGTTTCGGTTTGTAATCACAAAAAAAAAGACGATTAATTGTTAACGATTTTAATATGTATAAATATATTATATATATAATTTACATATACATATAATTTATATATGTTAATGTTCCTTAGATTTTTATTAAAGTACTGTGTTCTATTCTATATTTGATGAGAGTTAATGTGGTAAATGATTTGGTTTGATTTTGTTGATGATGATACATTTAAAAGCTTGTTTTTTCTCTTTTCCTTAATTTGTTTTTCCTTTCTTTTTAACTCTTGTAATATATATATATATATATATAACAATTTAAAGAAAAACTTTATAATAAAGGCTAAAAAATAAGGTTTGTTGAAAATATCAATTTGATTTGTTAAAATCATTATTTTAATGGCTAAAAACCAAAAACCGAAAAAATTAACTGAAAAAAATGATTAATCGTTAAGGTGATTAGCCATTTATAATAGATTGGTTAATGATCGGGATATTAAAGGACCGATCATTAAGGTTAGATTTAAAAAATAAGGTCACGAATTGTAAACACCCCAATAGGGGTGGTTCTAACAAGACTTATAACTAATAGTAATTACCCTAACTCTACTACTTTGGTAATCTAATTCAAATGATATTAATGATTCTAATTTCTAGCAATTATCAATGTTAATCTATTGACTTAAGTGTAACACCTTTTAAAGAATATCATATCACAAAACTACCCTTAATATTGGTTCACCACTAACCCTGTTCTTAATTCGTAAGAATAATTCATTCAATGATGCATTTATGTTCTTGAACTATAGGAATCTTTAACTAAGTTAACATCTCTTTCGAGAATATTAATTTCTAATCCAATACGAATTGATGGAAATATCTTTCTCATCAAGAATATATAAGATTGCATTAGAGATCATCATTCCATAACAAGATTTAACCTTTTTCAGAAAGTTCATGTTTTTCTGTCTAGACCATTCACATGGGTTTATCTTATTAAATGATCTTTCAATTTAGTTAACAAGAATCATATATAAATGTAAATACTGCCACCATTTAAATCAACAAACAATTAAAACACAGGAATAAATTCAAGAAGCATAAACTTTTATTAAACAAATGAAAATTTTGCTATATTAGGGTTAGGGTTACTCAAGACCTAAGGTGAAAACAAATTATTCCCATAAGATGAGAAAGGTAAGAAGAAGATTTAGGAAATAGAGTTGATTCGTTATAAAACCCTTTTTTATCTTTTGTCAAGTGATCTTGAATGAGCTCTTGTATTTCTCCACTTCAAAGTCACTATTTTCTCTCTAAAAGTTAGAGGAATGAAAATAAGATCCATCAAAATGATTTAAGGTGGCTATTTATAGATAGGGCTTACAGGACCATCCTACACGGCTCGTATTCGAGACCATGTAGCATTGAAAATTAAAGATCCTCACAAATTTGATCCTACATGGCCCCAATCATAACTTGTGTAAGGAAGTCGTGCATACCTTCATCAACCTTTTGACCATCTTTTCCGTCCTCACAAGCTTTCTGTATAGCTTGTGTAGCTTAAAAAATTATGTTCTACACTAGTATTCTACACAACTTGTGCAATTACTCATGTATGTTATAAATCTTCAACTTGCATTATTCTTCATCAAAACCTCCTTTAATTCATCTAATTATCTTCATTAATCTCATTTCCTTCTCTTACTCCTGAAATCAACATTAATCCAATAAGTATCCTTTTCTTTAATAATTCACACAAAATCCATGTAATATAACATCAAATCAATACATTAATAAGGGCATTTTGATACTTATCAATGAATTTAAGTTTAGGGAAGACGAGTTTATCAATATTATGCTCATTGCTAGATGCACCAATCATGCAAATTGTATAAGGCAAGAAATCAAGGTTGTATTTGTTTCTCGTGGAAGCTCTTAGTTACTAAATTGTAGTATTGCAACTCTATCCAAGCAAATTAAAATTTCTTTATTTTTAAAAATTGCAATTAACTAGAATTACCAATAAATTCACTAATTAAATTTAACTTTATAACTAATACTACACTAAAAAAATTGCTAAAGGTGGTGATTCACTAGTAGAGGGAGTGGTGGAGCATGGTAAAGATACACACAAAGTATACAATTAGTAGTGCATTAGGGGGTTTCCTTCGTGGCCACTTTAATGCTAAAGTCAACTTTTGGTAGAGTTGTAAATGAGTGAGACAGCTCGTAAGTTACTCGAATTCAACTCGATGAATGCTTGAATTCAACTCTTTTACAATGGAGTCGAGCTTAGGTTCGAGTTACTCGAGTAGCTACCAAGCTTGATTTCGAGCATTAAAATACTTAGTTCAGTGAGCTCGTGAGCTTAATCTAGTATTAAATCCAGTCGAGTCGAGTTTGAACTTAATAGTATTAATACTCTATAGTTATAACCAAGTCAGGTTCAAGATTATGGAGTCGAGTGCATTTAAATTAAAACTAACAATTGAGTTCAACTTCGAGTTTTATATTCAAGTTGAGTTCGAGCTTGGTACTGTATCGACTCAACTCGATTTATTTACAGCCCAGCTTTTAGACTCGAGAGAGTAGATGAGATAGTATGAGATAAGGTAGAATATACATATACCTTTGCAGTGAAGATCAATTTATTGTCATTGGTCATAAATTATATGGGGTCCACAAGATCTTCACATAAGCTAACCCGATGAAAAGATAGATGACAAGGGACCTGAGGTGGTCCCACTCGTGGTAAAGGTTGTCAAGCCTAGAGTTGTTCCTGTTGGAATGAGATGTAGAGGCATGGTACTTGATGTATAGAGCTAGGGTGATGATAGCCAAGGAGTTAAGGTCCTCGTTAGATCAAGGCCGTTTGATAGCATGATTATCCTTGTTTAAACAGCTAATTAAGTCCAATTTATAGTTTATTGACATGACTTGTAGTAGAATTGGTATTTGTCATATATAGTCATTTTAGGTTAAATTGGAGCACATTGGAGAAATTAAAAGGAATTAGAGGAGAATTTTATCAATAATGATGCAAAGGAGCTAAAAAGGATGAAAAATGTAAATCAAGATCATGATTCTAGTTGAAGGAAGGAAAATTTGAAGGTATGTCTACTAAAAAGGAAATCACGGCGGGATTTAAGGAAACTCAACTCCAGAAGTTTGCAAGGTCAACTTAACGCCATGATTGCTGGTGGATTGAAGGAAACTCAAATCTTGAAGTTCTAAGGGAAGAATCACGAGTGTTGTAACGCCATAAATTAAAGGCGTTATCAGCCGTCATGTGTCCTCGCTGGAGATGGACATGCTAAGGCTATCATTCCACTAAACCACAAATAATATAAAACATCTTCCATAGCTCACATATAAGGGTACTTCAAAATTTTTGTATCATAACAAAAACTTCATAGCAACTAGGTTGGTTTAAATCAAATGCCAACATACAATTGATCTCAAAAACAAAAACTTTAGTTTCATAAAACATATAAACAAAGATCAAACTTCAATAGTTATCATAAGTTTTTCAACTTTTACTATCTTCAACACTTGATTTCTAATAGATAGTAGGAAAGTCAGGTCTATTATCATCCTCCCCTATTCCACATAAACATCATCTCCAAATAGATAGAATACTGTGGGATCCTCACCTATTCCTAAAAAATAAAAGAGTAAGCAAAAAGGCCCAGTACGACAAACTAAAATCGCTTGTGCATAAACAAACATCATACAAATTCACATACATCATCATATGCAACAAACATAGGTTATTATTTTTATTTAGCCAAGCAAGCCGCACAATTAGAGCTACATGCAATCTAGTGTTAAACTCGAAGTAACTCATAACTCCGTATAAGCAATCAGTATAGAAAATAATAATATAAACATATATTGATGTTAGGTACTTCCCACACACCCTAGGTACCATATTCATACCACTTCCAAACTACTAGAATCATCTCTGTCTACGTCTCCACTCGAGACAACGTCACATGCAGTTCATCAGGGCGTCATCCTAGTAGCAACGGTCCTCTCAATCTACTAGACCTAACCAAAGACAAGCATCAAACTCAATTAAGGCCAGATAATATTATGTCAATTTACAAATACTAAGCCTATAATCACAAACAACAAGTAAGGTGAGGATGTACTTGAAATAACTTTAGGAATAGAAAACTTAACTTCGCCAAAAACACCTTATCATAATCATATATTAATTTAACATATGTTTTCACAAAATAATCATAATTCTATTATCATATAAACGATAAACCAAAAAGAATTAAATTTCCTATATTCATACATACCTTTCTTCTGTTAATTATAAAACCATTAAATCTCTCAAGAGAACAGGGTTTCTCCAAAAACTCCTCCAAAACTATGACTCTCTTCAATAACAATCAAGCAACTTAGAAAATATCACATTTTTAGATCACCAAAAGAATTAAAAAGGATCAACTTACCTATTTCTTAATTCTTCTCCCTCTTTGATTGCAGGACACGAAATTTTCAACAAGACTTAGGGTTTTCTCTAAAACTCCTCTAAGATTAACTCCATTCACAACTAATAAGAAAACTTTAGGAAGGGATCATTCTTTTAGATCACTAAAGAAATGAAAATAACCAACGTACCTAGATCTTGATTCTTATTCTTCCTTGATGTAAGATTGCTAGCTTGAGAAAGGTATTATATATCTTATAAAAGGTTTTGGAGAAGAAAGAATAAGGCTAAGGTATAAATAGAACATGGAAATCTTTACAAATTTCGTGTATGAAGGCTGGAAACGTAGAAAAGAAGGCTAGTAGCTTAGAATATACACTAGTGGCTTAAAACTCAATAGACAAAACTCTATGCATGAAGGCTGGCTCTTACACCGGTGTTGTCAATGTCGAAGTCGGCGGCTTACTCCTCAAGGTCGATGGCTTTGAGGTGGCCTAGCTACTACTTTCATAAATTTTTCTTAGACTACTCCCTCTTGGTCAAATATATCTATTATATAACAATATATTGTTATTCATATTAGGGTTTTTCCAAAACTCCTCCAACGATTTAATCCCTTCAACATTGATAAAAAAAAAAAAAAAACTTAGAAGAGACTATTCTTTTAGATCTAAAGGATTGAAAAAAAAAAAAAAGAAAACTTACCTATTGATTTGTGTATGCAATTCCTTGGAACAAGATACAAGCTTAAGAGAGAGAAAAAGTCCTAAGATTCAGCTTCGTAAGAAACTGTTTAGAGAGAGAGATACGTTTCTTTTAGGTGAAGGAGGGAAAAATGCTATTTTTATCATTATTATTCATTTTAGAGTGGACTATAAAACCCTTTTATTTATCAATATATGAAAACTCTACCCTTCACTATGATTTATTCATTTTTATATTACAGGTGTGATTGGTGAAAATTTCAAGACCAAAGGCATCTTCACTCCATGATTTGTGAGATTAAGAGAGAAAGTATTAACTAAAGGCTTATAAGGGCATTTGTAAGGGCATGATTTCTAAGAAAGTTGATAATAGAGGATTGTAAGGGCATTTGTACACCCATGATTCTCAGTATGATAGGACGGCGCACCCTTAGGGAAATCTCCTGGGTATAAAAAGCAACATACCCATTCCTCAAAACATCATGTAGTTAATTTCATTACAATTTATACCTGTTCATTGTGAGTACCTTTGGAGAGTTCTATGAGATTGTAAGTGTGTGTGAATTTTGCAATTTTGTGGTTTCCATTACCTTCAAGACTCAAGAGAAAGGATTGTTGTAGATTTTGTGTATTCAAACTTCATCATTGTGTAATCCAAAAAGGGGTTTCCTTCTTTCCTTATTCTCATGTTTTATTTCTTGTTCATTTCCACATTTTGTCATTGTTGTTGTTGTTATGGTTCCATCATGAGTGAGTAGCGATTTAGGGTTTACAAAGTCATGTTAATATAAATGTGCATAACTATGTGAATTCAACTTGATAATTGTTGATTTCTAGTGGTTGGAACTTCAATAAAGTTAAGATAGTGTAGTGCACCATACGATCTTGCAATAAATCTCAATTGAATATGATGAGTAACATTCCCATCAAGTACATATGGGTCGCTAAAATAAACTACTCTTGTTAATAGAGATGTTATTAGGAAGTTTGCGGCTGTAGTTGTGAAATTCAAGAATAATAACAGAGAGTAACGCAATCTTGACTTATCCGTTCATTACGAAAGATTCTAATAAATGCAATTAGGATTAGGATTAAGTAGGTTTAAGCATTTCTACAAACAATAATTGATAGGAAGAAGAAGTATCGAATCATGTTGATATGATGGAATAAACCTATTGTGAATTAATATTGTTGTTGTCATTATGTTGTTTGTTGTATCAATATGGTGTAATTGAATTAAGTATAATTTAGTTATTTGAATTAGACTTGATACACTTAACTCTACTACTTGATTAGTTTGTTAATAGGAGGATTAATCTATACTAATGTTTGCATTCATTCCCTATAGAGATGACCCTATACTCATACTAACAAACGATAGGTAAACTTGTTTGTTAGATCGAGTGAAGGATAGGACATAGGTTTATAAATTTTAAGACTTAATAGCTCTAATTAGAGGGTATGTCACCATTTTTAGAGCTTCAGCACAAATCCTAAGTCTACATAAGTGTCCTTGTAACTTCAAGGCTTGCTAAAGCTTTATAGCCCAAGCACTCGTGACACTTTCCATGGGCTTGCTAGCCTATTAAGTCAAGTTGGGCCTACTAAACTAAGTCAAATATAGCCTATCAACATTTGCTCCCTTAACTGAATCAATAAAGTGAGTAGTAGCCTGAAAAATAGCCTTAAGGTTTAATAACTGACTTACTTAGCTAGCATAAAATGCCACGAATTGTCTTAGGCCACTTAAATTGCATCCCCAGTTGATTTTGGTTCATTAAGGACCACATGAACTCTATTAGCTAACTAGAGAGAGTAAATCTTGAGGAGCTCTCAAGACCATTATTAGCTCTATTGATTGAGGAAACTTTGGAGTTAACAATGTAGGGAGTTACTCGAGGTGGTGGAAGTCTACTGGGACTCAAAGTAAGAAAGCTCGTGAGCTAAAGTAAAGCCTTGAGTTTATACTTTCAGTATGTTGGTATCTTGAGATCATATCTTCATGATAGGATAGTTGACATCATGGCCTCGAAGAAAGGTGATTTGTTTAAGAAGTTTTTGAATTTCAAAAGAAAGGGTGCACACATGTTAGTGGCTTTGAGATCTAATAGCGACCGTGTTGAAGCAACGTTTAAAATTTCAAAATGCACGCACTCTTCGTAAAAAACACATTTCCTAAGGTGACACTTTGCTTGATATATATACATTCTTCCATTGCCATTTTAGAACCTTTTTTCATCCTCTTTCAATTTTCATCCATTATAGCATCTTGAAAGGAAATTCTTTTTTTCTCTCCCTCTCAACATTCACTTGTCTACTTTAAGGAGCAGTTTTTGCCAAAGGACTTTTCATATTACTTCAAGGACCATGGTGAGTTGTGCTAAAAACCCATGTAACTCTGATTCCAATTGATCTTCCTATAATTCTAGTAGTAATGAAATATGTAGAGTTTTCAAAGAGAGTGGTCATACTAGGTCTCCCTTAAGCATAAGTTACTTGAGTGATAGGGATAGGGAGACTAGCGAGAGCACATTGTCTAGCACTAGTTTTAGTAGTAGTATATTAGACAATGGTAATGGTGATGATAGAGATGGTGGTTCTTCATCCCATAAGGATAGTAGATACTAGAAACTGACTAAAAGAGTCTATAGGATACCCCTAGACAAATACCCTAGCGATAGGGAGGATAAGAAAGGTGTTGCTTTGCTCTAAGTTGAGGGAAAAAATCCTACTGAAGTCAGCAATGAAGTTTCCGAGAAGGAAACTTGGGACTTCACAAACAAGTTCATGTTAAGGTACCCAAAGGATTGGAAGATCTCAACCCTTATGAGGTGGATAGGGTTCACATATCGAGCAAAAAGAGGATCTCCTATAATTCAAAGAACTTTAAATTTATCTTAAGGATGCCTTTCTTAAATTTCCAAAAGAAGGCGCTTGAATACTTTAAGTTGGCATAAACTTAAACTCTAACAAACTCTTGGAAGCTGTTGGTGGCCTTCAAGGCCTTGTGTAAAAGGTTGGTCATAAGGCTAACTCTAGCTTTGTTTAAGACGTACTACATGCATAAGCATCATCATAGGGAGTGGTAGTATATCACAAGACAGCCAAAGTCCTCTTAAAAGCTTTTCAATGGGCTCGATAACTTTATCGGGCATGTAAAGAAAAGTAAATAATGCGTCGTAAGTGTCACAAAGAGGACCCAATATGAGTTCGATTTCTACGTACCTTGGTATGACCCCAATAGGAAAACTAAGTTCAACAACCTAGGCACCTATGATTTCCAAGCGTGGTAGCATGCTAAAGAAGATGAAGATCAAGGTTGCTGAGAAGAAGGCTCCACCAAAGAGGCCTATCACTAAAGCCTAACTAAAGACCATAGCTTTGGGTCTACGAAACACTTCAAGGTTAGAGCCTCAATTTAAGAAGTAGAAGATTATGGTATCAGTGGCTCAAGATGTTCAAAAAAGGCTCCTCGAGCTTAGGGTCTTTGGTCTTCCAAGTTGTAGAGTGTCTTAATTCCTATAGGGATAGTAGGCTTGCCGATAGTATAGGTGTCTCCTTGAGTGGAGGGCATTCAGAGCACCATGAAGGCCTTTAAGGGGATTGTACGATCGACAAATCTGGAGGCTACCACCTCTCCTCCTCAAGCTGCTACTTCACCTTAGGGCAGTGCTCTAGGTTGTAATACTCCAAGTCGAACTCCAAGAAGGCTTAGAGGTTTAGTGCTACACAATGCAGTTGTCACCTAGAGTTTGTTTGAGAAGATCACCCTACCTCATGATCAAAAGATGTTGGATGCCTTATTGAGAGAATAGCTTAAAGACTAAAAGTTTGACCTTAAGGTATTCCACTAGGAAAGCGTATGAGGTAACCTAACTGTGCATTTTGATGACTTCCATTTTACCTTAAGTTCATTTGCTCATGTTTCAATCACATATCGCAAAGTGTGGTGTCTATGCATTGTGTGGTGAGATTTGTAAGGGATAGCTAAAGAGAGGTATGGTTTAAAGTTCCTCCTACCCCATAACTTATTGTTGTTGAACTTTCTAACACTTTGACGTTTCTTATTTGTAGTGCTCAGCAGAGGCAAAGCGTCAAGTAAAGGAAGCCAATGCTTAAGTTGATGACCTCATGAAAAAGCATAAGTTTAAGGTTGAGGACGTAAAATAGGAACTATTTGAGGCTGAGAAAAACAAAGCTATCTTCATGTCACGACTCTATGAGATCAATGAGGGATATCGATCTGAAATCAACATCCTTTGGAAGATGGTTATCTCTAAGGAAGATAACCTTTGAATCCTTAACTTAGCTAAAAATGTGCTAGAGTAGGCCAATAAATTGAGAGGAAGCTAAGAGTCAAGGTACAAGCAAGGACGAGATGGAACAAAAGTTGAAGGATGAGGTAGCCCAACGTATCCAGCTTACTGGACATGTTGAGTAGCTTGATAAGAAAATGCAAAAGGAGAAGGTAAGCTCCAAATTTGTCAAGTTGTTCTTTTAGTTAAGTCTTTAGCAAATAATCATGATCTTTTTCCTTATAAGATGATAATACTACTCTACAAGGTTAGGTCAACATCCTATGAAGTTAGGTAGTAACCTATAGTCTGCAAGGTCCTCACTCCTTAAGTGGAGAAGGCTTTGATTCAAAAACTACGAGATAGTGAGGAATAGGACAATATCCAAAGGCAGATAAACTTGGATATGTCAAGGCTTATTCATGATAATGTCAAAGAGGTATACCTCAAGCTCGATCTAAGCTTCATGGACGACTAGCTTAGAGTAGGAGAAGGTGAAGAAGAGGAGGAAGAAGAAGAAGTAAAATAAGAGAACCCTCCAACTTCTTACCTCCCTATCATCCTAAAAATGCTTCTCCTTAGGATTAAGGCATCTCGTTGAAGCCTATGACCGCTGCTCAAAGAGGTCCTCAACAGCCCTCACTTCTAGAATGTTCGCAAGGAGTTCCTCTTCAAGAAGGTCCTCCTAAAGCTCCTTCTTAAGAAGGTTCTTGGGAATCTCCTCTTCCAAAAGGTTTCTGAGAATAGGATTAGCAAGGAAACCGTTAAAGATTGCAACACTATGGCGGTATTATAGTAGATCTTATTTTTCTAAAGACTTGCTCAAGCTAGTGCCCTATCCTTATTTTTGTAGAGCCATTTATGAACCATGTGTTTCGTAAGTTACTTAACTTTTATAACTATTCAATGGCATTGATCTCTTTTTGAATGAATACTTGCATGTTGATGCAAAGATTTGTTTTGTTTTCTTCTTTTGTTTCTATATGAATTCTTGTCTACTTTGTCTTCTTTAACTTCACCTGTTAGTTTATTTCTTGCTACGCTTCTTGTGAAAATTTTTCTAAGTGTTTAACAAAGCCTTTAACCTTTGTAATTCAACCTACATAGATTTCAAGCTCTTTATAGGGGCTCACTAAATCTGGTATCTTGGAGCATATATACCTTCTTCAAGTTTTCCTTATCTGTCATCAATATTTTAGAAGATAGAGCTTGTAGAGCTTGCTTGGTCCTAGCTTGTTAAAGGTGATTGAACAATAACATCGAAGAGCTTCTTATCAAGAGAGCTACTCAAGGTGACTACTGGTCTTTAACAGAAGCACCCTGTTGGTTCTATAGAACCACTTGGTTGCCTATCATGGTCATGTCAAGTAAAAGGATAAATTAACATTTGCATGTCATTCCTAATATCTAGACATCTACTATGTGTATCCTTTTTAAGATCTGTAGAATTTAATGATGGCAATCTTGGAAGTTGCACCATATTATTGATACATACCATAGTTTTGACTTTCCTAAGAAACCATTAGACGTTTTGCTTCATCTATCCAATGATTAGAAATTTCATGGTAGGTGACCGTACCTCCCCTATATAAATAGGGATAAACATATCTTCATGTATTCATTACTTCAAACGTAACCTTTCTCTTTCTTTTGCTAGTCTCATTCTTAAAGTAGTCTCTTAGTAGCCATGGTATATTGTAATTATCTTTGGTTGGAGAGGTTGAGCCCTTAGTGATCTACTCATTATTGCATGATCGGCACTTTCCTAAAGGACTTGTACTTGTTCATTCTATGCTGCAAGAAAGTTTTCCTTACACTATGGGGTCTTACATGAGCTGGTAGCCTAGCTTTCTTAATGCATGTTCAGAGGCTAGGAAAATGGGGTCTAGCTAGATGCAAAGCTAGGCTAAGGTGTAACCTATGCACCTGCTAGACTCCTACCTTCATGTGTTATGAGGCATAAGGTAGTCCTCTTGCCCATAACCTTCTCACTTCATCTTTTCTCTACCATGTGTGCCATTGCAGACCAAATTTCCTTGATATTTGTGGAATTTGTCTTGGTATGTGCCCTTTTGATGCTTAGTGTAAATCAATTGCTTGAAATCGAATGAGCATCCTCTACTCTAATGTATATATTCGAGCCTAGTTTTCTACGACCCAGTATCCATCATTATGTGAGGAGTCATTTAATTAGACCAAAAGCATCCATAATTACTTATTTTGCTTGGACTTTGTGGAAGAAGGCTCTTCATATAGCTTCATGGTTTAGCTTGTAGAGGCCAAATGGACCTTGTTATAAGCAAGCTCGATTGCCTTACTCAAAGAGGTCAATCTTAGTTGTAGGCACCGAGTGACTTAAGAACATCCTTTGTAATTTTCGGTTAAAATGCTAAATATTGTAACAATTCGTTGATCTTACATTTGAGGGTCATCTCTTTCTTTATTCTCTCTCTTCTATTGAGGTATTAGGAGTTCTCTACAAGGACCTCATGTAGTTTGCTGGGTTACTTGACTAGCATAAGAGGAAAGAGCTCAAGAAGCACTCAAGTTCCTTGCTAGTCTCATGGAGCTCAAGAGGGAAGAGCATAAAGGGCTTACAACTCCTTAGTAGTGGTTACCCTAGTTGGCTTAGGAGGCCGAACTCACTTGTGGGGAGTATACTAGACCCTAGCTGGACTTATGGAAAAAGGGAAGTAGTAAGTTTACACATAGATATAGGGAACAATATTTTCATTAAGTCTACCTAGAGAGTTGAACTCACAGATGGGGAGTTCACAAGACCTTAACTTCACTTTTACAAAAGAAGTACCTGAAAAAAATGCTTTCATGAATCCTAATTACTCAAAAATATTTCTTAAATTGTTGGTGTTCCATATTTTGAGTATGAGATTGCCACTTGGGCGTTTCAAGCATGTAAGGCCCGTTCTGATGACCTCTTTTACTCTCATGGGATCCTCCCAATCTAGTGCTAGCTTTCCTCTTCCTGTATCCGAATCTATGGCTTTGTGCTTCCAACATAGAGGGTCGCCAGGTTAGAACTCTTTGTGCTTCACATTTTTGTCATAATACCAAACTACCATCTATTAGTAAGCAGCTATCCTCTTTTGAATTAGTTTGTGAGTTTCTACCACAGTGTCCAACTATGCTCAAAGTTTGACTTAATTGACCATCTCATCGAATGATTTGACCTTGATGTTTGAGAGCTTGAGCTTGATGGATAAGACTACTTTAGAACCAAAGGCGAGATGAAATGGAGTTTCCTCAACTAGAGTCTACCTATTGGTTTGATATCCCCACAAGATGTTAAGGAGCTTGTTAGCCTACTTACCATTAAGGTAATCGACCCTAGTCTTCAAACTTTCATTGCCTTATTCACTACCTCAACCTACCCTTTTGCTTGTAGATAAGCAACCGAGGTATAATGTGATGTGATGTGATCCCATATCTTGTGGAAAATTCCTTCATTCCTTTGTAATGGAATTGCCTGTCGTTGTCCATTATGAAGCAGTGTGGCACATTGAACCTAATTAGGATGTTATTGTAGACGAAGCTTTACAAGTTCTTCTCAGTGACCTCAGCTCCTACTTGGTTTCCACCTACTTCGTGAAGTTATCACATCCAAATATAATAAACTTCCTCTGCCTAATTGACATAAGAGTGGTCTGAGCACATCTAAACCCTATTAGGCAAGCAGTCATGGGTTAGTAAGGCAATGGAAGTCAAAGCTTAAGGCATGTTTTAGCACTTCTCGCACTTCTACACAAACTCTTTAGCATCAGCTTGCAAGCTAGGTTAGAAGTAGCCAACTCATAGAACCTGATGTAAAGGGATTGAGCCTTAATGGGATTGATACATTCATCAGCATATAGCTAGTCAAGAAGTCGGTGTCCTCGAGATGTAGGCATCTCAATAAAAGGAAGCTAAAGCTTCACTTATACAGCACATTGATCAACAAATAGTTAGCAACTTGGTACATAAGGCACTTTGCTTCCTTTTATCAGGAGGTAGGGTCCCATTACTCAAATAACTGGATATAAGGTCCATCTAACATGGTAAAGGTGGTGTGGCCGATAAGTTGAGCATCTTGTAACCTGGCTTCAAGGTGGTTTTTCCTAGCAGATATTCTACAAATGTATTCTTCTCAACTCTTTGTAGATTAAGAACTACTATAGCAGCAAAGTCAGAACACCTGTCAGCTTTAAAGTTTTTAACCTTTAGAATTTTGTTGATGTTCCAGAAGGGAAACTCCATGACAAGAGTTTGAAATGTCTTAAGGTCCTTAACCATCCCTTCATCCTTTACCTCATATTCACCCTTTACCTATTGGACCACAAGCATTAAGTTTAAGAAAAAATCCAATTTTTTAAGGCTAATGTCCTTTTCAAGCTTGAGGCCAGCAATTAATGCCTCGTACTCTACGTCATTATTGTATGCAAGGAACCCAAACTTCAAAGTGTAACAAAATTTGATCTCATGAGTCCTATGTAGAACTAGACCAACCTTACTCACACCTTGAGTAGACAAGCCATCTACATGGAGAGTCTACATTAGTTGTCATGTTTATCTACCTCTTCCTACCTTATATACTCAACTACAAAATTAATAAGGGCATAGGCCTTGATAGCTTCATGAGGTTCATATTGGACTCCATACGCACTAAGCTCGAGTGCATACTACATCATCTTACTAGACACGTTGAAGTTTTGAAGAGTCGTTCTCAAAGGTGCACTAGTAAGGCAATGACCTAGTGAACTTGAAAGTAAGGTCAGAGACGCCAAGTTGATGTCACCACAACTAGGATAAACTTTTTGAGTTTTATGTACCTCTCCTCAACCCTTTAGAGGTTGTGGCTAACATAGTATATGGGTCAATGCTATGTTCCCACAACTCGGGCAAGCACTAGGGAGAAGACTTAGTCACTAATAGCTAGGTATAAGTACAGATTCTCACCTAAGGTAAGAGTGGAGACTAAGAGCACAAATAGGTTAATAGAAATTGTTTCATGTCTTTGAATGCTCTTTGGTACTGATCTATCTACTTGAACTCACTGGGGCTCTTAAGGACTTTGAAGAACTTTGAACATTTGTCTACACTCCTTGATAAGAACCTACTTAAAGCAACAACTTAACCTGCCAATCTTTATACACCTTTACTATTGGTTTAATTTTCTTAAGGTTAGTTTCTGTCCTATGTTGGGATACCATGCAATCTATTAACTTCCTTGAGGTGCTCTAAAGCACTCTTCTATAGGTCGAGTTTCATCATGTAGAATTGGAGCCTATTGAATGTTTCTTAGAGGTTGTGGAGGTGTCCTACAGCTTCTCTACTCTTCAAGATCATATCATCAACATAAACTTCCATGTTTCTATCGATTTGTGGCTTGAAAAATTCTATCACCAACCTTTGAAAAGTAGCACCAACATTCTTAAGCCTAAATGACATTACCTTGTAGCAATATGTGATGAAGGTAGTAATGAAAGAGGTGTGTATCTCATCGTAAGACCCATCTTTATTTAATTGTAGCTAGAAAAACTATCCATGATGCTCAAAAGTACATGCACTGAGGTCAAGAGATAGGGTGATGATTCAATGGAGTTAGACAGGCTTGTTGTCGATGCCATATATGTCATGATCATAGAGTCTCAATTTAGCTTTAAGCAGGTGCTCCATCATTTTGTAAACATGATTGACCAAGATTGCATCACTGTTACTTGTGTCGATCATCATTCTCTTGACCTTTTAACTTGAGATCTGAGCTAGAATAACCAAAGTATCTTGGTGGGGAAGTTTGGATACCTTCATAATCCACCTCGGAGAACGAAATAGAAGAATTGATTGTCGTTCTCCTGGATTCCAAACTCATCACTTGTTCCCTCTTTTAGAACTTGAAACTAAAGAGGTACTCGGTCGACATGGAGCAAGTGGCCTACCAATGATCGTATTGATTTCACTATGGCATTCTCAATCTCCTCTTCCTCAAGACTGTCTATGTCAATCTTTAGTTGCTTTCCTTTCATAACCATCCTCATCATCATTAGCCTTATGCTTATGAGAAAGTTGGTCATTTCAGTATCCATTATGATTATTATATTCCTTGAACCACCCTTACCAAATGGTATCCTCGATGGAATTCTTTAGTTGCTAACAGTCCTTCGTTTTATGACCATGATCACAATGGTACTGTAATAGTCTTTTAAGTCCCTATGCTTAGGATCCGACTTTATGGGGGAGGTAGAGATAGAGCACCTTGGTTTTTAACCTCTAGGAATACATCATGCTTCGATCTCTTCAATAGATTAAACTCACTGTATAGAGGAAAATGCTTCCTTTTGTCTTGGCTCTTGTTATAGGAGCTCGAATCCTCATTAGGATTGCAGCATTCCCTTTTAGGATTGTAGCATTCCCTTGCATGTCCCTTGTCCATCGACAGCCAAAGTCATTTCGGGCGGGCTCCATCTTACTGTTGGTCCCCTTCTTAACATTCTTTGCGTCTTCTTGTCGAATGTACTTTGAAGCCTTCTACCTAACCTGCTTAAGGGTAGCCAACTAGCACTTTGAGATAAAGTTAAAGAAGAGACTATCAGTGGGTACTCCCTATTTGATTGTCTCCAGGGCTATACCTTGGCAAAGGTTTGAAATCTATAGGAAAGCTTTATTGAATTATGAGATGTAGTCTTGTGGAGGTTTGTCTAATATGTACCAAACTATGTAAAGGTATGTGGCATTCTTGTTAGAAGTTTCCATGACATGAAGTGCGTTATGAACGGCTTGGCGAATTGATCAAATGCAACAATGGTGTTCTTAAGGATTTTGTTTAACCATGTCTAAGTAGCATGTTCGAAGGGTTGTAGGCTAAGTCTTGCACCAAATACATCAAAAAAGTTATGAAGCATCATATGGATCAGAATTAAGCAAGGTAGTCCTCGGGATTGGTCATCCTATCATAGGTCTCCAAATGTAGGATCTTGGTTCCCACTAGCAATACCTTGGATTGAACATAGCAATGAAGGGTGGCTTAGCAAAAGCTTCCATCATAGTTGAGGCATTATATAAGGTCTCCTTTAGACTGGATAACCTTTGCATGTCATTGTTAACTTCTGCTAACAAAATAGGTGTTTTCCTACTAAAGATCAACAAATCATGTCATGCATTGTCCTTAGGAGCTCGAAAGGAGCTAAGATCTACATGATAATACCTTGATTGATCATCATTGTGGTGGTTGAGATCCCCATGGATCCTTCCCAATCACTGATAAGCTTGAGCCTTTGAGAATGTTTTTATCTTTAAAATATTTTGATGTTAACAAAAAGGGTAAATATGTTACCATAATACCTTAATTACATAATTTTTATCATATTTTCTTGGACTAACATATGGAAAAAGAAGAACAAAAGTATGGTTGTTTTAGTAATTTTTGGAAGCACAGGTGTATTTCAAATGAAAAAACAAAAACTAAACTTTCATTATTTTGGAGGAAAGAATCTTATTGAAGACATAACTCCATGAATTGGATATAATAGGGAATTATATTAAATTGTTCTACTCTAAGTTTGACATATATCAAAGGGGATTTTAATTAATTTTTACAATGTTAAGATCACGATTTTATTAAAGTCGAACCATGTTTTTTTTGTGTAAAGATGATTTTTAATTTGTTTTTGGTTATAAATAATATTATTAACCATAAAATATTATTGGATATGTTATGGAATTAAAAGTAATGTAAAATGAAGCTCGTTTGATGAAGAATCTCTTGATAGCTAAGAGAATATTATATATATATATATATATATGGAAGGAAATCTTCAAGAAATGAAAGGATTTCAAATAAGATGCTCTTCATATCTTGCTCTATATGTCAAGAAATCAAGCTAAAATCACTTACATGACCTGGAAGCCTTCTAGAACAATTCTCCAATAGCCATTTTCATCTTATATGAAAGAAATTTAAATATTTCTTGATGGAGATTTTCAAAGATAAGGAAAGTAACGAGATTTACATAATTTCTTGCCTAAATTACATGAACTTTGCATTATAAATTGAAGACATGACCCTAAGGTTCATAACATTGATTTTGGAAGTGAATACAACAAAAGATTATTGAGCAAATGTCAAAATATTGATTTTAAAATTTCTACCATGAGATAAAGTTTATAGAGGCTCCAGAAGCACTTTTAGAAGCTCTCGAGAAGAATGTTTTTTTTTTTTTTTGTACTAGGTAAAGAGGAAAATTATTATTGTACATCCTTAAGTTTGTTATTTTCACTTTTATTTGTAGTGGTTGTATAGAAGTGACAAAAGTGACAAAGACTACCTATAGGACCACATTTTAACTTAAGTAAAAGTTAAGATAAACAGCGTAGGTTGCTACGCTGCAGAGGATGCAAGATTCTTTATACTTCTTCTTATTGGATTTGAAGGAACAACTAAAAAGGACAACTAGGCCCCCAACGTGAAGCTAGAAAAGTAAATTGAAGCTCAATGTGGAACCACTATACATCGACGAGTGCTCTTTTTTCTCTATCTCTATACTTATTTTATTATTTCCACATATTAATCTAATATTAAAAATGAAGTTAACTTAATACATTCAAATTAATAACTTACTAAGAAAGAGGTCTTAAGAGCATAAACTAGATCACATTACAAGTTAAGAAATCAAGAAGGTTTTGGAAAAAGTTTTCAAAGTAATCAATTCAAACCCCTTCCTCTACCTTTACACCCACCCCCCACCACCACTACCCACCTACACACACATACACACACACACCACCTCCTCTGGTTGCTTAGCGCGACCAATAGAGAAGCATTGGAGGTAGCCCCTTGGTGGCCCTCCTACAGTCATTGGGAGCATGTCGAGAAGCAACAAGAGCAATCTCCTCCTACATCATGGCCACTGGAAGCTCGCTCATCCACATGAGCATTCTTAGCATCCTCTAGTTTAATGATTCTAGCATGTAGTTAGGCATTGGTAAGCTCAATGTCCTAGTTCTTGTATACTAGCTAGCGACACAAGCTCTCAACTCCAATATGCTCCTTAGGTCAATGACCGCAAAATACATTAAAGTTGAGTGTGATGCCTAGTGTAATCAATGGCCCCAACAGTAGTTAAAGTTGCAGCAATTGCAATGCTCCTCTTAAGTTAGTGCTTGCTTTGTAATTGTCTTACCATTGTTAAAGGTCAAGAGAACCTAAAATTGTAGTTCAAGAAGTAGTAGAGTAAAAAGTGTTTAAGGAATATTTCTCTCAAAAGTTTCCCATAAACAGACTACGTGTTGCTAATGGTGATTCGCCAGCAGTTGACAACTAGAGCATAATAAACCTAGACACGTAATACACGGTTAGTGGTGCAACAAAGGGTTCCCTAATGCAGTCACTCCAATGTTAAGTCAATTTGTGGACTTGAGAGAGTAAATGAGATAGTTTGAGATAAGATAGGATAAGATACTCATACCTTCAGGGGTGATCATCTATTTATAGTCTTTGGTTATGCCTTAGTTAAAGGCCTATTGGATCGTATTCCACATAGGCCTAAGCCCATAAAAAACTAGATGGCCTTAGACCTGAGGTAATCCTACTCATGGTCAAGGTGATAAAGCCTGAATTTATTCCCGCGAGGAGGTAGGGATGAGACATGAAGGCATGGCAGATAAGGAGTCAAGGTCCTCGTTGGACTAAGGCTTTTATGAGCTTCATCATGAGGCATTGGTCCTTATGTGGGTGAGGTCCTTTTGAGCTTAAGCTCATTTTGGAGCTTGATGGCCCTAGCACTTGTGAGACTTTCAATGGGCTTGCTAGCTTATTGGTCAATGTTGGACCCGCTAGGCTATAATCGAATATTTCCTATCAACAACAATATTTTGCTAACCAAAACTCTTATACACGGGTGTAGATTACAAAAAGGTCAAAATTAGTTGACCATTTTATGCCTTATGTTTATAATCAAGTTTGTTTAGTTAGGTTTTGATTAAACCCACAAAATTTGCTTCTCTATCAAATCTTTAAATTCTAACGATAGCACATATATCCTTTTCAAGTAATTAACCTATAAATATCAATCAAATAATACAATTCTCTTACAAATCTTAGTTACTCTAATTAAACTTGCGGTTCAAGTGCGTATCTATTAACTTAACCACAATTTTAAATGGATTAAGACCTCGTGAGTTATGGAATTTTAATTGATAAATTAAATTATCTAAAAATATAATTGATAAATTATTCATAAGCAAATAATTATATGAGCATTGAATAAGGAAAAAAAAAAACTAAGAAACATGATATCAATAAGAATATAAACATAAGCACAATCCATCCTTTGAGAACTAATTAAAAGAGAAGACTAAACATAAAAATTGCAAGAAATTTAAACTCAAATTCCTAGCGACTACTCCTAGATGTTCGATACACGAATGAAACGCATCAACAAGTGTGACAATCAAAATGAAAATGTGATGATTCTGATGTGAGCAAATGACATGTGTAATGATGATGAAATGCAATGAGAAATATAGTTCGTGTATGTGAATGATGATATTAAAAATGGATAAGTGCATCTCTTGATGTAAAAGGAAGTTCTAATGGGTGGAGTGATGTGTGAAAGTGAACGATAATGGAATAGATAAATTAGGGTTTAATTTGTGTTCTTTAAAATAAAGCTTGGAATTTAGCAATATGGTATGAGTTACTGTATGGATTGGTAGAGATTTCCTCAAGTAAAAAGACATAATTTTCATTAAATAATACAAATGGGTTTTAAAAATTTGGCCTAATACTTAAAATGACAAATAAAAAACCAAGTATTACTTAGTTTGGTATTGACTTAGATATCAATTTGGAAGATCATTTACTAGGGCTTAAATCAAATGTACCAAGCGTACCTTACTAGTTAAAGATCTTCTCAATTTGGAAAGAGAGGAACTAGGATTCATTGTGGAGCTCATCTTTGTCAAAATGATCATTTGGTCCCAAACTTACTATCATGGCTCAGATCTACAAAGCATGGCAACTTAGATGTTTATCTCAACATAGCTCGGTTCAAATGGAGGGAACTATGTTTGCTACTTTGGCTTGACAAAAGCCAATATATTCGAAGATGGGTCTTCCAAAGAACTCGAATCTATCATGGAATTAGTTAGATGGCTTGTCTTGTGTAAGTTACCAATGGGTATAGTTTAAATTTGCTACAATGTTTTTGAAGTTGACCTACTATTTATGTTAGACATGAAAGTGTTACCACAATGGATGCATGGGGCTATTGAATTGATATCAACAACTCAAACTAGTGTCTTAATTGTTCTTTAGGTTTGCACTAGAAAATAAAAAGTGCATTAGTATAGGTTTCCAATTTGTATCTTGGCTCAATGTCCACAAACTACTACTTTTTAATCAAAACTTGGTTCCTTATTGCATGCTATAAGTTGCATCTTAGCTCAATCTTATTGTGATCAGATCTATCATGCTTTAGATTAACCCTATTGTTAGTTTACATAGTAGCCTTATTACAAATGTAGCGCATGCTCAGAACCTTAGCTATACTAAATTTACTCAAAATGAACTTGAGAAAGTTAGTTGTGCTAAAATTACATTAACTCAAAGCTACTCTGGTATAGGAACAAAGAGAGCAACTACTATTGTCGACTAGGAGACAACTCACATTGGCTTAGATATTGGTTGTTATTCATCATTGCTATCTACTATTAGTCAAATGAAACTTCAACAGTTATGAAACTCTATCGTGTCTACTCAATACATGAATCATGAACACTCAAAACTATAGTTAACTTCTTATAGGAGTTATTTACTCTATGAATCCAAGAGCTATTTACATTTAGTTCTGCTTTTTATTTGTAATTAATTTCAAGAGTTGGTACTTAATTTGTCTAGATGTTGATTTTAGGTGACTTAGGATCTCATTGAACAAATTATCAACATTAGATGAAGAAAAATCACCACAACTTCAACATTGCTAAGTAAAATGGTAGAATGAAGGCATATCACAGTAGTGATTGAAGCCACGACACAAGAAATTAGCATCAGGAATTGGATCTTGTAGCATCAAGGGAGTGAAATAGAAGAAAATGAAGAATCACAATGATCACATTCCAAGGCACAACCATGATTGAACTAGTGAATAAGGCATATGAAATTAAGGTTGAAATCACGGTCATAAGAAGAGAAGGAAAATAGGAAACCATATTGATCACAAGCTACATCGCAACCATGTGTTGCACTAAGAAAGGTAATGATAATTGAGATCACAACCGTCATGTTCTGAATTTTCCTTGCTACACTAATCACGGGACATGGCGTAACGTGATCATTATTACATTCTTCATATCAAGACAAGGATCACAGGCAAGACAAGCAGATGAAAGCAGCACTGCATTGACCATAGGTCATGGTACGGTCATGATCCTTAAGGAGGTTCTTTCCATAGTATTTTCCAAGTCTTGATTGCGACCATGCCATGTAATGGCATTTTCAAGTCGACGATCATAGACAAGGGCTGACTATGATTAATCTTGGTCAAGGCAAAAATAAGGTATCATTGCTTGAGTCACGATCGTGATAGAGGGGTGAAAGCAAATAGAGATAAGAAAAAGGGATTGTAAACCCCCAAAGTTTTGTGATCGGTTTAGCTTAAACCCTAATTGAAAAGTCAACTGGAAACCCTAAAGTCAACAAAACTCTAGTGAGACGAAATGGTTTAAGTCCGGTAATCCCGTATAAGCAACCCTAAGAAAGTAAGTAAGAGATTTGTATGTAGAATAGTTCGTAATTACATAAAGAAGCTTAAAAAGATCAGATTAGTAAAACCGCGAATCGTTTTGAACCCGAACGGATATAGTTCTTGAAAAATGTGTCACAGAGCTCGGAATAATAAAAATATTCCGAATATAACATTAGACTCGTAAAAATATAAGTTTTTCAAAAATATCATTTTTATAATTTTTCGGTAAGTAAAAATATCAGATATCGTAATCATACGCGTATTTTCTTACTACCGATACTTCATTAGTCAAACTACTTTACATTACACTATTCATTACTATTCTACTATTATTTTATCTCTACTTTTTCTAACACATATTCTTACACCTATATACCTGTTACCTTTACTTTTTACGTTCTCCATAACTTTATTCACATCTACCTTACTTAATATTACATTTAATCAACAAAAATACAAAATAAAACTCTCTCTTCCCCTCTCGTACTTAGTGGCTGGCGCTCCCTCCCCCATTCATCTGTCTCTCAATTTTCTTTTAATTTTTTTATTTAAATCAAATAAAAATTCACTCCTCATTTCCTATAAATACACCCCCCCCCCCCCACTTCTTTCACACAATTACTACCCACAAATTTACTACCAAAACTCTCTAAAAATTTCCTCTCACACTCTCTCCACATACTCTCTCAAAATAATCTCAAACCACCTTCTACATACACAAACTCATTCTCACATAATACTTCAAAAACCCTCTTTAGGTAAACTTTTCTTTACAAGTTCTTTCTCCCATATCATGTAACTTTACATGACCATGGTGTGAGTTTCCAAAAACTAAATGTTATGAAAGCTACACTATGTTCATGTATTGTTCTTGTTTGTGAATCTTTATTTATTTATTTATGTTGTTACTTTACTTTGTTCATATTATTATTGTCATTTATAACTAAGTATTATTATGTATCTACATATATACATATATTCTTTAGAGCATATAAGCTCACTTGCAATTTATTTATTTTCATGCAAAGTAATTTATTTATTTCTTCTATTGCAATTTATTTATTTCTTGTTGTCTTAAGACTAGTCTTTAGTCTTAGACTTTTCCTCATCAAGTCAAAAAAATTTTCTTTCTTTTATTTTGTTTTATTTCTTTCTTTTGAGACTAGTCTACTTCTTAGTCCCAAGAGCCTTGAAAAAGCTAAGACTCTCAATACTTGACTTTATTTATTATTTATGCTAATTTTGCTTGTTATTATTTCTCATAATCATGCCCATTAAGATTGTTGTCCAAATCTTTAAAGCTCAAATAATACTCTAACAAAAATGAGATTTTATTACCTAAGAATGGTTTTATATGAAATATAAATTCTATGGTTTAACAAAAGTAAAGTTATTCATTTCAAAGTTTTAAGAAGAACTCACTACAATTTTAAAAATTACTTTTGTCTTGAAAAAGCTTTTTAAATCATTTTTTATGTTACTTTGTTTTCTTAGAAGAAGATGACTTTGGTACTAAAATATTTTTATAAAAACATAATATAAGGAAACCCCTTAAAACGGAAATGAAAGTTTTCAAAATCAAGATTTTTCAAATAATAGTCAAAGAAAACAAATAAGAAAAGTAGCACTAATGTTGAGAATTTAGAAAAAAAGAAATTTATTTTATCAAAAAGTTATTTAGGAAAAATAGTAAGATGAACATAAAAGTAATTCTTTGAAAGCAAAGGAATCAAAATATTCATTTCGAGGATTTACAAAATAGAATCTTTGTAAACTATAGTTTTCTACACTCTTGATTTATAATGTTTTACTCAAGAAATTTGGTTGGACAACAAACACTTGAGCATGGAAGAAATATGAGCTATATATCTATGAAAAAGGAATTTTTCAACTATATAGATAACTAATTATTTATCAAAGCATTTTTTTTTTATGATTTAATGTTTGAAGCAAATTGCTTTTGGGATGGGAAAATTCGTGGTAAATCTGATCACCATTGTTTTGGAGCCTAAATGATCTAGTCTGATGAAAATAGTTTTAGAAATGGATAGATCTTTTGGAGTAGGTAGAAATCGGTATATTATATGTGCAATTCCGAGTTAAAATGATCAAGTTATGGCCGTTTTAAATTGGAATCATCCTTTATACGAACTTTGACATTCTTATGACATTGTTTTGTCAAAATTCAAGAAAGTCATCAAGAAATACTCATTTTGGGTATTTTCCTTGACTAGGTGATTCCAAGGAAAGATACCCATACCCCAATGATTATTTTGACTAAATGGATTGTGTAAACGACTCATCCGATTAGAGAAGTGTCGATATGGCATCGTGAGTTTATTTCCTTAAAGTGCTTTACTTGATTTTGCTTGTAGTTTAGTCGCATTAGAATTAAGAAAAGACAAATTGATATGTATGTGAAAAATTTGTTGAAAGGATCCTAAGAATATCGATGCCAGAATTGATTAAATGTTTATTTTAGTATAGCACTTGATATGTATGAAATTCTATGATCAACTTAAATTTGATAATAATGATGCTATGATATCATAAATAAATTGATCCATGCATACCACAAAGTACATTGCATTGGGTTATTAACCTTGAGTGAGAAGGATGGTAGCTCGGTCAAAAGCAACACTTGGCGGTTATGATCGAAAGTGATTGCTTGGCAATAGGGAATCAAATGCTTAGTGGAAAGTCCGGAAGCATGGCTCAACTTAAGTAGACTTAATATGTTTAGCAGTATAGATCGAAAGCATAATTTAACAAAAACTACTCGTTTTGAGGTTACGTATCACTAAACCCCGAATGGAGGGCATAAATCCATTCAATATATAGTTCTCGGAAAACTATATGCCTTGTTTGCCCATGTGTATGTTGCATTTTCATTCGTCTGCTTAAATAACTTGTTTGAATTCCATTACACAAGAAGTTTATTTATGGAAATAGTTCTCACTAAGCCTATTAGCTTATACCCTTATAGATATCTTTTGCAGTTTGCCTATTGTGGTTGAAGCCACGTGGACCCTGCAGCTAGGTATTTTCCTTTTTGGTTAAGGAATTTTTAGATGAAGTTTAGTGTTGGATAATATGTAGACTTCATAGAAATATTCTTGTAATAGATTATAGTTATTTGTGGTTGGAAAAATGACCCTAAGATTTGGAAGACTATTGTTTTGAATAAATGAATATTATGAATCCTCTTTTCTTAATTTGTTATTATATCTTCTTAAGCTTCATATTTCCATGTATGGTCCTCTAAATTTGTGAGAGTATGCCTTACACTTAATATCAAAGTTTCTGGGAATGACTAAGGTTGTCATACTTAAGCTTTAATATTGAGTGTAGTGGACTGTTACGTTTAGGGTATCCCTTAAAGCGTGATAGGGACCAAGTTGTGTCATATCTCTTGAGAACATATAAATACAACACATCAGACATCAAAGAGGAATAGAATCATTATAGATCAAATTCTAAAGCATTTTTTACCACTGAAACAATACAGCACAATTAGTTCTCTAGTTACACCTATTCATAGTTGGCTATGTAGTAGAGTTTTGTAAATGTATTCCTTGGAAATTCTTGAGAGAGAAGGAAAAGAAGATTTATTGTTGTAATCATGTAGCGAAGCCATCAAACTCTTTACATTGTGAAAATGGGGTTTTATTCATGTTCTCTTGTTGTATCCTTTTATTTATCATTTTGTTTCCTTATTGTATGATGCATGAGTTATATGAACTTAAGCTTTGCAACACTATGAATCGATGTGTAGTTGTATGAATTAATCAATGAGCACCACTGGTTGTCTTAAATCCAAAACTTGATATCATTGGAAAATAAATTTATATTATGCATGGTATAATTTATGTTAAATTTCATCAAGATTGATTGAGAAATTGTCCAATTGATTAGACCTAGGCTACCAAAAGGGATTGCTCATTATTCTAGAGATAGAATTGTGAAATTCTCTACATAAACTTAACATTAGTATAGGGTTCCTAAACTTAATGCAATAGTAATTTGCTATTAGCTTAGATAGAGATTCCGATGGATAAAATTAAGATTAGATGTTAATGATCTTAAGAATGACATTAACTTAATTAACGAATTTTACAGTTAAGGAACTAGTAATGTTAATTGCATGCTTCAAGTTCACTAGGGAAGCAAAGTCTAAGTCGTTGTGTTCTGCATTTGATTCAAGTAATCGGTGCTAGCAATTATTGGCTATGCCGTATAGGAAATTAGTATCATAATTTATAGTTTAACAACACTATTCACTCATTTTTCTAGGCTAGATAACAAATAAAAGTTGACTATTAGTAACTACTAATCCTTGTAGGAGGCGACCCTATTCTTCATTCCTATGCTACATATGAAAGGTACACTTACCTAGTGTTAACTATGTTTAGGAAGAGAATCATAAGACATTAAATTTACAACTTAGTCAATAAAACAAGTACCAAGTTTTTAGCATCATTGCTAGGAATCGGTAATAGTAAGAAAACTTGCTGTTTGTTAGTCTAGCTATATTTCTACATTTTGTCTTTTATTCTTTTCCTAGCTTTCTTTATCTTTGTTCTTTTTTATACTACATGACTTTGAGAATGTTGATTTGAACCCACTAGATGTGGAAGAATTCGAGAATGATGAGAGGTTAAATGGCTAGAATGGACAACCAAATTATAATCCAATTAGGGAAAATGAAAATAATCTGCTTATTAATCAGAATGTGGGAGCCAATCAGCTTGTGGCTCCTCGTACCATGATGGATTACATGTAGGCCAAATTTAGATTGTGTAAAAATTAGCATAACTTGCCCTAAAGTTGTTGCCAATAATTTTGAGATCAAGCTAAATGTGATTTAGATGGTCCAATAGTATGTTCAATTTGATAATTTCCAAGATGAGGATCTTAATGCACATCTCCAGCAATTCTTGGAAGTCTATAACACATTCAAGATCAACAAGACCTCTAATGATGCGATCCATTTGAGATTGTTCCCATTCTCATTGAGGAACATTGCTAAGAAATGGTTAAATGCCTACCATGACAATCTCTTACCACTTAGCTACAGATGTTGAACAGCTTATGAGGATGCACATCCCTCCATCAAAAGGGCTATGTTTCGGGTTAATATATCATCTTTTTGTCAAATGGATACAAAGACTCTACATGAAGCTTAGGAAAGGTAGAAGGAGCTACTAAGGGAATGCCCATACCATAGACTCCTTGAATGGACATAAGTTCAAACCTTCTTTGACGGTCTGAACTATCAGATATGTGAGTTAATAGATGTTCCTACAGTGGGGGAGGGGGGGGGGGGTGGGTGTGTGGAGTTTGAACTACAAGTCACTAGAGCAGTGTTTGCAGCTATTTGAGGATAAGGCCAATAATCACCACCAATGCTCATCCTTAAGGTCTAAAAAAAAAGAAACCCATTGGGATATATGGGATTAATGATGCAACTTCTCTCGCAGCTAGGGTGGAGGCATTGACCAAGATGGTTAAACCATATCTTAAGGCTGACAGCTGGTTGCTGTTGATTCTACTTATTTGGGTACTTAAGAGTTTGATCATTTGGAACATGTAAACTACATGGGTAATCCCAATAGGCCTTGAAACAATCCATTCAGCAATACGTATAATCCAAGGTAGAAGAATCATCTCAACTTCAAATAGGATAACTACAATGGTCAAAACTCCAACATATCACCACCAGCTTTTTAGATACCTCTTCCCTTTACTCAGTATAAGCTAAAATCTCTAGAAGAGATGATGACCCACTTTATTAAGAATTCAAAAGCACACCAGTAATCAACTGAGGAAACTTTGAGAAATCAAGAGGCTTCAATTCATAACTTAGATAACCAAATAGGTCAAATAGACAACATGCTCTTAGAGAGAACTCAAGGGTCACTACTAGGCAATACGAAACCAAATCCAAAGGAGCAAGTAAAAGCTCCTCATTGTTAAATATTTAATTTAGTAATATTTGCATGTTGAGCTAATGATATTAAACAAGTACTTTATAGGAGGCAAGCCATGTTTAATTCATACATCTAAATCATTTAAATCTAATTTTCATCAATGGGGATAATTTCAGGAGAGGAAAAACAAACTTAGATAGCCAATTTGAATTAAGTGTAGGAAAAATACAAGGCCAAGTGTCAAACAACATATCACTAGCACAATCATGGTTGTGCCAAAGCAGCTAAAAAGTGAAACGTCAATCACTTTGTGAATCATGTCGATAATACGAGCCGTGTCAAGGAGATCACTTACATTTCCTCTTTACATTCTCTCATACACTCACTTACGCTCAGATGTTTGCTTAATAAACCACATAGATTTTCTTTACCTTTGCATTAATCAACATCATAGATGGCCCCTAAGAAACTTCTAATCCTAAAGGTACCAATCGCTCCTACATTGGTAGATCTCCTCCCTCCACTCAATAAGCAAGGTTCAATAGGTCCAGTAACCTACCTTCTAATTTGAGGGAGAACCACAGGCATAGATACAAAGAGTTGGTTGAAAACAAAGTGCTGAAGCCTAATGTGATTGTGAACTGGGAGATGCTAGGAAACTATGGGTTGGTTCCAGCTTTCATTAGGTTGTTAGTTGAAGGCACATGGATGAAATTCTTTAGCTTGAAGGAGGAGGCATTTAGGGAGATCACTTTGGCGTTTTTTGCCTCCTATGAGTTTACTTACAATAGTATGGCATCGGGCATACATAACCATGTTTCCTTCTTCTTATTTAGGAAGCATCATGACATGAGTATGAGGGATTTCATAGCTGTCATGGATTTTGATGTGTGATTGCTCACCAAGTTTAAATTTATAATCCTATTAATTTCAAATCCATATTAAGTAGTACACCTATCGAATAGTATGAAAAATAACTCGGATGTCGTCCTAAGGATCTATGGGCAAGTACTAGTAATATCGTTTTACCACTATCTAGTCTAAATTATCATGAGATTATATTTACCCTAACGACTAATTATACGAACAATTAACAAACCCTAATTATAGAATATGAGCGCTTTTCTTGATTAAAACTCAATTCACAATAATGCCCCTAGTTTTGATCCACCATAACCCTAAATACATATGATACAATTAACGAATGATAAATTAAGTCTTGAACTGTAGGGTTTCTTGATTAAATCAATTACTCTATTCAAGTCAATTGACTCCTAATTTTACATGAGAAAGTAGGAATCTCTTCCTTCACCAATGCCAATGCAAAATCACATGAAACTCGTAAACCTTAATTAAAGATTCATTTTTTTATTGCAGAAATCCGAAGTTTCCCTATGTCTAGGCAAAACATGCAAATTCATCATTCATATAAGATCTATCCTATTAGTTGAAATTTCTTTCTAACTAACAAGAATCAGACATGTAACAAATATGGCCACAAATCATTACAAGAACAAATAAATCACATGAATGAATTCAAGACAAAAACTTTTCATCAATTAACACAAATTCAGAACATGAGTTAGGGTTTCACAAAACCTAGGGCATACAAATCTACTTTTTCCATAGAATAAACAATGAAAACAACAATTCTAGAAGAGTCTAAAGAAAACATGATTGATAAAACCCTAGAAATTGAATCGTTGTGAATCTTTAATGTTAACCGGCCGACTTCCCTTGAAAAGCTCTCTAGAATATGGACTTTAGGGTTTCTAAATGGAACAAAACTCTCCATTTTTTTTATTCTATGAAGGAATACCATATTTATAAGAAATTGTTTGTACATGGGTGCCGACACAACCCGTGTACATCGGGGCATGTACAACATAAATTTAGCAAATTTTTTCTTTTCTGACATATGTACACTACTCAAGATATACGACTTGTGTAGCTCACTTGAAACTTGTTAAAAACTTTAGATTTTCTTCAAAAATCTCATCCAAATCTATACTAGCAAAATAGAATTACTAGTATATAATTAGCATCTTCAATAAGGCTCCATAATTCTTCAATAACTTGGCTTCTTCCATGGCAAATCTTTTGAAAAACTCCATTGTTCCATAATCATTCCTGACACAAAAAATTAACCCGATAAATGTTCTTTACTTCAATAAATCACTCAAATAGCATATGAAATATGCTTATTATTGCACAAATAATAAGTGTCTTAAAGTACTTATCAGATTTATATACTAAGGAGGAGATAAATTCACCTGAATTTCATAATTTTCCAACCAAGTTGCCTAATGGGGTATCTAGTGGAAATTTTTAGACAGAGATCTCTACAAAAAATGGCATTAAGCCAGTTAAGTCAAAGGGTCCACCAAAGAGTTATCGAGTCAAAGGACTTTACACTACATACAGGTGTGTTCTAGGAATTCCATGCTAGAGAGTCCAAGATGTATGGCCAATGAAGATATTTTGCCCTTATAAAGTATGATTAAGATTTATAAGGCAAATGTAGGGGTTCTTGCTTTTGCTATCAGGTATCAAGCCTTAGATTTAGCTAAGGGCATATATGTAGGGGCTTTAATCACAAAAATTTTGAAAAACTTGAAGATCTAGCTAAGAACAAAGGAAACCAAGGATAAAATTGGAGAGTCTAAGCCCTTGCTTATCAATCCATTCTGCTAGTAGGGTACAAGGAAGGCATCTAACCCCACTATTGACACTGAGGTTGAAGTGATCCAAAAATCAATCATAAGTAATAAAAATCAAATGAAGTCAATGAAAACCAATTAAAGTCATATATGAATTTAAACAACTAAATTTTTCAATATTTCCAAATTCGCATTAACCTGAGAACCTTAATTTAGAAAAAATTTAAAAATAATTCATATATCGAAATAAAGTAAATTAAAGCTTAATAATAGTTAAATGAAAAGTCTAATAAGAAAGATCAAAACCATGTTATTGGGGCTTAGATTTTACAAAATTACGATTTTACCCTAAACCAAGAACCTATGCAAATTAAAAATTCAAAATTATAAATAAATTAGACATTTGATATATTTAAATCATTATTATCCTAAGAGGCAAATTGACTACCCAAAATTGTTAAAAACTAATTAAGGTTCTTATACGCAAAAGATTTAGACGCAAGATCATATCATGTGGCAAAACCCTAAAAGGAGATCCTTCCCCTTATCTAAAACCCTAATTCTACCCTTTTCCCATTCCATATAAATGCTTCTTTTCTTTTCTACCCATTCCCTAATAGGAAATCCCTCCCAAAACCATAAGATAAAGTTTTCTAAAACCCTAACTCCTTCTTAGTGCTAAATAAGTGAGATTAACAAAAGTGTAGCACTAGTTAGTTGACATGGTGCATTTACATAAGGAAAATGAAGATGATGAAAATGTTAGAAGAGGAAGGGGAAACACCATCACAACAATATTCTTGTTAAGGTAAGCATGAGATTTTAAGATGTTGTAATGCAAATATTTTAGCATTTTAAGTATGAAAACTAACTAAGATGAGTTAATACATGTTTGGGGTATCAATAAATTAAGTTTTAGAGTGTTTTTGAAGTCTTAAATTCCTTCCAAGATGATGCAATTGAGAACTATCATCAAAAGCAAGGTAAGACATCAAAACTAACTTAGTTTCTTGAGATTTTGATGGTTTCAAAGTTAGGTCTGCTATAGTGATATTAAAAAGTGTTTGGGTGTAACTTGAGGGTTGGGTTTTATTGGAATGAGCTTGTGAGTAGTGGATTTTGGAGTAGCTAATGTTAAAGTTGTAAAGTGATGGATTTATGCCTAAAGCTAGGCAAACGGGCCTAGGGTGCCAGGTCGAATCGGCCTACATCGGCTCGCAGGTTAAATAAGCCGGGTCATTTTAGCCCGCTTTTAAACGAGCCAAAATTTCTTGGCTCGGGCCCAGCCCGCTTTAGCCCACAGGCCAAATAAAATTTTTTATTTTTTAATTTTTCTTATATAAAAATTAGAATATTTATATATTTTAAGATTATATATATTAAAAATTAATTTTGTTACCATTTTCATTACTTATAAATGAAAATAAGTTTTTTAAATAATTTATTAGATATTATAATATGTTTAAATCAATAAATATATACTTAAAAAATATTATAATGCTTATGATGCATGTATTAATCTATTTTATTTCATAATATGTCATAAATAATCACAAATATGTTATTATACTATTTTTATTCTTACATTTTTCTTCTCTTATGTTCTTTTTTCTTTTTTTTTTCTCTTGGCCGGCGGGACGGCTCGGCCTGTCCCGTTGTGAGCTAACTTGCTTTGGCTTGCGGGCTAAACGGGCAAAAAAAAAATTGGCCGTGGCCCTCTTTTTTGAGTGGGTAAATGGGCTGGCCCACGAACTACGACCCTTATGCCTAGCTCTATTTATGCCTATATGTTTTGAGAAATGTATGATTAAAAAATGCTTATAAGGGATAGTGAGTCATAATAACAAAGATTAGGTTTAAATATGATCTCTTAGCTCTTTTGAAACCCCTAAAAGCCATCCAAAAACTTTTTTCGAACAAAAACCTAAGTTTAAGTTCAAAACAATGAAATCTAGAAGAACATGACCAATACATGGGCTCATTGATCAAGCCATGCAACCTTCTGACCTTGAAAACATGAAAAAAACTTTGTTTTCTAGAAGAAAATGCAAGTACAAGAAGTCATGTACCTACTCGTGTTGCTCACTGACCTCAAAACTCAAAATATCAACTTCCAAAAGAACATGGCTAATACATGGGGTAGTGTATCTACTTGTTTTCTCTCTGACTTCAAAACTCAAAAATCAAGTTTTCCATAAGAACATGGGGTAATGTATCTTCCTGTGTTCCTCTCCTATCTCAAACTCAATCAATCCTAAAAGAACATGAGGCAATACAGGTGTCAATGTACCCCTTGTGTACTTTTCTAGCCCCTCATAACTTCGTCAATTCTCACCTAAATCTCACGAAACTTGACCCGATTCTTCCTTAACCTCAAGTAACCTTCTAAGACCTTTAAACATACAAATTTATTAAATACTAATACTCCATTCATGATGTACATCATTGAAATAATCGAGCTCAAAAATGCCTCACGCAAACTAAAGTAATTCAAACTTAATAATTGGAATGGAACATTAAGGACAATGCAGGGTTAGTGGAGTTTGCAAATCAATTCTTGAAAGGTTAAGAATCAAGACCCACAAAATATAGCCTATCAAGGATTGGTTAACCTAAGCCCTAAAACCGACCCTAACCTATATAATTAACTAGATAACTTGGCCAAATAAAACCAATGATCCTTTAAACATTATCCTTGAGTGGATATGGTTAAAATAAAGTGACCTAAACGTAACAAACAACACAAATGAAATAAAGGTAGTAAGCGTTGAACTAATTCCCAACTTCAATTATGAATAGTTATTGGATATTAAGCTTAGAAATGAAATTGAAAGCTCAAACCAAATGATAGGTATGCAGTAATTGTGTGTTGCTTTCTAGGGTAGTATTAATAATCGGACTAAGAATTTAAACTCAATTAAATTGAGTATTGGTTGCTGCTTGGCTACATACTTCACAAGTGGCACCCTCAAACTAGGTTGCAAGCCTAATCACAACTTCAATATGCTGTGGTAGTTTAGGTACTTAGGCCACCACGAATGCATGTTAAGCTTGACAAGTACTTGATAGGGAAATTTTTTAGATCAAGCAACTAACTAGAAGTAGATACGAAGTTGTAATGAGTTATACAGTGTTATAGGACCCTGTATAAAGCATTACAATGGACCATGCTCATTGGTGGTAGCATGTGAAGAGATGACCCAGACAAGACTATTTCCTTTTTTTCTTTTAGGGAAATTTGGAGACTTATCAAACCCTCCTCTTCGATGCATAATTTACTAAGGAGCCCTACCTTTTTTGTTTGGTTGTAGTCATAAGTACTCATGTGTGTGTTCGCATTTATAAGACACTGGAGATACATTGTTTATGGACTTTAAATTAAATATCCTCAATTGTAGTTGCTAGTTTAGATTAGAAACGTGTGACATGCGTATGTGTGCTTGTGTCGCTGTGTACTGGGTTTCACAGCTCATTCATTAACATTTCAGTTCCGTTGGTGGTACGATGGGGATGAATGCTACCGTGATAACTCAATTAGATATCATTATGCAAAATATGGACATTTTGAGATTTGCATGAAAGAATTTCAATGTAATCTTATTTTATTTTTTTATGAACTTGGATAACTATAACCAGTCATTTAATAAATACCTTTGCTTCAATTTCCTTATGGACCTTCAAGTCTAAAAGTTTTCTAATCAAATTGTACTCACCTGATGGGACTTGTGCATGAAACTTAGAAACAAGTAATTAAAGAAACTTATTTTACAAACAAATCAAATTTTATATGTTTTGAAAAAATTGAATCATAGATAAATAAATAGCACTCCTCTATAATTTTTATAAAAAGTAATAATAATTTCTCAAATTAAAAACTTAATTAGAAACCTATTCAATATCAGAATACCTTACACATCCTCAAGTGATTGAACAAAGTAGTTCAGATGAAAAAGAGGGTTCAGGTGAAGATGAAGAAGAAGGATCAGGCATGAAAGTGGAAGCAAGGAAGATAACTAAATGTAGGCTTCCTTTATTTATTTATTTATTTTTGGATGTAATTGAGAGAGCATGAACATTTTTAGCTGAATCTCATTATGACTCTCAGCTTCTTTTGATGTTTCTCGTTTTTTATTTTGTTTTTATTATTTTGCACCTTTTTGCTGTCTAGTGTTTGCTTGTAATAGTTTGCAGCATAATCATTCAATTAGTATGATTTTAAGTCTTGTAGTTTCAAAATATAAGGGGAATACTAGTTCTTTTTTCCCTTATTTATATTTGTGGATTTAAATTGTTTTTCCCTTTTCTGGAGTTTTTTGCTAAGAATTGAGGACAATGTCTTTATCTAAGTATGGGGAAAGGGATGTAGTGTAAAAGGAGTTGCTAGAAGTTAACTTTATATTGTTTGAATTTTCCCTCATTTGAGCACTTAATATGATAACACTCATGTGAGTGCAAATATGTTCATGAAAATTTTTCGGCAAATATCTCTCACACCCTCATGAACTAAAGTCAACTATTGGGTGATTACTTGTGATTTTTGTTCTAAAGTTCTATTCACTACATTTATGTTACAGTTAACATGCTATAGTTGCATGGTAGAATCTAGGTGATTTAGTTTCACTTATTATTTGAGTTATGAATTTAAGGCTGAACCTAACATAAGGTCCTTAGTAAAGGTCAGTTAGTCCATTTCTAAGCTTAACTAATAGTATAGTCTTTCATACAATTGTCTTGAAAGCTTTATATTTTTTTCATGAAAGTTTAAAAGAAACATGTAACTTGATGATCCTCTTTATTGTTTCCTTCCTTTTATTCATATTTAAAAGAAGTATATAAAAAAAGAAGAATAAAGTTATATCTCAACTTGTTTAGGTGATGGAGGTTTAATAGGGTCACTTTAAAACCTAGTCATTTAAGGTTATCTAGCTTGGAATTGACCAAACAATGAAATTCCTTTGATAATGGGATATTAAAAGAGGAATGTTCAGTGGGTCTCGTTACTTAAGTGAGTAAGCCTATAGGAAGCCCATTCAGGAGAATGACATCTATTAACTTAGGTGGCAAACCTAGGATTATCAACTAAAAGTTCGCTACATAGGTCATGGAATTCCTTCAAAATTGGACATGTATAATTTATATAAAAAGAAGAGAAATAAATTACAGTAGATAATATATAGGGGAGAGAAATTCAGGGATACGTAGATTTATATGCTTTCACTTATGGGTATAATGCTTGTAGATGTAATTGGGGAATTTATACTATTATATAAAAGGGATGAAACTAGCGAACTTTCTTTTACTTTGTGGTAATTTATATGATTTTAACTTTGGAAGTCTGTTTAAATGACAAGAGTAAAGGCTAAATTACTTGGACTAGTCTTAGGTCTCTTGCATTAGTAACTTCAGTGCATGTGATGGTGAGTTAAGCAAAATAATGGGGCAGTTGATCTATGTAATCACTTTGTCAGTTGAACAATAAGTGTGAAGTATTGAAACTTTGACATGTTTTAGGAAAAAAAAAACACCACTCATGATTTGGTTTTTCCTAACACTGAGCTCTCACTTTTCTCTTAATCTTCATATCAACTTATTTGCTTAAGGGGATGCAAAGATTAAGTGTAGAAAAGTTTTATAGGAGTTATTTACTCTAAACATTTACGAGCTATATGCGTCTAATTGTGCTTTGATTTGTAATTAATCTCAAGAGTTGGTGTTTAATTCATTTATATGTTGATTTTTGGTGATTCAGGATCCTTTTGGAAAAATTATCAATATCAGATGAGGATAAATCACCACAAGTTCAACATTTCCAAGTAAAATGGTAGAAAAGAGGCATATCACAATTGTGATTGAGGTTGTGATACAAGAAATCAACTAGGAATTGGACATTATCGCATCATGAGTGTGAAACAGAAGAAACGAACAACCATAACAACTACAGTCCAAGGCATGGATATTATCGAACCAACGAACAAGGGTATGAAATTAAGGATGAAATCACAGTCGCGAGAAGAGAAGGGAATAGGAAGCCTTGTTGATCACGCATATGTTGCATTAAGAAAGGAAATGATCATTGAGATCACGATCATGATGTTCTAGAGTTTCCTTGCCATGCTAATCATGGCATATAGCACAGCCATGGTCCCTATTACATCATCCTTATCAAGACTAAGATCACTGGCATGACAAGCAGATGAAATCAACACCACATTGATCATGGGTCATGGCATGGCTATCATCCTTAAGGAGTTTCTTTCCATAGTATTTTTTAAGTCTTGATCACGACTGTGCCATGCAATGGGATTTTGGACTCACAACAATCACCAGCAAGGGCACGACTATGATTAATCTTGGTCATGGCAAAAATAAGGTATCATGGCCAGGTCACGATTGTGATTGGGGGTATGATTGGCCTTGTTCTCCACATTAGAAGTTATATAATCATATTTTGAAAAGCAATGAAAGCAAACAAAGACAAGGAAAAGGGACAAGGTCGTGTCATATCTGTTAAGAACATATGAATACAACACACCAAACATTAGAGAGGGACAGAATCATTACATATCATATCCCAAACAATTATATACGACTGAAACATTACAACACAATTAGTTCTTTACTTACACCTATTCAAAGTTAATTGTGTAGCATTGTTTTGTAAACATAATCCTTGGAAATTCTTGAGAGGCAAAGAAAAGAAGACTCATTGTTGTAATCATGCAACGAAGCCATTAGACTATTTACATCGTGAAAAAGGGGTTTTATTCATGTTCCCTTACTGTTTTCTTTCATTTGTCATTTTGTTTCTTTATTGTATGATGCATGGGTAGTGTGAACTTAGACTTTGCAACACTATGAATTGATGTGTAGTTGTATAAAATAATCAATGAACACTACTAGGTTTCTTAATTCCAACAGTTGATATTATTAGATCATAAATCTATATTATGCATGGTATATTTATGTTAGATTTCATTAGGATTAATTGTGAAATCATGCCATTGAATAGATTTAGGTTGTCAAAAGGGATTGATCATGATTCTAGAGACAGAATTATGAAATTCTTTGCATAAAATTATCACTAGTATAGGATTCCTTAACTTAATGTGATCGTAATTGGCTACTAGCATAGGAAGAGATTCCAACAAATAAAATTAAGATTAGATGTTAGTGATCTTGAAAAAGACATTAACTTAATTAATGAATTTTATAGTTAAGGAAGTAGTAATGTTAATAGAATGCTTTTAATACACATGTCAATTTCATTGGTGACGCAAAGTCTAAGTCATATGTTTTTCATTTAATTCAAGTAATTAGTGTTAGAAATTAATAGCTATAGCATATAGGAAACTAGTAGTGCAATTAATAGTTTAACAACACATTCACTAGATTTTCTAGGCTAGATAATAAACAAAATGTGACTACTAATAATTACTGATCCTTTAGGAGATGACCCTATACTTCATTCCATAATAGGTGTACTTGCCTAATGTTGATTGTGTTTAGGAAGAGAATCATAGACATTAAATTTACAATTTGGTCAATAAAACATGTACTAACTTCTGTTATTCAATCTTGGAATTATTTTCTATTCACTGTTGTTGTCACTTAGTTTTCTAGTTACAAATTGTGGCAATTTTTAATAAATGCTCAGCTTAGATACTGGTTTAGTTTGCAAGTGTGGTAGCTTAAACACTCAAGTTTAAGTCATGGGCACTTTAAATCAGTTCTGAGCACTCCTTGTCTAAACTCGATATCAATAATTTCGTCGGTTCAACTATAGCATAGACACTAAACTGTAGTGTCATGGCACTCAAATTGTGATGCACAAATACTCCTTTGAATAATTTAACCAAGTGCTTCATTAGCTCTTTATGTAATCATGTCAACTTGTACAATTGTTAGTTCTCAAAATTTTATGGCACTACAATTGACTCAAAGGTTGCTAAGTGGGCACCGTTTGTTAAGTCTTAAACTCATCTTTATAGCTTGATTTGGGCTACTATATTGATGTGCTTGCGATTCTTTTGAAACTCAATGAGTGCTCCATTTGCAAACCTTAAGCAATCGTAAATTACTCTTTAACATTCTATTTTGCTACTAAAGTGACTATTCAGTGTTGTCAAGAAGCAACTCAGTGAGACCTTACTAAAGTTGGTCATGTGTCTCCTCTACAACTTGGACTATTCTTGATCTAATATGAACAAATTTGATATGGGTGCTTACAAACCATAAAGAATCTTATGCCAATATAGTCTTCTATAAGGAGTTCAACTTTATAGCATCTCTTGCGAAGATTATCAAAGCTCTATGGCACTCAAATGGTCTTTATCAATTACTAAAATGGGTTGTCTTTTAATAGCTTAGTAGGCAGTCAAACGAGGGTTCTTGAAGCTACAATTGCTATCCATCAGCTACTAAAACATCACTTTGACAAAGCTCAAGTGAGACTATCAACAATAGCTATCTCGGCAACTAGTTTCATCAATATGATATATTTACTTTACACTCTGTTATAGCTGTTATTTGTTATCTAACTTTAAATTTAGGTTAGCTCTTGCTCATGTTTATTTTAGGTCATCTTAGCTACTCTGTTTAGTTTTGCAAATTAGCTACTCAAGTCTAAAATGTGTTTTAAGTTGCAACCAAATTTGATACAGCTCAACATGGTTGTCAAAATCATGATTTTACTATCCACCAAGATGTATGAAATGTACAAAATCATGTAAAACTAATAAAATCATAAACGTGTAGAATCATACTAAAATTCATAATTTTACTTAAAGTTTGCACCTAAACAATTTTGCACCTATTTTAGATAAGAAAAAATATATAAAATATAAACTCGTAGAATCTTATATTTGACTTGTGATTTTGACAACCATGCAACTCAGTCTTCATATGTTACTTCTTCTTGGGTCTATTCTTATGTGCTATCGAATTACTTTATCTTAACTCTATTCTAGTTGAAACTTTCCCTAGTTGCTCATGCATTTGGATGGTAAATGTTACAGGTTATAATTTGGTAATGTAATGATATAGTAGGACTAATATGTTCTTCAAATAAGTGAAGATTAATATCCCTACAATGACAACCAAGCATTGAACCAAAGTATCTACTATTTTTCATGCTTTGAGAAATCTATAGAATCAAATTAAGTGCAAATATCCATATTGAGATGATATCTATTGGTCTTGAAAGAAAGTAACCAAAAGGGGGATTGGGGTTGCAAGGAGTAAATTGGTTACTTTAGAAACTTTTAAAAACTTTTTTGAACTTCAAAACAAATTTATAAGTCTCTCTTCATTGCATAACTTGCTTATGGCTTGAGATTAAGTCACAATTGTTACTTAGTTCTTTTTAACAATTCATAAGCTTAATAATATTTTCCAAACATAAAATTAGAGTACATAGTGAAAGTTAAAAAGATAGAGAGAAAATATATTGTTTGTTTATATATTATGGTTATTCCTTATGTGTTATTCAACTTTTTAAGCTCTACACTAAGGTCCTAGTATTCCATATCAATTTGTTCCACTAATCCAATTAAACTTGAGAGTACAAAGCGTCTTATGTATCTATAGTAGCAAGCCAACACAACCTCCTGTAGCTTCCATCTAAGCTAAACATAACTCTATAAGTGTCCTTTGCCACTCTCACACACCTATTACTTAGACAAGTATAACAAGTCAAATAAAAAGGAAGTTGATATATCAAAATTATTCGTATTTTATGATACCAAAATGGACTTTTATTAGTCATTTTATTGATAAATATTAAAAATTTGGCACTTAAAAATATTGATTTATGCTTTCAAGTTTTTAAAGTAGTTATTTTATAAAAAGAAAGAAAAACAGGTCAAGAATGCAAAGTTTAGAGACAAAAAGTGGTCAACATAGCAAAGACAGACCATGTCTATCAACCATGACAAGTAAAAGCACAAAAAAAGAAGAAAATTTGAGTTTCAAAATGACATGACCATGACACGATTTGTCCTCAGTTGTGTCGTTTCTAGGGGAGTTCACAGCTTATGACACGATTCTGGGACAAGCCATGTCCTAGTCGTGTCAATTCTCACATAAAGGAAAAATGCCAGACATGCTCTGTGACACGACCTGTCCCCAACACGTCAATCTAACAGTGCATTATTTTAAACAAATGCCTTTTTAATAGAAAAGTAACCTCCTATTCATGAAAGAAATGTCCATTGGGCATTAAAGGAGATTTATTTTAGAAAGCCAAGAGACCCATAACTTCCCATTTTCCATAATGAACATTCAATTCCATTTACTTGAAGATTATTACAAAAGAAAGATGGAGGGAAGAATCAAGGCAACCACTAGTTTGTTCTATGTGATGGTTCTTATCTGATTTTGATATTATTGCTTGGATTATTGAATTCAATTATGTTATGCTTTAATATATTGAATTAATAGTCTCGAATATTAGTTCATGTTCTAATTTTCATGCAAATTAATAGAGATATTGTTTGTATGTTTAGATCTGCATAATTGAAAGAAGTTTGAATGAGATTCTAGAGATATAAACGACATGATTCTTCGGGATTAGGCGAAACCTAATAAGGGAATTCTAGAACGAATAAACTATTTAAGGGTTTTAATTAGGAAGAAACTCCAATTAATCAACCAAGGATAAGATTCCAATAATCTTGAAAGAGATATTGGAATACTTTAGGAGTTCTCACCGTTCAAGAAAGTTAAGCAGTAATATTGAAATTATCCTTTCGAATTCAGATATCAACTAGTGGGATCCAAGCTCTAAACAACTTCCATAATAATTTTCTCTCGACTTATAGATTTCCTTTTTCTTCTTGTGTTCTTGTGTTATTTTGTTAAATCACTATCATTTGTAGATTAAACAATAGAAGAAGGGTAAGTATTTGTACTCACTAATCCTTATGGGATCGCATTTGTGCTCTAAATCTATATTACTGTCAACGATAGGTATACTTGCCTTAAAAATGATCATAGTAATTTTGATAAAGTTTTAATTTTTTTTGGCTATCTAATAGTCATCAAGTTTTTGGCACCATTGCCGGCTAGTGATATTAAGAAAGCAGCTATTTTATTGATTTAACCATTCTCTTCTTCCTTCTTATTCTTTCTAACCATTTTTTTCTTACTCCTCTTATTGGTTGATATTGCTTCTAAATTGGGATTTAAAGAGTTTGTTGATTTATTTTGATAGTGGCTATTGATAATGATAGAATGGAGTACGAATGGTAGAATCCTATGTTTACTATTGGAGTACATAATACAGAAGAACCGTCTCCATGGCCTCTGTCAATTGGTATGTTCATATTATGGAAAACCACCTTCATGTAAGTGCATAAATCCCTATTATTTTGATTTCCCCTTATGTATTGTATTACCTGCATTGTGTGTAGATGAGCCACCACGTGAGAAAACTATAGGTGAATTGGTCCATGAACATTGGGATAAATATAAAAGTTTTTATGCAAATACTTGTCTTCCTATCCCTACATCACCGCATGTATCATACCACTCTTACACTTTTGATGAAAAGGTGGATTTTAATAGCCACTCAATTGAAGCAAAATCAATTGAACAAGAAGAGGTAATTAGTTCTCAAGATATGCAATTGCTTCACGAAGAAAAATGCGAAATTCTTTGAACCCAAGAAAGGAGAATGACGAGGTTGACAATCAATTAGATATCTATCATTTAGAACCCGCTTTGAATTTTGTTGAGGAGTATGAGATAGAAAGAACACATTTGGTGTTAGAATGCCTAGAATTTACAAGATATATACTTGAGTTTAAGTAGGCACATAATTTATAAACTTCTTTTTGTGTTATAATTACCTTTAGGAGTTTTGCAGGAATCATCATACAATTGGATCGATATTTGCTACCAATGAAGCAACTCTCATGTGTTCTATAGATCTGGGAGTATGATACATTCCAATGGAATCTAGGCAGAAAAGCAACATCATTGTCGATCTAACGATGATAACCAAAAGCGCTTCATGGGAGGCAACTCATGTCTAACTTTTCTTTTTCTTTTTGGACTCATGATCATATCTTTTTCTATGATTTGTTGATGGCTAAGTGTTGTTCTTAATTGTAGAATGGAAATTTCGAAAGGAAACAAGGCAGAAAAAGGCAAGGTAACTTGCTGCAAAATCGACATAACTGACATGACTTATCTTAAAGTCGTATCTTTTACTGATCAAATGGTTTTCATGAATTTCATAACGACATTTTTAGGACACAACTTATCCCTGAGTCATGTAACAAACTGTGGAGATGAGTTTTGGTATGACACGCTTGAGACATGGCTTGTCCCTTAGCCATGTCCCATGATTTTCAACACCACAAAAATTTCTAGGTTGACACGCCCAACGACACGGCTTGTCTTTAAATAGTGTACCAAGCTATGATTAAGTACTCCACATAGATATGCTTGGGACATGTCTTGTCCCTAGGTTGTGTAACTTACTAGCCATTTCACAAAAGAATGACACGATTATGACATGCCATGTCTCCCTCTCGTGTCATAGGCCCTATATAAACTTACACTTCACTTTTTCGATCACATAGGGCTTATTTTTCTACACTTAACAATCCTCCCAATTTTTTTCGAACAGATAGAACACTACCATCCATTCCATCTACTCCATCCATGCCATTATGAGAGGAAAATATAAGGAATCAAGGTAAGTTTTTCTTTCTTACTCTCATTTCTTTCTCTCGTTTTGCAGTTTGTGCCTTCCATAGAGGATGTTGTTGGTTTGATTTGAAGCTTTTGGGTCTTGATACTTGTTGCATGTGATTTTTAATCATTGTTTGATGTTGATAAATGCATAAAAATCTATGTTGCATGCATAATCTAAATTTTAGCTTAAATGAGTGCATGTTTTTCCTAGATTTGAAAAATTGAGACTGTTGAAATTAATTGTGGCTGTTGTGAATGGTTGAAGTCGTGCTTATAGAAAGGAAATTTTTGTAATGAAGATTGGGTTGATAAAGATGATGGAGCTGATTTTTTTTGGAAGAAACGTGGGCTGTAAAAAGGACATAACCGTGATATGCCCTATCACTTGGTCGTGCTACTAGAAAATGGTTCTTTAGTAATTGTTTTTTTGAAAACAAATTGAAATATAATAGATAATGAGCTATTAGCATGACTTTTGTGTGCTCTTGCATCGCTCGACTTAGATTAACAAATCTTAAATTCTATTTGAATTCTTTTAAGTTCTCAACTGTGGTCCAAACTTTTGATTAATTTTTAGGATGAGACAAAAACACAGTGGCAAGAGGTGCTCCACTGCTCAACACCAAATTCTTAAAGAAATGACCTAGATCCACAGAGACCCACTCATCCTATGTCAAGAGTAGAACAAGACAAATGCAATGTGTTTTTAGGTAGGCATTTGGAAGGAAACATGTTATGCAACTGGAGAGGAGGAGGATAATGAGATAGCAAGAGAAGAAACACTAGCTCCCACACCTTCCAGTGAGAAAAAAGAGAACAAGAAAGAATGAGGATGATGATGATCCTGATTATCGAGGATATTGATTCCTTGATTGATTGATTTCTAATTTGATGATTTGCTTTTATGATATTATGGATGACTATAATATTGAGCGCCCAACTTTAGGATAAACCCTTTAAGGCATCATTAGTAGAATCATGAGTGTTTATTTTTGCTTTGATTTTATTTTATTTTTTCCTCTTTTTTATTGTTTTTTTCATCCCAGATGTTCTTTTATCTGACATGACTGCTATCACAGCTGCTTCTTTTTGCTGAAATTATCACACTCTTTGCAGTTGAATGTTGTACTTAAACAAGGAAATTCAAGTTTTCCTTCTTCACTTTTGCATATATGTTTAACATTGGGGACATGTCCCAATTAAGTGTGGGGGAGGGATATTCTTAAAGAAATAATTGGTTTCTCTATGCTTTTCATGATCACATTATTTGAGCTTGATTTTGAATTTTTATCAAAATTCCCCATTCATATTTTACAAATGTGCTTTTAATTGAATAAATCTTGAAAATATACTCTCTTGTTTATTAGCATTCGTCTTAAAGTAAAAGCGACTTATAGTACTTTACTCATCTATTTTATGATTAGTATACTTAGTTGAAATTATAGGATAAAATCTAGGTAGGTAAACTTACTTACTATTTAGTAATGAATCTAGAGTTTAGAAATGGAGTGAAGTCCTTAGTTGAAATTAAGCGGTTTATATTTCTAAGCCTGTTAGCTTGTAAATTCTTCTTTTAAAAATTTTGAGAGCTCTTCTAACCTTTGTAAAAGGGTTATGTGAAATCAATCACTTATAATTCTTTTTGAAAATCAATCAATTGTTGTGCTTAACTAAAATTAAAAGTTAAGTTGATATGGCAGGCTTTGGTCCCTTAGAAGAGCGAAGTCTGACCCCGCTATTGACTATACAAGCTTCCTATAGACAACTGATAAAAAAATAATTATAATAACAATATATATATATATATATTTCATAGCCTTTACTCCGCTAACACAGGTAAGTGAGTTAAGAATATTAAATATGAAAGTTAAAGTAAATGAGAGTTCGTCCGGGTCCCTTTAAAACATGGTCACTTAGGTGATGAGCCCGGAATATGCCAACTCAAGGATCTCGCTATAACAAGAAGATGATTAGGCAAACAGAGCTAAAAAGATGCGGGCTACACCCCATCCAGAGGAAATCTCTCTTAAGATTATTAAGAGAATTTTTGTTCTTAATGAAAATATATATATACATATATATAAATAAATTTTTCAAAAAGGAAAAATCTAAAGGAATGATGGATACCAAATACTTTCATTCTAGGTTGTTGTGCTTAGAGAAATGGTTGAAGGCTTATATACCTGCTAATTGGTGGTGAAATGTAATCAGGTCTATTTTACTATTGATTGACTTTGCTTTTATTTTGTGACTTTGAAATCTGCTGTTAAATGGTAAGGGTAAAGTTTGACTTACCTGGATTAGCCTTACAATTTTGATTATGGTATGATAATTACATATATATGATAGATTTGAGCAATAGGTACAAAAGTAAGTCGCTATGATTTAAAATGATTAATGAATGCTCTATGAGTTTTAACTTGTGGAAAAATTTTGAGTACATTTGATGATAGATTTTCATTATCCTTAATTGTTTGCTTGAGGACAAGTAAATACTCAACTGTGGGGGAATTTGATAAACCAAAATTATTCCTATTTTGTGAATACCAAAATGGACTTTTATTAGTCATTTTATTGATAACTATTAAAAATTTGGCACTTAAAAATATTAATTTATGCTTTTAGGTTTTTAAAGTAGTTATTTTATAAAAAGAAAGAAAAACGGGTCAAAAATGCAAAGTTTGGAGACAAAAAGTGGTCAACATAGCAAAGACAGGCCATGTCTATCAACCATGACAAGTAAAAGCACAAAAAAAGAAGAAAATTTGCGTTTCAAAATGACATGACCATGACACGAACTGTCCTCAGTTGTGTCGTTTCTAGGGGAGTTCACAGCTTGTGACACGATTCTGGGACAAGCCATGTCCTAGTCGTGTCAATTCTCACATAAAGGAAAAATGCCAGACATGCTCTGTGACACGACCTGTCCCCAACACGTCAATCTGACAGTGCATTATTTTAAACAAATGGCTTTTTAATAGAAAAGTAACCTCCTATTCATGAAAGAAACGTCCATTGGGCATTAAAGGAGATTTATTTTAGAAAGCCAAGAGACCCATAACTTCCCATTTTCCATAATGAACATTCAATTCCATTTACTTGAAGATTATTACAAAAGAAAGATGGAGGGAAGAATCAAGGCAAGCAAAGAGAGAGAGAAAAAAACAGAGAGAGAGAGAAAGAAGAAGATCTGACAGAGTACTTGAAAATGCGTAATTATTCTTGCAAGTCTATTTGAAGATAGTTTCTTATTTTAATTTCGGGTTGTAATTGATTAAGACTTCTCCCATGGTGGAGTAAACTCTTTGTTTAGATTTTGATGAACCACTAGTTTGTTCTATGTGATGGTTCTTATCTGATTTTGATATTATTGCTTGGATTATTGAATTCAATTATGTTATGCTTTATTATATTGAATTAATAGTCTCGTATATTAGTTCATGTTCTAATTTTCATGCAAATTAATAGAGATATTGTTTGTATGTTTAGATCTGCATAATTGAAAGAAGTTGAATGAGATTCTAGAGATAGATCGACATGATTCTTTGGGATTAGGATGAAACATAATAAGGAATTCTAGAACGAATAAACTATTTAAGGGTTTTTAATTAAGAAGAAATTCCATTTAATCAACCAAGGATAAGATTCCAATAATCTTGAAAGAGATATTGGAATACTTTAGGAGTTCTCACCGTTCAAGAAAGTTAAGCAGTAATATTGAAATTATCCTTTCCAAATTCACATATCAACTAGTGGGGATTCAAGCTCTAAACAACTTCCATAATCAGATTTTCTCTTTTCTTCTTGTGTTCTTGTGTTATTTTGTTAAATCACTATCATTTGCAGGTTGAACAATAAAAGAATGGTCAATATTAGTACTCATTAGTCCTGTGGGATCGACACTTGTGCTCTAAATTTGTACTACTGTCAACGATCATAGCAGATTGTGAGTATAAGTTTTAATTGTTTTGGCTAACTAATTGTCACTAGAAGTACAAGTTTCTCAATACTTAGTACAATTCGAAGATAAATGATAAAAATTTTCTTCGCTGAAACTTTCGAAAGTGTTTATGAGATAATAATAGTATCCTGATATTGCTCAGTTTTCTTTATTACTTCTCTCTCTCTCTCTCTCTCTTTCTCTCTCTCTAACTTATTCTTAATTGATATGAGCCATAAGTAGGTAGTACCACCTTAGCAATAAAAAATAATAAGATGATAAAATAATTTATTATTAGTTTTGGTATATCTATTAAGTATCATACTAGGATGATCCTTTATTAATTTAATTACTATGTATACCGACATTTAATAATTAATCCTTACAATGAAATTTTGAAAATTTTATGTGTCGTATTATATTACTAATTAGTATTTTATGAAATCAACAAGTTTAATATTATTATATAAATGTAATGTTAATTATCTGTACCCCAAATTATTGGGAAAAAAATGTTTTGTTGCATAGTTATGATGCATATTAAACTATTATATAGTACACAATATGTTAACATTAATATGTTATCCTTAATACTACTCAGCGATCAATTACACAAGTATACCGATCAAAACAATAGTATAGCAATAGGCATAGGAATCTCTCCCACGAGAATCTTTCAAGTACTAACAATCATTACATTCCTATTATTTAACCTATAAATTTTAGTTATTCTAATTAATTATCTAAAACTAATAGTTTACTGTGATTGTTTCCTACAAATTTTAGATTATGAAATTATTCAATTAGATTTTAAAAACATTTGATATTGTAGCAAAAAACCAATTTTGCAAAAGATTTCCAAAAAGGCTACTCCTGTGAATGGGTCATACATATATAAGTCTCAAAATATGATATCAATATCAAGTATCTCAAAAATGCTATTGAGTATCTAGCATCTTGAAAGTATCAAGTATAAATATGAGTAACTAATAAATCCAAAACGCAAACCATGAGCTTAGAATCAAGTTGACGTTAAAAACATAAGTCTAAATAGGTATATTAAAACCTTAGAAAGAAACATAACAAATCCAACGACCGTAGTCGCTCCATCAACTAACTCATCAATATCCATACCATACCTTAGGTAATCATAGGATCATCAACATACTCATTATCACCTGAAAAAGAGAAAAATGAGTCAGATCTTAGTACAATGGCAACATAAGCACACATGATATGATCACTTGTATATAATCTAAATGTAAATGTAACAACTAACTATTTAGATCTTTAATTTAGGTTCAACAAATCAATTATAAAGCTCTCACACGTTAACAACATAGTTGGAAACCTGAGAGTCCTAAGTAAGAAAAACTACTTAAGGGTTGATGAAGATAGGTCGAATATCTTTACCTCCGATATGAATCTAAGTAATAGCCTCATCTAAAGGTTATAGCCATTACATATCTTGACTTATTTTAGTCTATAAGATATGCAATTTAACTGTGAATTAGACTATATTACTTCTCTCTTACTATAAGTAAATGTTATCATGCCTCCTATCAGCTACCTATCGAGCTATCCTTAATGGTCTAAGCGTCTAACTACCATATTAGCACCGCCTAGTAACATTGTTGTTCCTTGGCCTAAACCAAAATAAAAACTAAGCACAATTAATAAATCAATTATTTAAGTTATCTTGGAGTATTAATTCATTTTAGGTTATATATATTAAGCATGCAACACACAAGTCACTATGTGCTTGAAATACTGTCCAAGATCTAAGATCGATTGATAGATAGGCATGAAAGTGTATAAATCAAGAAAGATTGTTTTATATAGGGATAATGTCACGAATAGTACCTGAAATTGATTAATTTGGTACTTGAACTTTGAAGCTAATCAATTTAATACTTTAAAAAATTGAAATTGATTAATTTAATATTTAAAAGAATTTAACAGAGGTATCGTTGGCGTGCATGAAAAGTTTTTTAGGTATCAAATTGATTATTTTAAGGTTTAGATACTAAATTAATCAATTTCAAAGTTCAGACACGTAATTTGATATTTTATCAAAGTTTAAGTATAATTTGTGGCATTAACCCTTTCGTATAAATATTAAGCATTTACTTAATCATCAAGTCCATATGCAATTAATCAATTATATTTAATTAATCAATCAAGGTAAGGTCATATGTAGAACAGGATCTTATTTAATATTTGAATTGAGTTCTTTTAAGGTAATGGGCTCAAGTAATTTTAATTAAGCCCACAAGAAAGGATATTGAGTTTCTTATTTAGAAGAATTAGGCTTTTAGGGATCCTAAATCAAGCCCAATAGAATTATGACTAAGCGTTATTATATTTAAGGTTATGGATTTAGCAAAATTGGTAACTAGTGGAATTTATAATTTAGATGCAATTGGACTTAGATATTGGAATAAAGTCCAATAGGAGTAAAATTAGTTATTAAGTTGAATAAATAGGATGTAAGCCCAATGGAAAGGAACTAATTCTTATCCAAGGCAATTGGGCCTTGGTGATTCCCAGAGAAATCCAATTACTTGCTAATTCTATTTTAAGATTTTTGGGGCAAAAAATTATAATTAAGCTTAATGGGTATTTAATACCTAGAAATTAGATAATAAACTTAAATATTTTAAAATTAAGCTCAATTGGAATAGTTATCAGGTATTTAGCCCATGTTTTAGATTTTAAGCCCATAGAACGTGATTTCGGTAAGTGACTAGAATTTAAGTAACAAGGCCTAAACTTTAAAGAAAATCGATATAAATTTTAAAATAGAACCAATATATTAAAATTAGGTTACATAGGCTAGAATCAGGTTAACAGACTTAAGGTTTACTATTTTTAACTCATATTAATTAGTGAAGCCTAATTATAAATTAATTAAGCCAGCTGGTCTAGGAATTTGTTATTAGACCTAAATTACTTTTATTAAGCCCATATTGATTTAGAAAGCCCATATGAGTCCAACTAAAACATTACATTTAATTAATATTTATTTAAATTATTTTAAACTCAATATTAATATTTATTTATTTAAACCCAAATTATTTAATTTAGCTCAAAATTATATTTAACTATTATTTATATCTATATTCCAACTATTGCATTCATTTTATTTGTTTTGTAACTTAATAGATTAAAGTCAAATTTTATTAAATTTCCAAATTTAGGTCAATGTAGGAAAATTGTTTTGGTTCAAAATTTACCGTGCTGGTTTGGTGCACAATTTAATTAATTAATTTATTAATCCTTCGGTTCAACTCAAAAATTAATTAGACGATTCAAGGAATTTTGGATCGTTTTACCACTCAATTCATCAATTTGGTCTTAATAATGATTAATTTTACAATTATATAGGCCAGTTCACCCAAAGATTAACTAATTTTTATTAAAATAGACCAGTTTCAACAGGGAAAAAAAAAAAAGGAAATTCTGGAACAAGGGAATATTGTCGGCTTTTGTCAAATTAACACTGGTTCAATCAATTTCTAAGCTGGTTCAACACTCACAAAAACTACTCGACATATTATCAAGCTAGTCGACACAATATAAGTCTGGTTTAATGTGGAAATCAAGTCAATTTAACCTATTTAATCTAGTTCAATAATTAATTCTTTAATTTCCAGACTTTTATTTATAATTTCCAAAATTAACTAAATTAATTGCTAATGATAAAATCATGCTATTTCCAACATTATAACATCATTCAAACACCAAATACACATATTAAATAAATTCAACATATTTTGATTTATTAAATCATTTCACATGTAATATATATATACATACAATTTACTCGGCATTTTCTCATAAATATATTTAATAATTTCAAATAACGTTACTCATCAAATTTAATAGAAAATTCACATATATGTTTACATGTTTCCAAACTGACAAAAGCATATATATCTTTTCATATTTTATTATTATTTCAATAAATAATATATATAAATTCAATCAACATTTATAATGTAATATATATTATTTATATCTAATATATATAAATAATATATTATATCAATTCAACGCAATTTCCAAATTAAAATTTAATTAAAACAAATACACGCACGCACGCACGCACGGATGCGCGCGCGCACACACACACATTATATACGTATACATTATAGCTATCAATTTTCTTGAAATACTTATACATATTTTTATGATAAATTATATTATTATAGATATAAGTTTGTCATAATCAATTAACATGAATTTCAACAATAATTTCACTATCAACATACTATTTATCAATCAAAACAATAATATATGCAAATTATTTCTTCTAAGTTCTTCTCTACTACTACTCACTAATTTGTTGAAGCTTCTATAGCCAACTTCACTTCACAAATAATCTTCACTTCTGTGTTAAATATCACCTAAGAAGTAAGATGAAATTAGAGATTACATTGGGAATTCAATAGGAATTAGAATGGGTAAATTAGATTAGATTAAAGCAAAAGAAGATGGAAATGGATTTTATTTTCAACTAAAATGAATGTGTGGAAAAGCGTGAGGATAAGAGAGGACTATGATGCAATTTGTAAAGAATTCTAGAGTCGTGTGAGGTGCCATTTGAGAGTAATTAGGTGAGGGTGTGTTTAGATACACCCCTAGATGTTCTAGGTAGATGATTAGATGAAATTAGATGTGGGATTGTCATGTGAGCTTATGTGTAAATGACATGAGCTTAGGCTTTGTATTATTGACTTAGGCATTTAGATAATGGGTTAGACAAATATTTTAAGGGCTTTAGACAAATATAATTTAAATTTGGAATTTAGGCACAAGTTGACAATTGGAGCTAAATTGAGCAATTTGATAATTTGACACGGATATTTGGTTCAATTGAATCTCTAATATCAATTTAATCCGTTTACTAATTCAATTATGTCAAAATACCTAATCATGTACTAAAATTTACATTATCTAATTATCTAAGCTACCTAAGTTCATATACTTAAACAACTTTATTTTAAGGTTCAAGATGGTCCTATGTTGAACCGTAGAAGTTTCCCTATGTTTTTAGTGGAAAATAATACGTTTCAATACTTTTCAATGATGAAGAAAATAAATTATGTTAATAGATTTTTTATATTTTCCCTTCTTCTAAGTATTATTCAGTGTTACTTTTGAATTAAATTGTGCAATAAGTAACATGAAATTATCTAAATTTAAATTCTATTTAATTTCCATGTGTTTGTTTATTTATCTTAATTGTTGAATTGAATGAGCATGATGATTATGATAGTTGTGTTGCTAATAGTCTAAATGTGTTATTTTGCATATGTAGTGAAATTAATATTTTTTTTATATGTATTAATGTAGTGTGTATAATTATTAATTGTGTCTTTTATACATTAGGGTGTTAAGTTAAGTTTAGATTTATAAAATCAACTTTGGTTTTGCTTAAGGTTAGTTGATAGAAGTTCTTAGTAATTAGGCCTAAATAAGCCCCAAATGAACCTCAAATGAAGCTTAAATACACCCCAAATGCAAACTAAAGTTGCATATGCCTTAAAAGTCAAATTTGGGATATGTTTAAGACTTAATTTTGCTCAATTAAACTCCTTTTTGGGCAGCCCTCCTTTTCATACGAATTTTCCTTTTTCTTTCTTTCTTTTCTCTTCTTCTTTTATTCCAAACTCCAAGTCCAAGTCAAGAACAATATCAAGCTTTGAAAATCAAAGTTCTTCCCAAGACAAGGCATATACATGTGAGTTGATTTAAGTATGACTTTTGTTTTGTTTTCATTTCTTGTAGTGGTTATGTGAGATCTTGAATAGGATGAGTTTAAATGCTATCTAAATTGCTTGTTCATGTATTGAGATTAGTTAAAAATGTGTTTTGCGAGTGTGTGAGTTTGTTTATGTATTGTAGTAGTGATATGAAGTGTTGGGAGGAAATGAAGATAGTTTGAGTAGGAAAGTTGAGAATGAATGGAAGTGGAATTAGAAGTGATCAAATGTGTTGATTTCATGTTTTGAGTTGCTAGGATTGAGAAGTGTAGATAGGAGTGAGTATATGAAGTTAAAAATGAAGTTGAAGAAGATTTAAAAGTGTTATAGGTTGAAAAGTTGTAAAATGGAAAACAGGGGATTTGTGTTCTGTCGAATAGGTCTGTTTTGAACGTACGCCGGCATCTGAGAATTCAACACCTCCAGCGTAGAGGCAGCGTTGGAGCCAAACAGAAGTAGATCTTTTAACGCCGCTTTGCAACACCACCGACTTTTACAATAAATTTTGCCAGCGTTTGTTCTTTAGAACGTACGCCGGCAATTTGAGAGGTTAAGCTGCCGGCGTAGGGTCAAAGGCTGCCGGCGTAGGGTCAAAGGCTGCCGGCGTATCCATGTTGGCTGTCGGTATGTACCTCTCGGGAAATTTTGGAAATTTTGGATTTGCATTTTACACCGGCTCAAAGCCGCCGGCGTAAAATGAAGGTAGCCGGGGTACCCTTGAGCGCTGCCAGCGTTGGCAGTGTTGATTTTCATAGTGTTGAACACCGGTTCATAGCTGCCGGCATTCGCTTTTGAATTTTAAAAACTTTATTCAAAATTTTTCGAAGTTTGATATATGATCAATTAAGTATTTGTTAAGCAATCTAGGATATAATAGGATGTTTAAATGCTTTATTATGACTTTGTATTAAATTATTTGAATTTCTTTGATTAATTGTATATATGAGTTAAATAAACATGTTTTATGCATGAATTTGATATTTAGACTTTATGCAAAGTTTAATGAATTTCCTTGTACAATTGATCTAGGATTGTGATTATAGATATATATATGTATATATTTGTGAATGAGGAATCTATATTTATTTATTGATTATTTTGATATTCCTATTTCAGTTAAGGATTCTTCGGTTAGTTCTTCACTGAGAGATCATAGTAATATACTATCGGGTTCAGGTACGCAATAACTTGTTTGATATTTGCTAGGAATAGGCATTCCTAATATGACTTAAATTGATTCGGCTTAATATTTGAATGAATTGGATGTCTATTACGCTGTTTAATCTGGTTCGAGGAGCAGCAAACCTGTCATGATGTAATGACATGTTAGTTAGGCACTTAACCAAGTCATGATGCAATGACTTTACCATGATGCAATGATACGCTATGATGCAATAGCAATTCTTTTGGTTAAGTGGGTAGCCGATAGGGGGAATAGTATCTGAGTAACGTTTACTTAAACTTAGGGGGAAATACCATGATTTAGTTCAAGGTTTATGGGAACTTGTGAAATAGGCTCATGTTATGGACTGAGTTTAAGTAGAGTCGGGCAACGGCTTTTGAACCCTAAATGAAGCTATTATCTTCATGAAATAGATATAGGAGATATAACTATTCGGACTGCTTATATCAACCCCCTGAGCAGCTGCTGTTACTCAGGATCCCTGAATTCCCAAAGCGTGATCCGGGGTTTGAATACCCTCCTGTTGATTTGCGAAAGAAAATTTAATAAAGATAATCACTTGTCTTCTAATGCATTTCATTGGACTTATGTTGGCTTGATGACTTGTATTTGCATTTGTTATTGTGTACTGGGCCTTTGGCTCACTTTTGCTGCTTTGCAGGTATTGGAGACGAGTTTTATGATGATTTGGGCTATGGGTCCGATTTCGAGAGATTCCTGGATGAGTGGGACGAATAGGACTCAAACACCCTGAGCTTTTGGAAGAATTTTTGCTAAGGGAAAAGTTATGTATAGAAGGCTTGATAGATAAGCCTATTTTTGTAAAGACCTTAAGATCCTCTAGGATTCTTTTTTTTAAGAAAACATGTAATTTTATAGTGTCTTGTATTGACACTAAACAGTATATATATAATGTAAATGTATGTATAGATTGCTTTTATTAGCAATCTTGTATTTGTTAAAAGTTCTTTATAAAGTTATAGTGGTTTTGATCAAACAATTTTCATAAACTGTTAGTTTTAGAACAACCTTACATATAATGTGAAAACGTTATATGTGGTTGGGGACTCGGTACTCTAAGTCTCCGGATTTAGAGGGTCGGGTCTTTACATAACATGTTAATGTAATTTCTTTAAATAAATGGATTATATTATATTATTTTAACAAAACGCTATAAATCAATGACTAGTTTATATAGTCACTTTGAAATGACAGCACCATAACCAAACATACTTTTAAATACACATTTATTTCTTATATTGTTAAAAATAACATATTAAATATTCTGAATAAGTAATAAATTTTTATTATCCGCTTGTAAATAGTTTAAACTTTAAAAGCTCTTTACTTTATTTTCACCTTTTGACTTTTTTTCTTTATTTTCTTTCTATATTTTTCTTTTTTTCTATAGTAAAGACCTAGCAAACCCATCAGGTTTAGATTCATCATCCTAAGGCAAGTATAAGGTTTAGACCCATAGGTGGTGTGCCAAGTCGTTCTCATTTTGGTTCCCACTCAAGTTGATGTCTTGATTTAATCACTTTAGGCTAAAAGATATACGCATTGATTTCATCGTGCTTAGTTTAATAATAATGATGATGACAATGATTACAACCTTTTTGAATTTTGGATAAAAAACAAAACTATTTTGAATGTGAACTTCTAATATTTGATTTAATAAACGTAACGATTTGATTGATTGACTATGTATTTGAATTTAAGTAATTGTCGAGCTTGAATTTTGTAAGGATCTTTAAGAAAAGATGCATTATGCTCATAACACTTTTCCTTATCTATTACAAAATGATCATCATCGAGATCGGGTACTTAGTGCTCCCACTCGTCTAGAAAATCCTCAAAATCAATCTCATAACCCAATTGAGAATAGAATTCATCCTCATCAACACCTAAAATAGAAAATTATGAGCCAAAGGCCCAATACACAAGTAATACAAGCAAATACAAAGTGACAAAAATACTTAGGCTAAATACATTGTAACAAACAATAATTTAATTATCTTTAATTATGTAAACATATTAACACTGGAGTGTTCAAATTCTGATTTCAATCTCGGGGAATCTAATAGTCCTGAGTAACAGTAGCCGCTCAAGAGGCTGATATAAGCATCCCGAATACGTATATCCCCTATATCTAACTGCAAAAGAGAAAGTTGTGTCCTCTAGGGGTCACAACCGTTTCGCATATTTACTTAATTTAATCCATAATATCACTTACTCAATCGGTCCCATAAATGTGAACTAAATCATATTATTTCGTCTTAAGAATAAGTAAATGTTATGTCGATGTCATTATCCCTATCAACTACCTGCTGAGCCACTTATAACTATCATTGCATCATGACTAGGATTTCCTAAGCGCCTAACTACCATGTTAACCTCGTTAACAGGGTTGTCGCTCCTTAAACCGGATTCAGCGGCACACGCATAAACAATTCAAACACTTTTAAGTCATTTAATTAAAATCGATTTGGGATATGTCTATCCTAGCATCCAACAACCAAGTTACTACGTAATTGAGATATCTGGTAAAAGACTAAGAAGTATACTTAACTAAGAAGAATAATCTGTAATAAAAGAGTTCAATTCATATAAAATTAAACATTATTCACAAACAATTCCTAAGCTCTACATCCAACACAAAACTTGAATAAAATTCACATTAAATCATAATTTAGCATTTATACGCACATATATACAATATATTCCATTATTTTAAAATTTGAAAATAAAATTATTTTATTATATATCTATATATGGAGGAAGCACGGGCAAGTACAAGGCTGTGAACTTACCCGTGTTTTCCTTATAGAAGAAACACGGCCAAATCATATTGTTGTATATCACATCAAGTTTCACATATACACAAAACCCTTCGATAATTAGTGAGAAGCACAGCTTGATAGAAGTCATCGTGCTCCAATCGTGTATCACCTACAAGACAATTTTGAAAATCATCTGAGAGAAGCATGATAAGATGCATGTGATCATGTTCTACCTGTGCTATTAAAATCTTCTTCTTCACTTAACACACAGCGAGAAGCACGACTAGATACATTTTCCCATGTTCCTCCTGTGTTTCCTTTCAAAAACAGAGCATGCATATTTGGAAACTTAAACATCCAATTTTACTTTCACCAACTCACATACACCCAACCTATACACTTATCAACTCTAAATATGCATAAACTTCACATTCCCAACTTCAAACAACTTCCTAAATAATATTTGAACGTTTCACAAGCATCACCAACTCATTCATCAACTCAAAACAACTTCACCACTTTGGAAGGACCGACATGGCTCATATATAAAGCCAAGCATATATAGTCCCCAATTACATGTAATCCTGTGGTATTACATGTAAAGAAATCTTTAAAGAAGACGTTTATGTAAACTATTGTACCCTAATATGTCATATGAACCTTTTTCGAAAACTATTCATAGGAGGAGTATCATTTATAATTTTATAAAGACATACATTTTTCTTTGAATTCATAATAGAAAACCTTATACCTATACATATTACAAATCAAAGCTTGAGATAAAGCATTAACAAAATACATAAAACTTTTGAAAAGATCTTTAAGACAAAAACATTATTCTCAAAATGCTTTTCCTAATTTATTACAAAATGATCATCATCGAGATCGGGTCCTTAGTCCTCCTACTCATCCAAAAAATCCTCAAAATCAACCCCATAACCCAACTGAGAATAGAACCCATCCTTATCAATACCTGAAATAATAAATTATGAGCCAAAGGGTCAGTATGCAAGAAACATAAGCAAATATAAGGTGACAAGCACACTTAGACTAAATGCAATGCAACAACCAATAATTTAATTATCTTTAGCTAAGTAAACAAATCAGTACTAGAGTGTTCAAACTTCGATTTCAATCTAAGGAAATCTAAGAATCCTGAGTAACAGCAACTACTCAAGAGGTTGATATAGGTAGCCCGAATACCTATATCTCCTATATCTAACTAAAAAGAGCAAGTAGCATCCTTTATAGGTCACATCCGTTTCTCATCTTTACTACTTACTTAATCCATAGTATCATTTAATTCAACCAGTCCCATAAAACATGAATTGAATTATATTAGTTCCTCTTAAGAATAAGTAAACGTTATGCGATATCATTAGCCCTATCAACTACCCACTAGCCACTTATAAGTGTCATTGCATTAGGACTAGCGTGGCTTGAGCGCCTATCTACCATATTAACCTCAATAACAGAGTTCCGCTCTTAGACTGGATTCAATGGCACACACTTAAACAACTCAATCACTTTTTAAGTCATCTTTAATTAGAATCGACTTAGGATATGCCTATGCTAGCATCCAACAATCAAGTTACTACGTAACAAAGATGTCTGGTAAAAGACTAGGAGATATACTCAACTGAGAATAATAATTTGTAAGAAAAGAATTCAATCCACATGAAATGGAGTATTACTCATAAATAACTTCTAAGTTCTTTATTTAATACAAGACTTAAATTAAAACTCATATTAAATTATAATTTAGCATTTAAACACACATATATATAATACATTCCCTTATTTTAAATTTTGAAAATAAAATTATTTTATTTTATTATTATTATTTTTACAAGAAGCATGGGCAAGTACACAATCATGCACTTACCTATGTTTCCCTTATACAAGAAACACGCCCAATTCATTGCACCATGCATCACACATACACAAAACCCTTCAAAGATTAGGGAGAAGCATGGCTAGGTAGGTCATGCCGTGTTTCTTCATTACATGAAACACATTAACAACTAGAGAGAAGCACAACCGATAGATGTAGCCGTGTTCCATTCGTGTATTAATATAACCCAATTCATTTTGAAAACAGAGAGAAGCACAGTTAGGTGCACGACACTGTGCTCCACCCGTGCTGTCACATCTTCTCCTTCATTCAAAGCACAATGAGAAGCACAGTCGTGTTCTCCTCGCGTTTCTCCTCAAATAACTAAATTTTCAAAATTAGTGAGATGCACGACTTGAACATGACCAATGTTTCTCTTCATGTTTCTTGTTGAAAATAAAGCATGTATAAATTGAAAATTAAACATCAAATTTTCACTTTTACATACCTATATACACTCAACACATATACTTATCAACTTCAAACATGCATATCTCACAATCCAACCTCAAACAACTTCTTAACCCCCATTTGTACACTGCACAAACACTACTAACTCATTCATCAACTCAAAACAACTTCAACACATTCCATAACTTATTTGTCACATCTTCAAGGATCTAATTAACTCTATAAACTAACTTAGATCTCCAACACTACATAAAACTCACATAGGAAACATTAAAATAGAATTTTATGTTCATGAAGAAAAACATAAAAGATCATATAAACATGTAAAGCTTCACCTTAAGCTTATTTAATTTGTAGATGATGAATTGAAAGGCGCTCTTGGTGAATTTATAAAGGAAATTTGGATCAAATGATGGGCATATTGCAATTGATACAAAACATTGAGTAGGGTCTAGTTGCATTTGGGATTTTTCTAAAAAAATTACTTTGTTATTGTCCTACAGTTGCTTTATTGACTTTTGGGGTAGCTATCTTAGGAAAAGTAAAAGCTTGGTCTTAGGCTTGGAGTTGGTGTTTGGGCTTGGGTTTGGGCTTCACAAAAATCTGCTTGGGTTGGGTTTGATTTTGTTTAAAAACTTGAGTTTAATTTACATTAACAAACATTACAATGCAATACTAATTTATATAAACACATTAAATTTTATCTAACTAAACATTTAACACCATTCTATATATTGATCAAACAAATCACATATATACACAAATGAAAATTAAAATCACGCATAAAAGGTTAGGATATTTCACTCTTCCCTCATTTAAGAAGTTTTATCCTCGAAAATTGCTTCATTTACTGCCTAAATAGCTCTATATACTACTATCTTATATAACTCTCTGTTTCCCAAGTGGCTTCCTTTTTTGACTGACCATTCCATTGAACTTTTACAAAGGGATCGTTTTTAAAACCTTATTCATTTGGTCTAGAATTCTAATAGGTTCTCAACTATAGTCAAATTAAGCTAAATCTCTGGTTGATTAGCATTAATGATAGTATTTGCATCCGATACACATTTCTTTAACTGTGATATATGAAAGATGTTGTGTATATCTGATAAATTTAGAGGCAAAGCTAATCTATAAGCCAATGGTCCAATTCTTTCTAATATTTCAAATGGACCTATATATCTTGAACTCAACTTTCCTTTAACACCAAATCCGAATAATCCTTTAGTCAAAGATACCCTGAGGAATACGTGATCGCCACTTTCAAACTCAAGAGATCTTCATCTTGTATCCGAATCATTTTTATACCTATCCTGAGTTGCTTTCATCCTTTGTTTAACAATATGGATTTTTATCAATAGCTTGTTATACTAAATTTGGGTCAATCAAAGCTTTTTCACCCACTTCATCTTAATATAGAGTAGATATACACTTTCTTCCACACAGAGCTTCATAAAGAGCCATTTGTATGGTTGCTTGACTACTATTGTATGCAAACTCAACCAAAGGCAAATGGTTATCGCATCATCCTTCAAAATCTAATGCACATGCTCTTAAAATATCTTCCAGAACTTGAATGGTTCTTTCGACTATTTCTGTTTGTGGATGATAGGCAATACTAAACTAAAGGCAAGTACCCAATGACTCATGTAAACTTTTCCAAAATCGATTGACAAGCCTTAAATCTCTATCAAACACAATCGATACTGATATGCCATGTAGCCTCACTATTTCTTTAATGTAGATTTGTGCTATTTTCTTGATGAACATCCAACTCTCAAAGAATAAAATGTGCAATTTTCATCAATCTATCAACTATTACCCATACAACTTCATGTTTAGCTAATGTTCTTGGCAAAGTAGACACAAAATCCATAGTTACATTATCCCATTTCTACACTTTGAATTTCTAGTTATGTCATTCAGGTTTAACGAATGCTCTAGCTGATTTTATGGACTTTATGAATTGAGTGTTTAAGAATTATTTAGATTTGATTGTCATAGTATTCATTGACGACATCCTCATATATTCTCGAGATCGAAAAGAACATGAGGAACATTTGAAATTAGTACTATAAAGACTTAGGGAAAGAAGTTATATACAAAATTTAGTAAGTGCAAGTTCTGGCTTAATAGGTAGCTTGCTTGGGGCATGTGACATCAAAGGATAAGTCAGTTGATCCAGACAAAGTTAAAGTTGTAATAGAATGGCAAAGACCGACAAATGTTACAAAAGTGGGAAGTTTCATAGGATTGGTGCGCTACTATAGAAGGTATGTTGAAGGATTTTTGAAAATTGCATCTCCATTAATGAAATTGACACAAAAACATTTTACGTTTGTGTAGGACGAAAAATGTGAAAGAAGATTTCAAGAATTGAAGGATGCTTAGCATCGGCTCCAGTGCTAGCCTTGCCAGTTAATGAGAAAGAGTTTGTGATCTATATTAATGCTTTGATTCAAGATTAGATGTGTTCTTATGTAAGACGGTAAAGTTATCGCCTACGAATCAAGATAGCTAAAACCACATGAAAAGAACTATCCTATACATGATCTAGAATTGGTAGCAATAGTTATGGCCCTAAAGCTATAGAGACATTATCTTTTTGGCGAGAAATGCATGATATACATGAATCACAAAAGTTCAAAGTATATCGTTTTTTCAAAGTGCTTGACATTCAATAAATAAGAATTGAACATCAAAGAGCCAGAGCTGAACTGCAACCATTACCAATACCAGAGTAAAAATTGGAGAATGTAACTATGGATTTTGTGTCTGCTTTGCCAAGAACATTAGCTAAACAAAGTGGTATGGTAATAGTTGATAGATTGAAGAAATCCACACATTTTATTTCTTTGAGAGTTAGATGTCCACCGAGAAAATGGCATAAATCTACATCAAAGAGATAGTAAGGTTACATGGCATACCAATATCGATTGTGTTTAATAGAGATTCAAGATTTTTCAATCGATTCTGGAAAAGCTTGTATGAATCATTAGGTAACCGTCTTCAATTTATTACTGTCTTTCATCCACAAACAGACGGAATGTCAGAAAAAAACTATATAAATCCTAGAAGATATGTTAAGAGCATTTGCATTAGATTTTGGAGGGTGATGCGATGACCGTTTGCCTTTGGTTGAGTTTGCGTGCAACAACAGTTATCAAGCAACCATAAAATGGCTAATTATGAAGCTCTATATGAAGAAAGTGTAGATCTCTTCTACACTAGGTGACGTAGGTGAAAGAGCATTGATCAACCCAAATTTAGTACAATAAGCCATTGATAAAATCTAGATTGTTAAACAAGATAAAGCAGCTCAGGATAGGTATAAAAGTTATGCAAATACAAGATGAAGATCTCTTGAGTTTGAAAGTGGCGATCATGTATTCTTCAAGTATATCCGACTAAAGGAGTATTTAGATTTGGTGTTAAAGGAAAGTTGAATATGAGACATATAGGTCTATTTGAAATAATGGAAAGAATTGGACCATTGGCTTATAAATAAGCTTTGCCCCAAATTTGTTAGATGTACACAATGTCTTTCACATATCACAATTAAGGAAATGTGTCTCGGATCTAAATACTATCATCAATGCTAATCAACCAGAGATTCAGCCTAATCTAACTATAGTTGAGAAATCTATCAAAATTTTGGGCGAATGGACAAGGTTTTGAGAAAGAAGACTATTCCCTTTGTAAAAGTATTATGGAGTGGTTAGTCAAAAAGGGAAGCCACTTGGGAGATAGAGAGTTTTACAAGACAGAAGTATCCAGAGCTGTTTGAACAGTGAATGAGGTAAGTTTCGAGGATAAAAATTCTTAAAGGAGGGAAGAGTGAAATATTCTAACCTTCTATTAATACTTTGAATTTCATTTGTGTGTGTATGAATATATATTGATTGATTGATTATATATGGAATTGTATTAGATATTTAGTTAATAAAATATGATGTGTTAGCATGATTTAATTATTTTATTGTATTGCATATTAGAATGTGTTAACATGATTTAGAGTTGCATTGTAATGTTTGTTAGTACAAATTAAGCTCAAGTATTTAAACAAAATCAAACCTAAACTAGGCAGATTTTGTGAAGCCCAGACACCTAATCCAAGTCGAAGCCTCCTTTACCTTTCCTAAGATAGCTGCCTCAAAAGTGTCATGCCTCAAAAGGGGGCCTAGTAGGATTACCCTAAAGCTATCATACCATGTGTGCACCTATAATATGAGAACTATCTTGCAAGTTGAAGATTACAAGACTCTATCTTATTTATTTACATTATATAGTATCTTTATCTAAACTCATTATAGGTTTTGATTTTCCATAATCTGTTAGGATCGCAGAGAATTGATATCCCCTACCAAATATTGAAAATGTGGTTTCAAGCTTACAACATACAAATTTCAATTATTTATACAATTCAACTAATTTGCATTCTTAGTTTAACATAACCTATATTTCTATATTCAGTAAAGTCTATTGAAGAAGCTCTCTTCATACATTCTTATCCCAATCCCAGCTAATATTAATCCTGCACAAAAACTATTAGAGTGTGAGTGAACCATGGGCTTAGTGAGATAATCTGACTAGAACACACATCAAGTAATAATAAATAAGTTTAATTAACAAGCATATGTCATGCAATAATCAATCATATGTACAAGTACAAGTTTGGATATCCATAATTCAAACAGGATGTAGATTTATACTCTCTCATCGGAGTTGGAAGGAAGCCATGAAGAGTGATATACCGTGTCAGGAGAATCAGAGAACTAAGGAAAAATCAATACCTTAAATCTCATAAATTATTTTAAAACATTTCACTCTTATCCTTAGAATGAAGAAATACCATTAAGTATTAGTCATTTCATGTCGATACCACGAGTAGTGTTTCTTCGATACCAGGTAGTTCCTATGGAACAAAACAGAACAAAGTTGCTCCTAGAAGAACTAGGAAATTTACATCTAGAAAAACCAGACGTGTTACCAGAGAACCAAAATGCTAATACGAGCGGGATTATCACTCCTTTTTAATGGAGTATATGCAATTGATGCAATGCATGTCCATTTTCATTTATGGTACCAGTAGTTTTTAGTCAAGTTTAAGGTGATAATACAATTTACAAACAATATCGACATGCTTCATACAATAATTTCATACATTAGAATTATCAATTATAATAGGATAATTTTAGCAATCAAGCATACACACCAAACATCATGCACTATTTCCAATCCCTCATGCATATCAATTGAATATATTCTTATAAGTGCAGCTATACTACAAGCACAAACAATATGATAAAGTCAAAGCTACTCACCTGTTGTCCTCGCTAAATTGTCATGATTGGAAGTCCAAGAATCGTTCTATTTTTCCTATAAAATAAGATAATAGGTATCTATCACTATATGGTTATTTACATAATGGTATTGACGGTATTCTTTCATATCCTAATTATTAGTTCTAATATATTTTTAGTTATTTAGTCAGGGTTTTTAATTTATTATAAATTATATTTATCTAATAAAGTTGTAAAATTTATATTTATATAAGAGAAATCTTCCTTAAGGTAATTGATATTTATTATCTATTATTTATTTTCATTTGCTTTTCTTGATTTTAATTGATATTTATATTTTATTTAAGGTGTTTTCTTTATTCTAAATTTACTTAGTTCTCTCTTCGTTAGTGTCCGTGTTGACAATGGATTTTATTATTTTCTTTGTTTGTCAACCTTATCTATCTTGTGTTAATTGAAATTTCTATTTATATAGCTACATTTTAATTCTTTAATTATTTTTCTTAACATATTCATAGTTTCCTAAAGTTAAAGGTATATCAATTATCTACTAAAATTAAATTTTATTTTTTTTATCGTTTAATTATAGAGTTTGTCTTTAATGAATTAGGATTTTATTATTACCATCGTTTATTATTTTATATCATTCTTTAGTTTGGCTACCTTATGGTAACTGATACTTATTTTCTAACATTTAGTTTCATCATGTTTTTCTTGATTTTATTTTATGTTATTATTTGTTATTTATGGAAATCACATTATTTATAATTTTAACTAAGTCCAATTTTTCATTCTTATATATTTATCTATATAAAATAATTATTAGACAATTATCATAATCTAATTATTTTTAATTAGCTAAAATGTCTTTTAGAGGTAAATGGTTATTAAAATATAGCACTTAACACATATTTAAGCTTGTTAGTCTTAAATTTATTTATATTTATTTATTTATAATATTTCTACCTTCTATTATTATTATTATTATTTGTTTCATATGAACATATTCGTTCCAGGAGAAATTTTACATGTACAGCGGCTCCAACACTGCTAGCATTGAACTCCAGATGTTGGTGTTTGTGTAAAATTTTACGTAACTCTTCGTTCATTGAACATTAGCTCAAGGCCACCAGTTTATATAGGTACGCCGTTGTTGTATAAATTTACGCTGCTAGAGTTCATTCAATTTTGTGTGTTTTCAAAAATTACGTAACTTCTGTTCTAGTGTACGCTAACTCAACACTGCCGGCCTATCTACGTATGCCGTCGGCTTATGGCCAGTGTTGGCACTGTTCATTGTCTTCTCCATTTTTCTCTGATTCTAAATTCAATTTTCTTATATTATATATGTATTATACTTGTGTTTAAACTACTTCTAAGTGTTTTTACATGCTTCATAAGCATTAAACATGATATATCTCTATCTATATCATCTAAAAATCATTCTACACATAATTCTTCATTGTTTCTATATATGTAATAAATATAACTATGGTTTGAAGTGAATTTACCTTGTTTGAGGTGATGGGATGATGCTATACTTTTTCCCTTGGTCTGACCCGGTCCTAAGATTAGTATAACATTAGTTAAACCAATGTTTTGTGTGATTACTAGCTAAAAATGAATTTAACTTATCTTTGTTTCTTGTTTCCTAAGCTTGATTGATGTCTTGATAGAATTGTTTATGAAGATGAGTTTGTGTGTTTTAAGTTGATTTATGTTGTTGTTTTGAATTGGTTTGGTATGTTTTGTGTTGCTTGTTTTGGGGTGTGTGAACGGTTTGGTTTGCTGTTCATTAAGAGATATAAATATAGCAAATGAAGGAAGCTGTTTCATCATTTCTAGCAAAGAGGAGAACTAATTTCTCCATCAAAAATTTATTTGTCTTGCATGATTTCTTAATGCATTAATTGAGCTATCCATATGGCCAAATTTGATTAGCTTTGGGTGTTGAGATGTTTGACTTCAATGTATATAATTGGAGCAAATTATATGAAGTTTTCAGAAGGGGCAAATCCATGAAATCTCAACCGTAAATTCCTTGCCAAATTGCACCAAAAAGAAGGGAAAAATATTATAATATTATTTAGTTAATTATTTATCTTAGCTTTGGGTTAGTTTATTAAGTTAAACGGGAAAAAATATGTCAATTATTTGAGAGTTCTATCTCTAAAATTTCATATAAAGTTTCTACAAATTTTCTAGATTACATTTGAGTTTAAACTTACACAATTAAGATTTTCTTGGTTCGATAAGCTAAATTAGGATTTTGGTTCCTATAGGTTTAGAATTTCCTAACTAAAATAATGGTGCGATGCAAATATTTTTTTGAATTCTAGAATATTAGATATGGATCTGTTTTTGTTTCTATCGCACATTTATAATATTAGCGGTCCATACTTTAGTTATCATTTGATGATCAATATGTTCTATAAAGATGTTTCTTTAATCGGGTTTGAATTTTACGGTTACTTTTAATTATATCTTGAGTTATTTGCTCAAGATACAAAATCTTGTGTTTTGTATCTATTAAGGTCAAAAAATCTTCTATTCGGGTTTTTTAAGTTATAAATGAGTTTTATTTGGTCTTGTGTTTATTATCTATTTTATATTTACTATTCTATTGATTTTAATAGTTATAAATATTTTCAAGTTACAATTGTTAAATTAGGATTTTATTCTCTATAGACTTAGAATTTTCCAACCAATATTTAATATAATTCAAATACTTAATTAAGGTTTAGATTCTTTAGTATTGATCAATTTCTTATTATTTTGCATATTTGATAATTCTAATGATTTTTTTTTTAAACTATCTTTTATAACTAATGGGTTCTAGAAATTAGTCGTCTTTTATTATAATTGAAATTTAAAGTCAACTACAATTATTTGTTGAGTTATTAATTCGTGTCGTAGAATCTTGTTCTAAGAATTTATTTATGTTAATAATTAGTATTTATAAATTTTCTAAAGATATTTTAAGGTTGTAAAATATTAAGATTAATTCAAAAATTATTGTTTTATTATTTTAACTATATGATTTATTTTCTAACTATTAAACTTAAGAAAACTGATTTTGAATTTTACAATAACGATCAATTTATTATCAATCATTATTTGTTCATACTTTAATAATTTAAATTTGTGAAAAATTAGAAGTGATTTTTGTGACTTTTAATTATAGTTCTTCATAATTCTATATTATATTTGTAATAATTATTATAATCGAGTTATTATAAAATTAGGAGAATTACAAAAGGTCAAGGCAAAATTTCATGATAATTATCTAAATAAGTTTTCAAAACACAAAGTTTAAAAAAAAAAGAAAAAGACCAAAACCAATAACCCTAACTACAAAGGCAAACCCTATATTTTCTTCTTAAAGTTTCACAACTAATCAATCTAAAGTGCTTTGGCCAAAAAGAAAAAAAAAATCAATCCAAAGTGCATAACAAGAATTTAAAACCAAGTTAAAGCTTCTTAAGGTAAAGCTTTGCATGTTTATATGATCTTTTATATATTTGCTTTATGAATATGAAATCTTTGTTTTAATGCTTCCTGTATAAGTTGTATTTAGTGTTGGTAATCTAAGTTAGTTTATAGAGTTAATTAGATCCTTGAAGATGTGATAGATAAGTTGTGGAATGTGTTGAAGTTGTTTTGAGTTGATGAATGAGTAGGTGATGCTTGTGAAGTATTCAAAGCTGATTGGGAAGTTGTTTGAAGTTGGGAATGTGAAGTTTATGCATATTTAGAGTTGAAAGTGTATAGGTTGGGTGTATGTAAGTTAGTGAAAGTAAAATTAGATTTTAAGTTTTGAAATGTACTACTCTGTTTTTGAAAAGAAACATAGAAGGAACATGAGCGAATGTATCTAGCCGTGCTTCTCACTATGTATTAAGCAAAGAAGAAGATTTTGATAGCATGGATAGAACATGACCACGTCCATCTCGTCATATTTCTCTCAGATGATTTTTGAAATTGGCTTTTAAGTGATGCATGATTGGAACACAGCTACTTCAAGCCATGCTTCTCACTGATCATCGAAGGGTTTTGAGTATATGTGAAACATGGTGTGAACACGGCGATATGATTTGGGTATATTTCTTGTATAAAGGAAAACACGAGTAAGTGCACAGCCATGTACCTACTCGTGCTTCCTATAAAAAAAAAACATATATAAAATAAAATAATTTTATTTTCAAAATTTAAAATAAATGAATGTATTATATATGTGTTTGTAAATGCCAAATTATGATTTAATGTGAATTTTATTCAAGTTTTGTATTGAATGTAGAGCTTAGGAATTGTTTGTGATTAAAGTTTAATTTTATATGAATTGAATTCTTTTCTTATAGATTATTCTTCTCAGTTGAGTATACCTCCTAGTCTTTTGTCAGATATCTCAGGTACATAGTAACTTGGTTGTTGGATGCTAGGATAAGCATATTCCAAATCAACTTTAATTAAAGATGACTTACAAAAGTGTTTGAATTGTTTGTGCGTGTGCCGTTGAATCCGGTTCAAGGAGCAGTAACCTTATTAACAAAGTTAACATGGTAGTTAGGCGCTTAGGCCACCCTAATCATGATGCAATGATGCTCATAAGTGGCTCAACGAGTAGTTGATAGGGCTGACGGTATTGGCATAACGTTTACTTATTCTTAAGAAGAAATAATATGATTTAGTTTACGTTTATGGGACCGGTTGCACTAAGTGATATTATGGATTAAGTTAAGTAAAGATAAAAAACGGTTGTGATCCCTAGAGGATGCTAATTTCTCTTTTTCAGTTAGATATAGGGGATATGAATATTTGAGCTGGCTATATCAACTCTGTAAGTAGCCATTGTTACTCAAGACCACTAGACTTCCTTGGATTGAAATCGGAGTTCAAATGCTCCAATGCTGATATGTTTACTTAACTAAAGGTAATTAAACTATTGTTTGTTACATTACATTTAGCCTAATTGTGCTTGTCACTTTGTATTTATTTGTGTTACTTGCATACTGGGCCTTTGACTCATAATTTCCTATTTTAGATGTTGATGAGCGACGAGCTTTATTCTCAATTGGGTTATGGACTAATTTTGAGGATTTGTTGGATGAGTGGGGAGGACTAAGGACTCGATCTCATTGATGACCATTTTGTAATAGACTAGGAAAAGTTATTTTAAAGATAATGTATCTTTTCTTAAAGATGTTTTCAAAGTTTTATGTATTTTGTTAAGGCTTTATCTCAAGCCTTGGTTTATAATATGTATATGTATAAGGTTTTCTATTATGAATTCAAAAAAAAAAAAAAGTATGTCTTTGTAAAATTATGTATGATAATCCTCTTGACGAGTATTTTTGAAAAATGTTCATATGACATAGTTAGACAAACAATTTATATAAACTCTTTCCTTGAAAACAGCTTTACATGTAATACTACAAGATTACATGTGGCTGGGGACTGTACACGCTTAGCTTTATATATGAGTCGTGTTGGTCCTTACAGAGCTTTATCTATCACATCTTCAAGGATCTAATTAAAACTATAAACTAACTCAGATTACTAACACTACGTACAAATTATATAGGAACCATTAAAACAAAGATTTCATGTTCATAAAGAAAGCAAATACATAAAAGATCACACAAACATGCAAAGCTTTACCTTACGAAGCTTTAACTTGGTATTAAAGTCTTGTTATGCACTTTGGATTGATTATTTGTGAAATTTTGAGAAGAAAATCTTGGGTTGGCCTTTGTTAGTGGGGCTATCGGTTTTGGCTTTTTTTTTTTCTTTTTTTTCACTTTGTGTTTTGCAAAGTTATTTAGATAATTATCATGAAATTTTGTCTTAACTTTTGAGGCATCTGTCTTAGGAAAAGTAAAGGCTTTGATTTGGGCTTGGATTAGGTATTTGGGCTTCACAAAATAAATCTGCATGGTTTGGGTTTGATTTTGTTTAATAACTTGAGCTTAATTTACACTAACAAACATTACAATGCAACTCTAGATCATATTAACACATATGAAATACAACACAATTAGTAAATCATGCCAACACATCATATGTTATTAACTAAATATCTAATACAATTTCATAAATAATTTAATCAATCAATATATATTTATACACACAAAAATGAAATTCAAAGCATGCACATAAGGTTAGGATATTTCATATTTGATTTCCGATTCAATTTCTTTTAATCCAATTTACGTTAAATCCTAACCTGTTTAACATAAATCATTGATTAAGAATTAAAGGAAACTTCTAATTAAAAAAAAAAAAAATTGGGTCGCCACCCGACTAAAGCTGAGAAAAAATAAATTATGACCAATTGATAGGTTGATCGTAATTTTGCTACTGATCTACAAAAAGTTTTTTATTTTTTTGCTTAAACAATTATAAAAAAATTCATGAGTCTGAGGGTTATCTTATTAAAACCTAAGTAGTTACCACTTTTTAAATTTCAAATTATATATTACTTCCCATTATATCCTAATTTGAATTTCTATATGATATTTACAAAAAGAGTCCACCAGTTTCATCAAGATTTACAAATTATTCATTTTTATTAAATTTTACAAAGAAGGAAATTAATTTACATGTAATTAATAATTGCAATACAAAAATAACAACATTTACAATATCACATCAACTCCATAATATATTTTGTTAAGTTGCTTGTTAGGTGCCTACGTACCTATTTAGGATCAAATAATACGTAGTTCTTTAGGATTGATGAAAACTTTAGTTTGTTGATTAATTTTAGAAACTTGAAATCTTGTCACTTTAAGTTTGTTCAAAATTTTTAATTTTGTAAAAATTGATTTTTGGATACTAACCCTAAACCTATCGATTCTGTTTTTGCAATTTTATGAAAATTCATTTTTCTCTAAGTGGCAAAAATTTGAGCAAACATAATCTCACGTCATATATCAGTCAAATGAACCTGCTTATCAAGATTAGAGTTTCTAAGAGGATCATCAATATCAAATATCCTAAAACAGACTCATACACATCACAATTTATGACACCATGTTCATGAGTATAATTAAATATTTACAAGTATCGAAATTTTCAAAAATCATAATATATTAAGACGTCACTTACCAATTGAAAATTTTTGTCAAATCAAGATTTTCATGCCAATATCATTGAAATAAGACTATCAATTGAACAAATCTACCATTATAGCAAATATCATACATTCATGCTATGGTAAAAATTACATACATACCATCAATATAACATATCATGGTAGAAATAAATAAATAAGTGAAAAAACGATATATGCATGTCATAGTAAAAATAATCTATTCATGTTAACAAAATAACAATGGAGTACATAACATTTTATTTTATTTTTTTTTTTTTTTTTTTGGCCACTGAGTACATAACATATTATTATTAGAACAGATATACATCATAGCGAATATCAAACGTTTATTCAAATCACATTAATATTCATGAGAATAATATTATTATAAGACATAAAGTAAGATCATGGTATAAAAGAATGTTCAAATACTATTTTACATATATTATATTATGATAAATTCTAAAATTTTAAGTTATTATTATTTTAAGAAAAATCACATACCAATTGGTATTTATTTCATAAAAATTACAATCGCTATGGTTAATAAATATTAATTACCATTTTTATTATTATTGTTACATTATCCAAGATCACAATATACTCCTACTGCACATATAATATATCAGGGTTTTTTAATACTTTCATTATGATATTGTTGTTGTTAATAAAAAATAAAAGAAAATAGGCTAGAAAACTTATCAGTTATCTGGACCACAGGAGACGACGCTGGCGTGGAGAGAGATCATGATGGATGCAAGAGCGGCGGCGGGCCGTCGTCGGTTGTTATCTTGGGGGTGGCGCGACGGTCATGGCTGTGTCGGACAGGCCTATGGAGGTACATCGGTCACTCCAATTGCAGCAGTTCGCGACAAAGAGCTCGAATTGGTGGCTTTCGTGGTGGGTTCAGGTTGCGTGTTTGAGCAGTCGGCGGTGGAGGCATCTCGAGGTTATGGCAGTGATCGGTGGCGCTGACCTCGTCGGATCAAGGTAGAAGCGGGCGATGAACACTCCAGCAAGCTCGTTTCGTCTCATAAAGGACGATAGACGGCGGTTTGAGAGCCAATAATGGTAGTGGCGGCGGCGGTTTCCAGAGCTTCTCCCACTCAATTCAATATGCCAAATCAAAGCTTCTAACCTCCAAAGCTTTATCACAATGAATTTTTTCAAATCTTTTCAGTAAAAAAGGAATAAAAGAAAAACAACTGGAAACCCTAATTAAATCTCAAGTGCACGAAATTGAAATTAAAGCAAATTGAGAGCCAAACCCCGCTGGCAGAGGATCCATATGTCCTTTTAGTGCTTGGGTTTCGATTTCATGCTCAAAAGTTGCTAATTTCATCAATTAATTTGGAATGAGGTGAAATTATGGTTAAAGAAAATTGGAATAATTCTCTGAATCAAGAGTACAGCTCGTATGCAAGCAACAATTTTTGTATATTTTTCATATCATGTATTTGGCATGTGTTGCCTACATATACTCATTCTGTTACATGTAATCCAACTCATGGGTGGTTACAACTGAAATATTCTTTCTAATTTTAGGCTTACTGAACTCTACTTAATTGGGCCAAAATTGACTAATGGACAGGGTTAAGCCCATGTCACACTAACACCAAGCCTGGTCCTCTCAGCCCAGTCCACAAGGACAACAAACACAACACGACTACTACTACTACCTTAAACAAACAAAACACACGATCACTACTACATTAAACACATTACACACACAGTCACTGAACTTATTCTTGTCTGTATTCAAATTAAAACCCTAGAGACCCTCTTCCGCTTCTATAGTTCAATTACCAGAAACCCTTGTTTCAATTCCTTCCCCATAAAAATCCCTTGTCCACAAGGGATGATGAGGGTATCGTAGCTGCAAATCATTGAAGAATTCCCATGTAGCTTCGCTTGGTGGACATCTTTCCAACAGATAAGTACTAGCGTGTCAGCTCCTTGGCCACATTTCACCATCTTCCGATCTAGGATGGTAGCTGGTTCTAACTCAGTTTCTGTGTAATTTGCAGGTAACTTGGTGGTAGCACTCGGGTTAGTACCATGATACTTCTTCAATTGCGAAACGTGAAAGGTGGGATGAACTGCGGCTTCCTCCGGTAAATCTAAACGGTACGCCACTTCGCCTATCTTATCAATCACTTTGTAAGGGCCATAGTACTTAGGAGCTAGTTTCTGTACCTTGTGTGTCCTAAGCGTCTGTTGTCGATATGGTTGTAATTTGAGAAGTACCATATCTCCTATGTCGAAGGTTCTGTCGGTCCTCTTCCTATTAGCAACCTGAGTCATCCTGTGCTGAGCTCGTTTGAGATGGAACTTGAGCATATGTATGGTATCTTCCTGTTCCTCAGCATAGTGTCTACTGTGGTGTTTCTCGAGTCCCTAGGAACATAGGGTAGATGAATTGGGGGGTTATACCCATAGAGTATCTCGAAGGGAGTCTTCTTTGCACTAGTATGATAGTTTGAGTTATACCAATATTCTGCTAAAGCCAGATATTGACTCCACCTTCTACGATGCTCACTGGTCATACAGCGTAGGTATGTCTCCAAGCATTTGTTAACCACCTCAGTTTGCCCATCCTTCTGTGAATGGTAGGTAGTAGATAATTTGAGTTCCACCCCTGTAGTTTAAAAAACTCTTGCCAAAAATTACTCACAAAAATTGGGTCTCTATCACTGGTAATTCCATCTGGCATTCCATGTAACTTTTAAACATGCTCCAAGTAGGCTAGAGCAACCTGATGTGGGGAATATGGGTGTGATAACCCAATAAAGTGACTGTACTTACTCAACCTATCGACTACCACAATGATGACTTCCTTGCAGTTAGACTTAGGCAACCCCTCTATAAAATCCATGCTAACTGCCTTATGTACCCATTTAATCCCAAGAGTCCTCTAAGTTGCCTTATATTATGGGTGTTGGCCACTTGACTATAGCTTCAATCTTTTTAGGGTCGGTTGCAACCCCTTTCTTGCTGATTATGACCCAAATACTCTATTTGTCAGGTGCCAAACACACTTGCTACGCTTGAGGTATAGCCTTTCTTTCCTTAGGATTTCAAGCACAATCCTGAGCTGTCGAACATGTTCTTCCAATGTGGTGCTATACACAAGTATATCATAAAAAAAAAACCAACACAAATTTCCTCAAGTGTGGTTTAAAAATTCTGTTCATAAGTCCTTGGAAGGTGGAGGGTGCATTGTCACGCCCTGAGGGTACCCTAGTAGAAGTAAACAAGTCTCACTTGAATACTATCACTAGATTACCTTCAGAGAATGATAGGTTTTCAAACAATAGGATCTTTTTAGTTGCTTGATAAGAAATAACAAATACATGAAAGAAAAAATAACAAATACATAAAAGAAATAATTTAGTGAATAAACATTACAGAACTATTACAGACCAAATAGTTCTTCTGAATTACACAACTAGATAATCTATTCTAATAGTACATAACCATTAAACTAAAATATAACCGTAGACTTCCAGCTCCTAAGCTCTTACCGGAGCCATACTCCTGGAAGTGACTATTGGAGTATGAGCGAAACCACAGCTCAGTGAATAATCAGACATACCATACATCACACAAGTTATTAGCAAATCATATGTAATGCGAATACTCAACCATGTGCACAGATACAAGCTTGGATGGTCTAGAATCCAAACAGGAAAAAGATTTACACCCTCTTTTTAAGGGTTGAAGAACCATACTTTATAACCCACCTGCCCAGGAGAGACTAAGTACATAGGAGAATCAACGATTTCTCGTTTTAGGGTTATCACTTTGAATATAATCTATTAAACTGACCATCTCCTGCAATCCCCTTAGAAACTCCCTAAGTATTAATCATTTCAAAGCGATACTACGGGCGGCGTTCTTCGGTGCCACTTAGTTCCCGTAGAACCGATAGACCAAAGAATACCTTGGAAGAACTAACACATTAGAACAACCAAGCATAAACAAAGATCCGAAATATTAATACATAGCAGGCTGTTACCCCAATATATATGCAATAATGCAATTCGTGCAATGCATGATTAGATTATTTTGTTAAGCCAGAAATTCTTAATCAATTTCACAGTGACCATACATTACGCACAATCATCGTTATACTACTTCATAACATCGAATCATTGCATTATCGCTTTTGTAAGGATATCTTAACAATCATACAATCAAACCACAACATATTCCAACAAAACAATCATTTAATTATCTTTGCATTACGTATTCAACTACTTACAAGCACAAACAGTATAATATAACTAAATTACTCACCTGCTCATACTGACTCAGTCGTAATAATTAGCTGGTAGATCCTCTAGTGTTTCAAAGTCACCTATTTAAGATGAATAAAGTATTCATCAATATATTATATAATTAAACTCCTATATGTGGCTAGTATCCTAGACCCGGTATTTATCAAGTTTTATAGTGACTAATACTAATTATATGTTATTCTATATTGATTTCAATATAGAAAATTATAGTTATTTATTATTACTTAGTGTTGTCGTGTTTCTCCTATTTTATCTCGCATAATTATTTTGTTATTTTTAGGAGTCACATTACTTAAAAATTTAACTTATTTCAATTTCCATTCTTACCTATTTTATCTATTTAGAACAAATATTTTACTAATACTAACTCTTATTAACACTAAATATTTGTCTTAAATTTTTTTTTAAAAAATTATTAGATATTAATCTAAATATGCTTGAATACTTGTATTTAATTAACTATCTATAAATTCTTATATTATCATATATATTTATATATATAATCAGTAGGTATATTACACATATATATGTATATATATATATTCTGTTTGTTTTAAAAACTAGCTTTCGTTGAAGAAATTTGGCTGTACGCCGGCTCAAGGCTGTTGGCCTTCAAATCCAGATGCTGGTGTAAACTTTGTTTTGAAAAATATTTAGATTGGTTGCACCGGCTTTGATAGCTGTCGGCTTTCCACATACACCGGCCCTACGCCGTCGGCGTAAATCTCCAGGTAGCCAGCTTACATTCATTTTTACGTGAAAATTATTTTTACGTAGCCTCTGATCAGTGTAAGCCGTCTCTACGCCGCCGGCCTATCCATGTAAGCCGCCGGCGTTGAGCAATTACACTACCAGTTTTGAGACAGTGTTGGTATTGTTCATCATCTTCCTTACTGATCCGATTCAATTTTGTTAAATTTCCCACATTAAAAACATGCTCAAACTATTTCTAAGTGTTTATATATCTTATTCATAGTTAAACAACAACTCTTAACACTTCTATATACATATATATTTAGATCTCGATTCTTACTAAAACATAGTTAGGATTTCGGATTGTTACCTCGTTTGAGCCGATTCGATGGAATTCGAAGCTTGTAGTTGCGTTTATTACGTTCCTGTGATTATTATAAGCCAGTTATAATCCTTAGATTGGAAAGAAAATCGTTTAAACTTCATCAACTTACCTTTGAACTCGTATCTAAGGGTTTTCGATATTATTTTTCTTTCGATCCGAACTTGGGTGATTTGATCTGTTTGTTTGCTGTTTTCTGTTCGTTTTGTTTGCTATTTGAATGTTGATTTGTTCTGGAAAGTGTAAGAGATAATGAAGTTTGTTTGTTTCTCCTTAAAGACCATTAAGCACACACACACACATATATTATATATATATTATATAAGAAAAGAAGAGGACTTCGGTTGCGGTTTTTCCTCTGATTTTTCCTTTGATTTGTTCTCATTTGGCTGTTATTTTCATTGCAATTAATGTTAGGTTGATGTGGCATTCTATGATTGGTCTTTAGGGTTGTTTTGTTTGACAATTTGGATAAATTATTGATCAAAATTGGCTTCTCTCTTCCTCCGTAACTTTCCCATCGAATTTACAGCCGTAAGACATATATATATTTACTAATTATTTAATTAAGTTTTAAGATAATTTAACGAGTTACACGGGTATATATTGGCCAATATTTGGGAGTTTTTGTACAAAAATATGTTTATAGGATTATACAAAACACTTAGATTATCAAATAATACAATTTTTAGGTTTTATATATACGTAGTTAATAAATTGTATAATTTTATCTCTTGTGATTAAGAATTTTTAAGCTCATTAGGTCAATTTTCATTTTAGGCTTCAATAGCTTAAGAAAATTCGAATTAGAATAATAGCGTGATTCGATTAATTATTTGGAATTCAGATCTTGAGTTATTTAACAGTTTATGTTTTCGTTGTGTATTTATAATCCTATCGATTTATCTTTGGTCATCGTTTTCTGTCTATAAGCATAATTAATCGTTTACTTAGTATTGTACTTAATACGGAGACTAAATTACGTATATATCTTTAGTTTTGATATCCGTCATGAAATCTTATTAGTAACGTTTAATTTGAACTGGGATTCTTGAATTTAGGGTTTAAGTTTAAGTCTAAGCTCATTACTTCTCGTTGTTTTAATCTCGAATTATTACCGAGTTCAAAAACAATCATTTAATCTCTATATTTGTATTTTTCTATTTAAATCTTATTGTATATCAGATTTCGGGTTTAAATTTTAGATTTTCTTTTAATCATATCTTGAATTATTCATTCAAGACACAAAATCTCGTTTTTGGTATCAACTAGGGTTAAAGAAATTCTTTATTCGATTTCCAAATTCTTTATCTAACCAAATTCTAGGCATTGATCTATTCTTAGACTTTGATTAGAATCTAAATCTATTATCTAGTTCATATGATCTATTGTAAGGTCGTATACAAAGGTGGAAAATTTTCGGGGTTTACAGCATTTTCAAACCAAAGGGCATGACAAGGAATTCATAGTAGCCCTCATGTGTTTTAAACGCTGTCTTGTATACATCATCAGGATGCATCCTTATTTGATGGTATCCCGAACGTAGGTCCAACTTAGAAATGTAGCTTGCTCCATACAATTCATCAAAAAGATCTTCAATAATAGGTATAGGAAACCTATCCTTGATGGTGTGCTTATTAAGTTCTCGATAATCCACACACATACGCCAAGAGTTGTCCTTCTTTTTAACCAATACAACTGGTGAAGCAAAAGGACTTTGGCTAGGTTGAATCACCCCACTAAGTAGCATTTCCTTCACCATTTCCTCCAAGACTGTTTTCTGCATAGCAAAGTGTCTATAGGGTCTTAGGTTAACAGCCTTGGCCTCATTTGATAAATAAATCTTATGGTCATGATTGCGGCCTGGTGGTAATCCTTTAGGTTCCTCAAAAACATATAATATTCATCAAGTAAGTCTAACAGGGCTGGTTAAGGAACAATCTGTTCATTACCTTCCTTATCTTCAAGGGAATTACATACAACCCAACATTGAATATCCATAAGTGTTCCGGAAATGCAAACAACTTGGATAAAGAATTACCTCCAATGACCTTCAATTCCTCAGATTCAGCTACCAACCTGCATTGTTTCCCTCTAAAGTTGAATTCCATAGTCAAATTATGGAAATCCCATAGGATAGGCCCGAGGGTTGATAACCATGACATTCCTAGCACCATATCATATCCCATCAATGGCAGCAAATGAACCTCAGTGTAGTACTCCACGCCTTGCATGAACCACAAAAATTCCTTGATCATGGTCTTAGTCACCAATTGATTTCCATCAGCTAGGGTGACTTTAATGGGTGGTATTGAGTTGACTTGACAATTCAGACCTCTAATTAGATTTTCATCCACAAAGGTCAAAGTACTCCTAGTATCTATGAGTATGTTCAAACTTCTTTTTTTGTAATGCCCTGTCACTCTCATGCTATTGCATTTTGTATTTCCCTACTCCTTGATTACATATAATGTCAACTTAGACAATTCCTCTTCAAGTTCCCTTCCTTCTACTGCTGCTTCATCCTCTACTTCTTCAGCTTCAATTAGCAACAAGCTGGCTCTCCTATTTTTGCATCTATGCCCTGGACCAAAAGGCTCATCACACCAGAAACATTGCTTCCTTCGACGTTTTTCCTCCAATTCTTCTAGGGTTAAACGCCTAGTGGGTCTATTGTTAAATGGTGGTGTAAATGAGGATTGTAAGGTGTGGTATGGTTCTGGTTATGTGTTTGGGAGTTTTGGGTGTGTATTTGGGGCTTTTTGGTATGCGTCAATTGGTGAGTAGTGGTTTTATAGTTGGTGTTGCTATGGACTATGTAGGGTTGTGTTTGGGTATGATAGGATGAGTATGTGGTAGTATTTTTTGTAGTTTTAAGAGTTACCGAGAGGAGATGAGGATGGTTTCTTGTAGTTTAGCCAGGTGACTACTTGTTCTAGGGTTTTAGGATCAAACATTCTGATTGAATAATGTAGCTCTGGTTTTAACCCAGCTAGGAAGCAGCTGGTGAGATAGTCTTCTGGTAATTTCAGCTATGATGCCAGGGTATCAAATTCCTCCATGTAATCTTGTAAGTCTCCCTCTTGTCTTAAGTCCTTAAGGTCAGACATGGGGTCTTCAAACCCTCTCTTGTCAAACCTAGCTCTCAGCCCAGTTACTAACTCATCCCAAGTTACTTCACTCAGTTCCCCACCCTTCTTTCTGTTGGAATGCATTCAACCATTGAAAAGCTCGATCTACAAAGTATAGACTAGCTAATTTTACCTTGTAATGGTCGGGTGTTCTGTCGATTGCAAAGAATTGTTCTGCTCTCACCATCCAGTTTCGCAAGTCATTGCCATCAAATGTTGGGAACTCCACTGTAGTAGTTCTAGTGGGTAGCTGGTATTCTCGATTAGAGTCAACTCTGCAGTCCTCCCGATCAGATACAAAAGTTTGCTGGGTTCATTCATTGCCACCAATGGTACTGGATGCGCTAGGTGATGGTACTGCCTCCTTTCCCGTACTGAGGTACTGCTTAATTTCAGCCATAGCACTAACTTGTTGATCGAGAATTTCTTACTGTTTCTTAAATGTTTCAGTAAATAATTTAATCCAGTCATCATGTTTCTTGTCTTGTTTCTCATTCTTTTCTTCTTGTTCCTTGATTACAGATCGCACAGCTTCTTCAAATCTCTTAAATTCTCTTGCCTCAGCCATAGTTCACCCAGAATGCTCAGAATGCTCTGATACCAATTGGAATGAGGTGAAATTATGGTTAAAGAAAAATGGAATAATTCTCCAAATGCAGAGAGTACAGCTCGTATGCAAGCAACAATTTCTCTGTATATTTTTCATATCATGTATTTGGCATGTGTTGCCTACATATACTCATTCTGTTACATGTAATCCAGCTCATGGGTGGTCACAACTGAAATATTCTTTCTAATTTTAGGGTCTGTTTGTTTTGGCTTTTTTCCGGCAGACACAGACACTTTTTCAAACTTTTTGCTAACAAATTATTTATCAAGAAATAGATATAGATAAAAAAAAGTTAACAGTTCTCACCAAAATATCAAATAGAACAAATATAGATAAAATTTAGATGCAAATCGGATATATTTATACATATCATTTTAAAAAAGATACAGATACAGATGAAAAACAGACAATCCAAACAGACCCTTAGGCTTATTGAACTCTACTTAATTGGGCCAAAATTGACTAATGGACAGGGTTAAGCCCATGTCACACTAACACCAAGCCTGTTCCTCTCAGCCCGGTCCACAAGGACAACAAACACAACACGACTACTACTACTACCTTAAACAAACAAAACATACGATCACTACTACATTAAACACATTACACACATAGTCACTGAACTTATTCTTGTTTGTATTCAAATTAAAACCCTAGAGACCGTCTTCCGCTTCTATAGTTCAATTACCAGAAACCCTTGTTTCACAATTGTCTAGGTTTCTTTAAGTCTATTTTACCATGAATTTGGGGCTTTTGCCAATTTTATGCATATCTTTCTAATCAAATAAGATATTGACATCTTATACATTTATTAAAAGCTTCCCATATCTTTTAGTTGCTTAAAATATATAAATTTGTATCAAATCTTGATAATTTAGAAAAGTGATGAAATGATTTTTTCTCAATTTCATGAGCTGATTTAACTTACCAAATCCCTAAATTATTCACAAATTTAGTATCAATGGAAAGCACTCCACACCTAGTTTACAATTTCACCTTCAATTTGGTGGAATTATAAAGCTAAAATGGAAAAAAAAAATTCCCTCAAAGTAGCACTAGCCTTGTTCTTGCGAGTTCATCATAGCTTTGGATAGGAGAAGCTAATGTCAGTGCTTACATGGACCAATATGATTGCACTATGTGTCCTTATTGGTAGAGAAAATAAAAGGCATGGGTTTTTTTTTTTTTTTTAAATTAAGATCTTTTTCAAAATAATGAAATAAAAATAGATTCTTTAAAACTTTTTTAGAAAAACAAAAGTAAAGAATTTAAATAACTTAAACTAATGGCTTTTGGCAATTAAATCAACTAAGACCAAAGTGATTTATAAAATTAAAACAAATTGTTGGGACGTGATTCCAGTTAATAGTTCATAGCACCTGTAGCACAATCACAAAAATAATTTTTTTTTCCTTTTAGGACTTCTAATAATAAATAAAAAAAATATAAAAATTGGCTTTCCTTTTTAAGACTCTTTTATTAGAAAAAATTCTTTAAAATCTTTCATTAAAATATAAAAATGATAAATTGAAAAATCAAAATTAAAAGATTAACGCATCAAATTTGGCCCATTTATTCAAATTATCAAAAAGCCATTAAAAGCCTAGATAACCTTTTAAAATTTTAAAATCAGAAAATATAGAAAATGTGGAATACTTAGTTTCTAGTTTCCTTATGATTTTTGAGACTTTTATGTTAAAATTGATGATGATGCTCCTAAATATTTCCTATTTTATGGGAAGTTTTATTTATACAAGTAACTCAAAAGTAAGGATGGGCATGGATCGGTTTGGTTTGGTTTTAAACGGTTATTTAGTGGTTTAGAAATTTTCCAATCCGAATCAAACTGTTACTTAATGGTTTCGGATGAAAAAGAAACCAAACCGTAAATACGATTTGGTTTCTTTTTCATCCCAAACCATTAAGTAACAGTTTGATTTGGTTTCTTTTTCATCCCAAACCATTAAGTAACAGTTTGATTCGGATTGAAAAAATTTTAAACCACTAAATAATAGTTTGGTTTAGTTCGATTCAGTTTAGATTACGGATTAAATCAAAATTCTAGCTAAAAATTTTCTTTGTTCTAGTTTTTTTTTTTTTTTTTTACATTTTGTAAATACTTAAATATTTATATCATTTTATGGAGTTTATGTTATAAACCACGATAAAATACTTTTATGAATTCATCATACTTTTAATTTATAATTCTCTATAAAATCAATTATCCATGAATAAAATACATTCACTAACCAATACATCTATCAACAAAATTTATCAACGAATAAAATGACCTACCAATAAATTTATAATTTTTAATAGAACCATCAAGCCAATCATCTACAATAAATTTAGTCATAATAAAAATCATTTACCAACAAAATTCATCAACGAATAAAGTAATCCGCTGACAAATATATTAAACAATTAATACATAATAAGAGTTTATAACTAAATAAATAAATTTCATACTTTATAAAGTTAAAAACTATTAAAAAAACAATAGTTCATTATCAACAAAAAAGTATATATCATGAGCCTAAAAAACAAACTTAAAAATGAACAAGTTGATTTTAATCAATATTTACTAAATAATAAATATCAAATGAAATCATAGAACATATATGAACTTTAATCAATCATCATAAAAAGAAATCTATAGTTATAAATTATAAATAAAATATTATTATACCTTTTAAAACGGTTTTGTTCGATTTTACGAATTGGTTTGGTTTATCTTCCAACCAAACCCTAAATTTATGAATTGAAAATTTTTTAAACCAAATTGTAAAAAAAAACCATATTTTTTTTTAGTTTGGTTCGGTTACGGATTAATTTGTTCGTTGGTTTTTTTACTCACATCTACTCCAAAAGTTTAGGAAAAATGGACCAACTTTTTGGATATGCATGTTCAAAAGTTGATGTCTTTGTCTAAAATTGGACCCTTGACCTCTTGATTGTGTATGTATGTGTCTTTACCAGCAAGCCATTTGGATTTTCCTTATTAATGTATGCACACAAAATATATCCTAAAACTTATAATTTAAGTTAATTTATTTGTTTATTTATTTATTTTTTTGTCATTACAATGAGGGAGAAGATTGAACCTACCAGCTTATTTAGATTAATAAATAAATTAAATAAATCCTAAATTCAATACAAGATCAAAATTATATTATATTAAACTCGAGCACTTTTTACAAGGCTCACGAAATTAAATTTTCATGCCATTTTTATTTATCAAAACATTGACATATGATTTTTGGGTTTAATATGATATTTTATTTTCATCATATATTAAAATATATAAATTTTTCAATTTATATATTTTTAAGATTAATTTGGCAAAAATAGTATATCTATAGTAATGATGTAGGAATTTGTGAAATAATAATAGGAAGTCTATACATGTGTACATATTTCACATGATATTAATGATGTACAAGCTAAAACTAAAGATTCACTATATTGAATCTCTCGATGGAATTGTTTAAATGTATAGTTGATACATTATTGTGTTGGTTTTTGTCTACCTAGCACAGAATAATATATATATATATATATATATATGATTAGGGCTATCTTAGTTTTTCTTCTCTCAATTCCCCTCAACTTATAAATCAATAACTAAAATCAATTCAATCTTTGAAATACTTTATGATTTCATTGTCTTTCATTTAATCTTAGCCATTAATTAAATGTGACACCACTTAAAAAAATAAATTGAGAAAAGATAAGTAAAGCTAATCCATTTCCATGTAATGTGTGTATATGTGTGTGTTTATATACAACATACATATATATATATATTATGTATAGAATACTTTTAATGTGAATCCAAGTGAACCCATCCTCCAAGCCTCATGGTTTAGTCCAATATCAATATGGTTTACATAAGGTCATTTCATACACTTACCTTTAAGTATTCGTTAAACCTTCAATTATTAATAGGTTGAACTTAATTAAATTAGCTTAATTCAACTAATTACAAAATATAACTATTCAGCTAAGAACCATCACCCTTATCATTTGGGCCCAACTTTATTTAGGATTAATTAGGCCCAAAACCTAAAGTTCATACTCTAAGTGAACCTTAAGAGCTTAATGGGAACCATAAGAGAATTTAAGACCCTAACTCAATAAAGGTTGGTATAGAAACAAATTTAAAATAATATAATTAAACTTAATGATGTAATAATACTTAATTACTTTTCGACAAATATCCCCTTAATTTCTCCTCAAATCAGTGGTGTTATGAGCTTTCCAATACCGTGTATGCAATGATGTTGCATGTTGCATGCTAAGATTGAAACTAATAACTTACTAATATGTAAACTCAAGTAATTGATGTGTGCTCCTTGTACGTGGTTGTCTTTGATTCAATGAGTGCCTGCCTTGGATAAGCTTATGTTTGTGGGTGTAATAACCTAAATATAGTAACTAGGCACTTGAGTTATCATAAGGGTGGCGCAATTGGTAGCTAATAAATGAAATCGTATCTAAAGTAATGGCCACTCATATAAAGAGAAGTTATACCAAATATAGTTTAGGAATCATTAGTCTTAATGGGCTATATAGCATAGATAGACTACAGTAGTGATATCTATATAGCGCTATGAATCTTAAACAAGGCTATTTTTCTTTTTTCTTTTTTCTTTTTGGGTGAAGGTCCGATTGTGTCAACTCCCAAATATCATTATGGTGATATTGGACCTCATTGCCCCTATCATGTTGTCTACAATAATGGGTATTCGCTTCTTGGTTAGCTTTTAATTTAATTATCAAATAAATTCTTTGTTGCATTGGAACTAAGCGCACGTGACATATAAGTGTGTATTTGTGTTGTTGATGTATTGAGATGGATGAAGCTGACTCTTATTCTTTAAGGTATCAACTGTCGTATGGAGGTTGCTTGCAATTAGCTAGTTGGGATTGTGTCAACGGAATGCGATTTGATGTTAGGTGAACGTAGAGTACATGTAGAGGCAAAAAGATAGCTTTAACTGTTTTGATTCTTTTATAATGATATAATACCGACAATCATAAACCAACTTTACGAAAACAATTCAATGCAGTTATATCTAGTAGACCACTATAATCTTTTGAAACTTAAAATTTAATTATTGCTACATTAGTGTATCAAACATTTAAACTATTTTAGGCTTATAAGATCCAAAGGTTCTGAAAGCCAACACAACCATTTGAAGAATAAGTTGTATCCATATTCACAAGTCTTACAAATATCATTGAATAATGTATATCTTTGCCATGAGGTCCTTATGGGTTTTGTAAATCCTCAAAAAAAAAAAAAAAAAAAAAAAAAAACAGGAAACAGATGGAAGTCAACTGAAATTTTTTAAAAGATTAAAATGATTTTAATAAACTAGAAGTTGATGGAAACCCACTCAGTTAATAGGAAGTCATACATGTGCCAATTAAGAGGAACACTATAAATCCCTAGATTTTAAATTAAAAACCTTAGATTCAATATTGGAACCAAAACCCTAAAGTCAAACCGGGCACCTTAAATCTTAAAGAAACCTCGAACTGGATCAGATATACTTCTAGAACTCTAAGAGATCAAATGAAGTAGAAGAAAGTGAAAACCCTAAAAATAACATGAGTATAAAATTTATACCTTAAAACGGTAAGTTCATCTAAAACCCTAATCATTTTGACCCTTTTCGATTATGATTTACGTATCCAACCACCGCCACACAAATCAAGGCAAAAATTTTTGACAATCAATTAATACTAGAATAATATTAAGATATCTATATAATATTATATAAAATTATTAGGTTCATAAAAACATGAGTTATAGCACAAATATGCATATTTTTCTCCCTATTGGTAATTAATTTGTCTTGTTTACTATTCATATACTATTCACTCTACTATCCTATTTCTGCATCTACTCTTACACTATTCATACACCTTACAAACTTATATCTTATATTTTCTTTTCCCACAAAACTTTTACTAAACTTTATACTTAACTTTTCTTTTATTTTTCCCACCACACCTTACAATTTTTTTTTTCTCATCTCTCTTCCCAAATCATGCCACCCCCTCTCCATTACCTCTCTCTAATTTTTCTTCCATCTTTTTATTTTAGGTAAACACACTAAACACCCTTCATACATTATGTTATATGATATGTGTATGTGTATGTTTTTAAATAATTTCCATAAAAATCCCCATGATGCATAATGTTAGAGAATGGAAATGCAAACAAAATATCAAGTGCATGTCACACCATATTATGTTCGTATTTATGTTTATGTTATCTTCATATTATTCATGTTTACTAATCTAACATTTTATATGTAAATATCTATGTGTAAGTATTTATAATCTTTTGAGCATATTGCTCACTAACATAAAATTCTTTATTTCATGCACTTTACTTGTTTATTTATTGCTCATAAGACTAATCAATTTCTAGTCTTGGACTAGTTTAAAAATCAAGTCCAAATGAGACTAGACTATTTCAAGTCTCGGGAAGCTTTGATAAAAATCTAAGACTTCTATTTTATTTCATTTCATTAGACTTTGATTTTATTTATTATATATGGCGACTGAAAAATTCCAAGTTTTAGGGAGTCTTGATCATAAGCTAAGACTCCCATGTTTTTATTATGCTTATATTATATTTTCAACTTTTTATTTTTTATTTTGAGTCTACCTTGCTAGAAAAATATTTATGAGTTTAGTTTTGTGTTCATGTATATAAATGCTTATAGTGATGTTGTCATAATAGTAAAATGAATCCTTAAATTTAATGTTGATAATTTTTTATTATGCAAATAATTTTCTAAAACTTATCTTCCAAAGCCTAAGAAATTCTTGAACAAAAGAAAAATTTGAAGACAAAACCAACCTAATATTTCCACAAATGTCATTACCTTACAATGTATTTTGAAAATGTTACAATATGAAGTTCTTTTCTTAGAAACACATGAAAAACCAATGCTTTGGCAAACAATTTTTTAGTAAAATATTGAACAAGAATTTCAAAGAATAAAATAAAGAATGACACTTTATTTCAAAAAATAAAAAAATAAAAGAAAAGATCAACTCATCTATTTATAAATAATAAGAGATAAGAAGTCACTACAAGTTTTCAAAGTTGAAATTTTGTAAACTTAAGAATTTTCAGTTGTCATGAAACTAGTCAATGAAAAATCAATCCTTTAAGCAATATCACTAGGATAATGCATGTGTTATGAACTACTTTTAAGATCTTTATGTGTTTAAGTATAGGAATAAATTATAACCTTGTCTTAAAAAGTCTACTTAAGGAAAAACTTGCAAAAATTGTCAAAATAGATTTAGATATGGACAGATGCAATCTAAACCCTTAGATTTCAAGATTTAAATGACCTTAAATGTTTGAAATAACCTTAAAAATGGATAGAGTATTCGAATTAGGTAGAAATCACTTCTTGTACTTGAAAATCGAGTTAAAATGACCTAGACAAGCCATTTTAAGGTCAAAATTCGATAACCAAAAAATCTATGGAGAACTAAGTTTAAAGAGTTAGAAATTTAAGCAAAGTCGATGGGAAACTATTTCAGTATTTTCTTTATTCAGGTGATGAAGAGGTCGATTCCCCTTTTTTAGAAGATTACTTTTATTAAGGATTCCCGAGATGGTCGAGTGAGTTTTATTTCCTAGTTACTTATCTAATTTTATATATAATATAGTGCACAGTTGATAGGAAAAAGATAAAAATTGGACTTGTTTTGGGAAGATATGAGAATTACATATGTGACTAATGTTGCGTGATCTACTGCTTGTAAGCATATTGAAACATTATTTTATTGTATAAATGTTGATATTGTGTTTTGACATGTTGTTAGTAAATCACTTGATCACTTTTTAATGAACTTAATATGGTTAGTGCAAACTAAGAACGATCACGCATTGCATACTAATGAGTCACATTTGAAGGTTGCTACTCCTATGGTAAGATTGGGTGGACTACAAACCGCATATAAACATACGTGTTCTGCTCCTTCTTGAGGAACTACTTCATTTGGGAATACGGCCTTATGGGGAAGCCACGTGGTGGGTGTCGAATCCAACAAAAATAATAATTTATAATCAACCTGCTTTAAATATTTGTAAATAGAGTGAGCAGGATCGTCTCCACAGGGACTGGTAAAATTCCCAAGTTTCTATCGAGATTAAGAAGAGAAAAAGAAAAATAAAATAAGGAGTTTTTAAAATCACACGATTAAAATAAACCTATATCTAATTAACAAGAATTTCTATATTAAAAAGATTATCTAGCCTAGGTCTTATTATAATTCAATTCCCGGGATTGATCCTTGACTCAATAATTATTATTCCTATTTTGAATAGGTTAGTTATAATTTTCAACAAGCTCTGAAAATCAATCTCTTTTTATATATTAAATAACCAAGATAAGATCTTTGATTATTCCTAATCGAATAGACAACCCTAAACACGCTCTTAAGGTTTAATCTATCAATTGCATTAGAAGTTAGAGAGACCTAACCCTAATCAACAATCTCATAGAGCATGGATTATTTAGAATAGATTATATTCCATCAACAACAACAAATAATCATCTATTTATGACTATTGTGTTGTTTCATCACTTTATATTAGGAGATTCATACAATTACGGATATGAGTCCTAATTGATTGATTATTGTTTGTTATCTAATACAACCGGATCCAAAGTTATATCAATAATAGACAAACAATCACAAATAAATCTGATGAAATATAGATATTCAAAATAGAGAACAATGAAATCAAACCACTTTGGTCTCACAATCCCTCTTGAATTGATTTGCAATAATCCCTTTGGCTAGATTTGGAGTTTAGCCACTCATGACCCTTAGAATTCTCTCTAGGATTTTCTTACAAAATTGTATCTAAATATGAAATGAATGAATCCTCCTGAAAGAAACCCTAAATAATATATAAATACAAGTTTGGAAGTTATGGAATTCGTAGGGACAAAGGCTGGATCCGTTTAGATCATGAATTGACCGGCCTAAATGCTTCATGGCTTTTCATTTACCCAGCCGTTACAAGAAGGCTGGCGAAATTCCCAGGATGGCCGGCGGCCTAAATAGATACGCTGCCGGCGTTTCTGGTTTGTCAACATGTCCAGAATGATGATGGCCGACGGCTATCATACTTACGCTGCCGGCGTTTCTTGTTGAACCAATTCGCCCATAATGGTCATGGCCGGCGGCTTACTTCTTCTCCTGGCCGGCCTACTTTGCTGACTTTTGCCTCTTGATTCTAATTTGCTCCAATCTTATACTATTTGCTTCTATTGACTTCAAATTCCTAAAAATCATATAAAACACAAATAAGTACCAATTCCAAATAATTTCTATAAAATTAATAACAAATTAATCTAATTTATTCCTAAGAATTAAGAGTAATTTTCATCTCAACACCACGCCGGATCGATCACTATGAACAGCTACCTGGGGACTAACAACAGAGGTGATAGAGACTTGCAAGAGCATTCCCAACCCTTGTCACAGATGGTGTAAATCCGTGCTATACACAGTTTTCAGATACCCATGTATATATTTTTTTTAAAATCATATGCTTATTTAACCAACTTGCTTGCTTTGTTTCATGATAAATTATGAGAATATACTCATTAAGCCTGTTGTTGCTTACACCTATATAGATTTTGTTATCTCAGGACTACTTATGACTATCTCAGGATGGTAAAGCCTAAGGTAATGAGGGTAGATATGTGGAGTTTTTATAGAAATTTGTTAGAAGACTTTGAGTAGATTTCTTTCAAAACCTCTTTTGTTAGTTTATTTTACCAAAGACTATAAATTATTTTAGAGACTTTAAGTACTTAGTTACTTTTGGAACCTTTATGGTTTTAGCAGAGGAATACCCCTAAGAATTGTAACCTATCATGTTTTAAGTATACTTGTTTAGTTCTTTCGCATGCTTTTATTTGATCGCCACTATAAACTATGTAACTCCTTCGACATCCCCCTCTATTGTAAAGTACATCTTATACATTCTATTGGATTTAGGATACTTGTTTGGGCATGAAAAACACAAGACAAACAATCATTGCTTAGGATATGACAATTAAGATAAATCAATGCCAAGAGATTGTAAAACATTTTAGAGCACCCAAGAAATGATGGTAGAAACAAAATCCTCAACTGTGGTGTTAAGGAGCGATCGAATTCTTAATTTCAAGCTAGTTGTTGAAGAAATACATATGAATCTACATTAACATAAATAATAATGCACTATCTATGTTTGACAACTAGATATTGTGCATAGCTCTAAAAGACATTCCCATCTTACCAAGCCACAAGCATAGTATTTACCCCTCAATGGATTGATTTACATGTTAATACTAAAAGAAAGTGTGATGGGCTAAGATTCAATGCACGTGAACACTTTCTTATATTAAATCATTAGTCATAAGATATATGTCTATGTAGGGTAAGCAATGATTAGCTTTCCATTTCACAATTTGGTCGGAGATTGTCACTCTCTAAGATTATAGATTAGTTGTCCGACAATGGATTATGTAGGTATCTTTATATCATGTAAATGTACATATTAAAATTTGATGGCATAATTAGATTATCATTGGGTTTTTGTGACCTTTGACTCATAAGATAGTTCTCATGTAAATCGTCTGCCTCGCAATGTAGGATTTAGGGTGGGCGATAGCAGCCTAGCGCACTAATCTTGAAAGAATAACTTTTTTTTTTTTTGGAATTTTGTAGAAAAAGAAAAAAAAAATGATAAGTTATTTTTAAATTATAAAGAACAAATAATGATATGAAAATAACTATACATATTTGTATTCATGAGACCATATGGATGTGGTTTTACTTTTTCAACATATATTTATTACTTATTACTCTCTCTCTCTCTCTTTCTTTTTCTTTTTAATATTTTCACTTTCATAATAAATAATAAAATTACATGAAATTATGTTTAACAAACTAAATTTTTATGAACAACTTTTTTTTTTATTTGTTAAATACCATAAATAATAATTATATTGTATACATTACAAATATTTTGACTTTATTGCATAAAGTATTACTAAATTATACTAATTATATAATTTGAGATTTCATGTATTAACTCTATAATTTATAATTAATAATTAATTTTCAAGTAATATATACTTCTTACAAAATACTCAAATAACTTTAATTATTTCTTAAATGAGTTTTTTTATACTTATAAAGTTCTAGAAAATATCATAGTGAAATCATTAACAAAAATCATATGTATAAGATATAATATAATCACAATAGCAAGTGAATACATATTGATAATTCCAACTGTCGAGCCTGGATTTTGAAAATCATCCGGTTCATTTCTTTTAACCCGATTCACATTAAACCCTAACCCATTTAACATGAATCCTCGACTAGGGATTAAAAGAAATTAATTTTGAAAATATTTTGGAGTCGCCAACCGATAAAAATCGGAAAAAAATGAAAAGTTAGGATTAATGAGGTCGGTTAATCCTAACTTAGCTACTAGTCTGCGGAAAATTTGATTTTAAAACCAAAATTTAAAAAAAAATACCAGATATCTGAGTCCGGGGGCTAACCTATTAAAACCTAGTGGTTATCACTTTAAGTTTAAAATTTAGAATTTATCCTTTCCTAAAAACTTGCAAAGAGAATATAAAAAAATAATAACGATATTTATAAGTCAGAAATCATTTTTAATGATTTTTCTATTTAATTTTTAAAACACTTATAATATTTACAAAGAAAAGCAAAACATTCAAAAATTAGATATATAAAAGAAAACTTATAATTACATCCAGAAATAATAGCAAAAGTTAAATATTTATAAAGAAAAAATTAATTAATAAAAATAACATATCAAATCCATTTTCCACTATGTTAAATTTTTAGAAAAAAAAAAATAACATACTAAGAATTTAAACTTATAATATCTAATTAACTAAATACTAAACAAAATGAATAAATAAATAAATAAATAATTTTTTTATATTTTTTAATGTCGCCCCGAAGGTGCCTACGTACTCGCTAATCGAGATCAGACAAAACGTAGTTCTTTTATAAAGAACTTAGTTTGTTGATCAATTTTATATTTTCAAAATATTCTCACTTTAAGTTCATTAAATTTTGAATTTTTTGAAAACCAATTTTGATGATCCTATGATCTAATCAATTGATTTTTATTTCATAAAAAATATATTTTTCTAAGTTCAAAAATCATTAATTTATGACAATTCATGGCTAATTTATGCTACATGAAAATCAATTTTGATTAAACAATATTAAATATTTTCATAGTAAATTTATGAAAACATTTTGAACAACTTTAATTATTTTCAAAGTCCATTTATGAAAATAATTTTGAAAACTTTGAGTATTATCTTCATAGAAAATTTATAAAGATAATTTTGATAAAAACTTGATTAATATCTTCATAGTAAATTTATGAAGATAAATTTTGATAAAAAAACTTGATCAATATCATGATTTAAAAAAAAAAACAATTTTTATCTTTATTATTCAACAACAATTTTGGTTTAAAAAATCTATTTACAATTTATTATTTTTCAAAATTAAATAATCATCACATATGTACAGAACATATTCAAAATATATCATAACAATTAAAATACAAAAAAACAAAACATCTCATGCATCAATATATATTTAAAGATAAATTTATATGCAAATAATATTCATAAAATATTCAAAATATCAAAAATTGTTAAAACATGTAAATTTATATTAAAAATAATTATTCTAATTTTTCTGAATTTTTCTGGATTTTTTACGAATTTTTATTAATTTTTTTCCTATTTCTGAAATTAAATATATAATAAATAAACAATAAAATTTGCGGACTAAACCTGGACCGTTGGATTTTTCTCGGATCAGATCTCAACCGTCTGATCTGTGGACCAAATCTGACCGTCTGATCCTTTGACTAGCGATCTGGACCGTGGATCTTGATCAAATCTGACCGTAGATCCTCTGATTTAATATGGACCGCAGGATTTGCTGACTTTTGACCGACGACCGTTTGACCGACGACCGACAATCGTTGACCGACGACCGACCGGGTTGGATTCGGATTTCGGGTCGGATCTCGGAGCTCCGTCGGTGAAGAAGACAATGACGGTGGTTTCAAAGCGTTCCTCGGCCGATTCTGGTGGTCCTCGATCCTAGAAACCTTGTCGCCCGACGTGAATGGAGGAGCCGCGTCTGCTGGTGGTGGTGGTTCACTCCCAGAACCACCAGAAGTGGTGGTTTGTGCGGTGGTTGACGGCGGCAAGGGTTAAAAAAATTTCCAAAAATTTGCAGAACTTCCAATTGCATATTCGAGCAAATCTAAGTACTATAATCAATCAAAAACACTTCCTAAATGATCCTAACACTCTTTAATTGGATCGAAATCCTCCTGATCACTTCGAATTTGTAATTTTTGCAATTCGAACACTTTCTCCTCTATTTTCAAATCTCGATCTTATAGTGTGTATTTTGCGAAATTGAATTGTGCTTTCTGCTTGTGGGGTGATCCTATTTATAGAGTTCGAAACAATTTGTCGTTTTGAAGCTTTGTAATGGTTCAATTTTTGAATCACGAATCGTTATATTTTTTCAAATAAAAACGATTCAAAATTAGGACTCGATTCGTGATTGTTGGTTCAAATTGATCATGAATCTTGTGTTTACAGATCATGACTCCTTGATTAAGTATATTTAATTTGATCAATTGATACAATTCGGCCAATTTTGAAATTTGAAAAATCATGTCCATTCGAATTTTTCCCAATTTTCATGACTCAATTAATGTGCCTTTTAGGATGAAATAATACACGAATTGTGTGTAGATGTGATGTATCCCATGCCTAGTTTGTGTCTGTACAATTAATTTCGAAAAAACACAAAGATTCATTGATCAAATGGTGTCTCAAAGTGGATGAACCGATGTGTCTTTTGGGGAAAAAAATTGAACAAAAAGAGGCAAAATCTACCTTGGGCTAGGATCGAACTCGGGTCCCTTTGCTCTTATGTCCATGGTCTGAACCGTTAGGCCGTTGGCCTGTGCCTTGGTCATATAGCTGACCCACTAATACTTAAGGCTAATAGAATACATGTTATATTGAGCTCAAATAATAATTTTTAATTTATTTTATTTACATTACTTATTCATTTAATTATTTTATTGTATCTATTTTATTCCTCTATTTTTTATTTTTTCTATTTTCTATATTCTCTCTTTTTTTTATTATACTATTTATTATTATTATTATTATTATATTTTTGATAAACTCAACATGACATTAATTTATTGTAAACTTAAGCCTAATTTTTAATTGGGCAAAAATTGGGTGTCTACAGTTGCCCCTCTTTGTGGTAAAGTTTGAACAAAACTTTTGCCACAAAGACAAAAAGATAGCCAATTTTTGCTTAATTTCTCCTGCCAAATTTTGTTTTTAACAAAGAGATTTTTATCTTGTGCTAAACTATCTGTCGAGTTTAGACTTTAAGATTTGCTAGGTCAACTGTCGGACCTAGGCTTTGGAAAAATGATAGGCCATCTGTCGGGCCTATTTTTGGAAAAATGATAGGCCATCTGTCGGGCCTATTTTTGGAAAAATGATAGGCCATTTGTCGGGCCTAGATTTAGAAAAATGATAGGCCATCTGTGGGGCCTAGATTAGAAAATGATAGGCCATCTGTTGGGCCTAGACTAAAAACTGATAGACCGTCTGTCGGGTCTAGATTATAGAAAACTGCTAGGTCATCTGTCGAACCTAGGTTTGGTCATTTGCCGGATCTATGGGCTTTGGTTTGGTCATTAGCTAGACCTATGGGCTTTGGTTTGATCATTTGCCGGACCTATGGGCTTTGGTTTACTGGGGATTTTGAAACCATAAAGATTTGGTTTCTTGATCCATTTGGGAATTCTTGATCTTCCGGGAAACTTAATCTTCTAGAAAACTTGATCTTTTGATCCGCTTGAGGATTTTTCGATTTTTCTTGGAAACTTAACTTTCTGACATTAGGAAACTTGATCTTTTTTATCTTTGAGGAAACTTGATCTTTTTGATCCACTTGAGGAAACTTGATCTTTTTGATCCATTTGAGGAATTGATCTCTTGATCATTTGGGAATCTTGATATTTTTGATTCATTTGAGGAAACTTGATCTTTTGATCCACTTGAGGAAACTTGATCTTTTGATTCATTTGAAACTTGACTTTTGATCATTTGAGGAAACTTGATCTTCTTGATCCACTGGGGACTTAAACTTCTTGATCCATTTGAAGAATCTTGATCTTTCGTCGGTTAATGTGTTTAGGGCTTTTCCGTTGTTCACATAACCGTGTTCAAAAACTAGTTATCTTGTGCAATATAATCACCAGATAAAATTGCATATATGCATTTTAAGCCATATGGATGCTCAAATTACTTTCTAACAGTTTTATTGGGTTTGGGAATTTGTTTAAGTGATAGGTTGAGATTTGATCTGGTTTGAGAATTTATGGTTATTTGGTGATGAATGGGATGAGATTTGGTCTGATTTGAGAATTTTTGGAAATTTGTTTGAATGATTTAATTAACGGGTTGAGATTTGACTTGAGTTCAAAGTTTTTGGATATCAACTTTGCTTGTAAAAACTAAAAATGAAATCAACTGAACACAGAAAATGACAAATTTTATTGATCATTCATAATACATCTTTACAGCATCTGAGTTTACAGGATCCTTTAAATCAGGTCCATCCATTTGGGAAAGAATCAATGCTCCTCCCGACAATACTTTTCTAACTACATACGGTCCTTCTATTTGGTGTGAACTTTCCTCTGGAGTCTTGTACATTTGGCAGCATCTTTCTCAAAACCAAATCACCTTCTTGGAAGCTTCTTGGCTTGACCTTCTTGTTGAATGCTTTAGCCATTCTTTGCTGATATAACTGGCCGTGACACATTGCAGTCAGCCTCTTTTCATCTAACAGATTCAACTGTTCAAATCTTTGTTTTATCCACTCAGCTTCATCGAGTTTGGTTTCTACTAATATACGAAGTGATGGAATTTCAACTTCTACAGGTAAAACAGCTTCAGTTCCGTATACCAAGGAATATGGTGTTGCCCCGGTTGATGTTCTTACAGACGTTCGATACGCCATTAATGCGAGCGGTAACATTTCATGCCAATCTTTATAGACAATGGTCATCTTCTCAATAATTCTCTTGATGTTCTTATTGGCGGCTTCAACTGCCCCATTCATCTGTGGCCGATACGGAGTAGAATTCCGATGCTTGATCTTGAATTGCTGACACAAATTTGTTACTTCTTTGTTGTTCAAATTCGTACCATTATCAGTGATGATACTTTCCGGAGTTCCATATCTAGTGATGATGTCTCTTTTGATAAACCGCACAACCACGGACTTCGTTACACTTGCATAGAAGCGGCTTCTACCCATTTAGTGAAGTAATCGATTGCAACCAATATGAACCGATGACCGTTTGAAGCTTTAGGTGAAATTGGCCCAATAACATCTATCCCCCATGTTGAGAAAGGCCATGGGGTTGACATTAACTGTAATTCTTTTGGAGGGGCACTTATCTTGTTTGCATAGATCTGGCATAAATGACAAGATCTCACATGTTTGATACAGTCTGATTCCATAGTTAACCAAAAGTATCCTAATCTCATAATCTTTTTGGCTAACATGTAACCACTCATATGAGGACCACAAATTCCTTCGTGAACTTCTTCCATGAGCTTCTGGGCCTCTTTTTCATCTACACATCTTAACAAAGTCGTGTCGAATGATCTTCTGTATAACGTATTTCCACTTAGCAAAAAATGACTGGCCAAACGCCTCAGTGACTTCTGATCTTTCTTGGTAGCACCTTCAGGATAATTACCCGTTTGCAAAAGAACTTTAATATCTTGGAACCAGGGTTCATCTGATTCAATCATGCGCAGAATGCGGGTTCACTTCTCACCCGGACTTGCAAAGGTTGGATTCTTGCTCCTTCAGTAAACTGAATTAATGAGGCCAAAGTAGCCAGAGCATCAGCAAACTGATTTTGAGTTCTTGGCACATATACAAAGGAGATTTCCCTGAATCTTTCTATCAATTCTGCCAAGTGATTATGATAAGGAATCAACTTGGGATCCTTTGTTTTAAAATCTCCTCGAGTTTGAAAAATAATAAGTGATGAATCTCCAAAAACTTCGAGCTCTTGAATTTCCATTTGGATTGCCATCTCTAAACCCAAAATGCATGCTTCATATTCTGCTATATTATTATAAGGGAACATTAATCTGGCCGCTGTTGGGTATTGGTTTCCTTCAGGTGAAATTAGGACTGCCCCTATTCCACATCCATACACATTAGCTGCTCCGTCAAAATACAATTTCCAATTCGGCATTCTTTCATCTTCCGTTTGTGTTACCCGAATCCCTTCATCGGGGAATTGATCTTGTTCCTTTAGTTCCTCATCAACCGGGCTTTCAGCGAGTTGATCAGCCAAGGCTTGTCCTTTAATTGAATTTTGTCTAACATAGGTAATATCAAACTCAGACAGCAACATTTGCCATTTTGAAATTCGACCGACCAAGGCGGGCTTATTTGCCAGATACCTCAAAGGATCATGCTTTGTAATTAACTCGATTGAGTAGAAGAGCGTGTATTGCCTGAGTCTATGCATAGTCCATACTAATGCACAGCAAGTTCTTTCTATCTCTGATACTTTTGCTCTCCATTTGAGAATTTTTTGCTCAAGTAATAAATAGCTCTTTCTTTTCCATTTCATCTTTTTGCCCGAGTACACAACCCATGGATTCCGAAAAAATTGTCAAGTATAAGAACAAAGGCTTTTCGGGTACTGGAGTGATCAAAACTGGGGGATTTGTCAGATACTGTTTAATTCGGTTAAAGGCTTCTTCACATTCTTCATTCCATTCAATTTGGGCATTTTTTCTCAATAATTTAAACAGTGGTTGACATTTATCCGTCAACTGGGAAATGAATCGAGCAATGTAATTTAGTCTCCCCAAAAGACCTCTAATTTCTTTCAAGTTGTTGGGGGAGGTAATTCTGAATTGCTTTGACCTTATCAGGATCAATTTCTATTCCTCTTTGACTGATCACAAATCCCAATAGTTTCCCAGAAGTTACTCCAAAAATGCATTTTTCTGGGTTTAATTTTAATTGAAACTTTCTCAATCTTTCAAAAAGTTTCCTTAATACTTCACATGATCTTCTCCTTCTTTTGATTTGGCAATCATGTCATCAACATATACTTCCACCTCTCTATGCATCATGTCATGCAATATGGTCTGCATTGCTCGCTGATAAGTTGCTCCGGCATTCTTGAGACCAAATGGCATGACCTTATAGCAAAAAGTTCCCCAGGCTGTGACAAATGTGGTTTTGACTTTGTCCTCTTCGGCCATCAATATTTGATTGTATCCCGAAAATCCATCCATAAATGAGAATAGATGGTTTCCAGCTGTATTGTCTACCAAGACATCAATATGTGGCAACGGGAAATTATCTTTTGGGGTCGCTTGATTCAAGTCTCTAAAGTCCACACAGATTCTAAGTTTCCCATTTTTCTTAAGTACTGGTACTATGTTTGATACCCAATCTGAGTAATCCGAAACTTCAATGAATCCAACTTCGAGTAACTTCTTGACCTCATCTTTAATTTTAAGTAGCAAATCGGGTCTAAATCGCCTTAGTTTTTGCTTCTTAGGCTTAATGCCTTCTTTGGTTGGCAATTTATGGACCACAATTGACGGATCTAAACCGGGCATATCACTATATGACCATGCAAAAACATCCAAATACTCTGCTAGTAACTTAATCAAACCCTGTGTTGTGTCTTCTGGCAATTTACCCCCAATTCTCAAATTCCTAGGATCTTCACTTGTTCCCAAATTAACCAATTTAGTGGGTTCAGGGGTTTCAATCCTTTCATGATCAAAGTTTTGCCAATTTTCTTGTGTTTTCAATTGATAATCGATATCATCTTCAACGACTAACCCAGTAGGGTTGGAGGTGATATCGATATTTTCAGTATTTACAGACGCGAGATATCCCGGACCTCATTACAAAAGTCGGATCTGGTAGAATATGAATGGGGAAAGAATAAGAATATGGAAAAAACACAAAAGAATTTTATTAAATTTGAAATGGTGTTTAAGTACACTTATTTGAGCAACACATAAAGCAGAAAAATACAAAACGCAATCTAATATCGGTCCTTACTTAAGAAAATTAAAACTAGCACAAGGTATGGAAAACCAATTCTTCAAAGCTATCTTCTTGGGTGGATCATCTTCCTTGGAGTCATCTGTCTTCTGGACATGATGAGGCTTTGGAAAGGAGCTTCTGATGTGGGGATTCGATGTCTGGATCATATTCTTTATTAAGTTTCCTTGTTCTCATCTTATTCTTCATGTCTGCTACCTCTGTTTGAGTAGGAGAATATCCTAGGCCAAAAGTTCCTATCTGAGCTTCTTTTTCTTCATTTATTACACAGACTTCTTCAAATATTTGGAGCCCAAGTCTTCTTCTTCTCCTTTTCCGATATATGGAATAGCGTTTCTTGATAGATGGCATAATCTTGTTCTCCCATAACGGTAACAAGTTGGCCATTTGCTACAAATTTAACCCTCTGGTGCAAGCTTGAGGGTATTGCTCCTGCTGCATGAATCCATGGCCTTCCAAGCAACAAATTAAATGTTCTTGGGATATCTATCACTTGAAAAGGAATTAGGAAAGTTTGAGGCCCAATAGTGACCTCTAATTCCACTTCTCCAATTATTTCCTTCTTTGATCCATCAAATGCTCGTACTACAGTAGGACTTGGCTTGATATTTGACGGGTCTACTTCCAACAAATTCAGAGTAGCCAGGGGGCATACATTCAGAGAAGATCCATTGTCAATAAGCACTCGGGAGACGATTCTACCATTGCTTTTGACAACAATAAAAAGAGCTTTATTATGTTGGCCACCTTCTTCTCTAATTCTTCAGATGAGAAGCTAATTTGCTCATTTGCAAAGACAGAATTAATGATATGTTCCAAGGTTTTTTCTGTCACATTCTCTGGAACTTTTACTTCTTTGAGAACTTGAACAAGGCCTCACGGTGAATATCAGAGCTAATTAACAAACCCATGAGTGATATTTGGGCTGGTGTCTTGACTAGTTGTTCAACTACTTTGAATTCACTTGCCTTCATGAGTTTAGCCAATATTGCTTTCTCATCTTCCTTCTTTTCTTCATCATTCGGCGGCGGCGATGAATCCATGGTCACCTTCTTTGCAGTTGGTTCATAAAGTCTTCCCGAACGGGTAAGCCCGCCAATCATAGAAGCGTGATTAACTGTCTGGTAATCAAATGGGGCAGCTTTGTAATCCTTTACAACAATTGGGATTTGAAAAGTATAACTTCTAGGCTTCGAGACAGTTGCCTCTTCTTTATTGTTGTTCATCTCAAATTTGATTAACTTCAGTTCACATGTGATCATGCCAACAAATTTTTCTTCTTTCTCAGGTATAGGCTTTTCTTTCATCTTCAAACTCTGATCCCCATCCAGTGGCAGGAGCATCAGCATATATGCGTGGTTCAAACCAATAGTCAACCAGATATTGGTACTTTCCATCATCTCCTAGAGTTCCGACAGTTGGGTCTCCAGCTTGGTATCTTGCCCACAATTCTGCCTGTGTGCTTGACTTTCTTGGTTTTGGGACCAGCATTTCCATGATATCTTCTTTCTTTATGATTCCATTTTGCAACAAGTTGTAAATGGCTGGTCTGGTTTTGGTGCGATCTCTCAGATTGATATAGGGTAAATGCCCCATTTGGCGGAGATTCCATGCCACTTGTTCTATGGTGATAGGCAATTCATCCAAGTTGACTTCTGGGTCCGGCGCTTCGGCAGTGATCATATTAATAACCGACCCATGATTTGGCAATGGATTAGTAGAAACATTTGGAGGCTGCACAAAGTCTAATTGGATGGTCTTTGCATCAATAAGATCTTGAATCTTATGTTTGAGTCTCCAACAATAATCAGTGGAGTGCCCGATTTGCCCCATGTGATATTCACATTTTAAATCAGGGTTGTAGTTCTTGGGCTTATAATCATCTCTGGGTACTTCAAAGCCAATCAGATTATCGGCTCTCAATTTAGCCCACTTGGCTGAGTGGAACCGGTATTGGAGTAAAATTGCGTCGGTTGGGCCTTGATTGTTGATTCGAAACAACCCTTTGTTGACTTTGACCTGATTGGTGGAACTATGGATTTAGTAGGGTTTGCTGGACTTGAGATATTGACCATACCGACAGTCGAATCCTTTCCTTTGTACGAGACATTTTTAGGTGCTGTATATTTCTTTTCTACTTGCAGCTTTCCGGCTGAGATAGCATTCTCAATTCTGCATCCGGCTACTACCACTTCTGAAAAACTTGCTGACGCATGCCCTATGAGATGAGAAAAGAATGGCTCTTCTAGTGTGTTGATGAAAGTAAAAGTGAGATCCTTTTCAGGCATCGGATTGGTGATTCTTGCAGCTAAAGCTCTCCATCGCTGAGCATATTCCTTGAAAGCTTCTCTTTCTTCTTCTTCATAGTACTCAAATCCCAGACCGAGGGTGCCATTTCGATATTGAACTTGTATTGGTTGAAAAATGCCCTGGCTAATTTATCCCAAGTATCAATTTCTTGTGAGTCCAATTGGGCATACCAGGCTAATGCTGGACCAGTAAGGCTATCTTGAAAGGTCTGTACCATCAGTTTATCAAATTTGGCATACTGCCCCATACGTCGTACATATAATCTTGTGTGCATGTTAGGACAGCCAGTTCCATCATATTTTTCGAACTCGGGTGCCTTAAATTTTTCAGGAAAAGCACCTTCCTCAAATTGTGGCAGGCTTAAAATCGCAGTCTGATCAAAGCCGTCAAATGCCTTCATCTTTTCAAACAGTTTCTTCTCCATGTCCTGGCTTGGGCTTCAAGTTCTTTCTTTAGCTCGGACATATTGAACTCAGTGTGGGAATCATCAACGTTGACTGGTTGCTGCATGATTTCTTTTCCTTTCTGTTCCCCGGAAGATTCTTCAGATGCTATAGGGGTCTTGGACTGGGTAACATTCTGAGTAAGGGTCTGCATTTGTTCGGTAATTCTAAGCAGGGTTTGTTCCATGGCATTGAGTCTCTGTTCAGTGGTCTGATCAGGGGTAGTGTTCCCGGTACTAGCCATCTTTGCTCGTGATCTAGTATAAATGGGACTTCTAACTGGTTTGGAGCTATCTTTCAGGATTTTGGATTCGCTAGACTTGATTCGTAACTGGACCGTAAGAAGTAAGAAGATAAGAATACTAACATACAAACACAAGGATGCAAATATGAATGCAAATGGGGATAATGACCATCAAATTTTGATAAACACATTTATTGGAGTTGTAATAATTCAAAAAACAATATTTCATACAAAGTTAAATTACTATACTAAAAGTTCAAGAACCTTAATTGCTAAAACTAAACTCAGGACTTCTAAACTAGTCTTCTAGTCTTGGCAGGGCAGATGATTTGATCCTCAAGTAGTTGAGTCCTTTTTCGAGCTTTCTTCAATTCATCCTCTAACAGTGCAATCCTGTTGTGAGCTTTTTCCAAGCGGTCAATCATCTCTCTATCTCTTTGCAGTAATCCCGATGACAGACTTCAAGCCGAGCTGAAACCATTTCCATGTAAGCAATCATTTCAGGATCAGGTTCAGGTGGTGCTGGTTCAAGAATGTTAGGAGCTTCATATTGGATGTCCTTATTCTTCTTCATTTGATTGGCTATGTACCACCTGGTTGCTCTATAATCCCGAGTCACTTTATTTTCTGGCTCGACTTCGAAAACTGGCTTGATTTCTCTATCATCCCAGATGGCTTTTATTTGGTTTACCTTGGACTGCTTTGCTATCTGAGTCATGGTTGGATCCATATAGTCGAGAATAACTCGTCCCAACTCTGGCTTGACAGTAATGTCTTGTAGCATGCCATATTGCCGGATAACACTTGAGGGGTAATAGCCGTACAGCCAGTGATTCCAATCAGAGGCACAGTTAGGTATTTCTTGCAACTTAAGATAGCAACGGGACACTTAAACCAACGGGCTTGCCACATAAAGTCTTCAGGTCTCATGTCTTCAAATATTGCAAGTATAGACCAGAAAGGCTCGTTATCTTCCATATGGACCCGTTCAGCAAAAGACTGGATGAGATCATAATTCGGGCGGATAAGGGACCCATTAGCTAGATCTTTTCCGTAGTACTTGGTGTGACTAGCGAACCAAACCATCACAGATGCATGCTTGCCTTGAAACTGCCCCTGCCCTTAGACTTGATGTGATTCAAACTTCTGATTTGTTCTGCTAGAAGGGGGGAACATATGACTTGCCAGTTAGATATTGTGCTACAAGCTCGATGACTCGGAAGTGAATGAACAGGTTCCCATGTGGAAAGAGTATGGTAGCAAAAGCAGCCACTATGAAAGCATTAACGATTTTCTCCAGGTCACAACTGATACTGTAAAGGAATCTCGGTTGCTTATGTAATTATCAAAGTTTCCAAACCAATCCATCAAGTAGTTAATCGGATGGAGAATTCATTGCAACCCTTCATGGCTTCAATTACTGCTTCTCTTTTTAATCCCAAAAATTCTGAAATGATGCGGATCGGACTTTGAGTAAGGCTTGGTACATAGATCCCTTCGGAAGTGGGTGGGGCTTGAAGCAACCTAGCATATTCTTCAATGGTAGGACTTAGCACGTGTTGACCTAGACGGAATGCCACTTCATTGGGTTCCCAGAGATGAACAAGGGCTCGAAACATGGTAAATGGAACTTGGACTTAGGTAAATTGAGGATCGGGCCCAACCTATCCTTAATGAATGATTGTTGATCGGGGTCAAAACTGACCAACCATCGGTCCAGTAACAGCATTGGATCCTTGAAAGTCTCTACTCGGGGTTCCTTGATGAGACGAGCCCATAGGCTATCGCTACTGTCCGAACTCGAGGAAATCATTTCCTGAGGATTTATAAAGACCCTATTAGGAGACAAATCCTAAATTTTTAAATTTTTTTTAAAAAAATTTACAACTCCATTTTTTGAAAAAAATTGGTCAAATCCCATGAATGCATGATTTGGTAAGGTTCTATAGGTTCCCCGGTCTAGCAAATCATAAGGCTAAACCGGAGTGGGAGTCTTTTCTTGATCTAGAGGGTGGAAACCACAGCCCCCGGACCTTACTTCGAACTCCTCGCTTAGGCTCTTAAGACGGCCTGGGTTCGACCGTATCTAGCACACATTGTGTGCATACATGCAAATGCATATGCAAGTGAAATGAACTAATTTAAAATCTAAGTTACAGACATATATACAAACACATACAAACAGATAATTTACAATATACAAAAATAAAGGATAAATTTTAAATTTTAAACTTAAGTGGCTAGCCCTCTTTTAAAAAAAATAAGCGAGTCCCCAGTGGAGTCGCCAAGCTGTCGAGCCTGGATTTTGAAAATCATCCGGTTCATTTCTTTTAACCCGATTCACATTAAACCCTAACCCATTTAACATGAATCCTCGACTAGGGATTAAAAGAAATTTAATTTTGAAAATATTTGGAGTCGCCAACCGATAAAAATCGAAAAAAAAAAAAAAATGAAAAGTTAGGATTATGGGTCGGTTAATCCTAACTTAGTACTAGTCTGCGGAAAATTGAATTTTTTAAAAACCAAATTTAAAAAAAAATACCAGATATCTGAGTCCGGGGGCTAACTATTAAAACCTAAGCGGTTACCACTTTAAGTTTAAAATTTAGAATTTATCCTTCTAAAAACTTGCAAAGAGAATATAAAAAAAAATAACGATATTTAATAAGACAGAAATATTTAAATGATTTATTCTATTTAAATTTTTAAACACTATAATATTTACAAAGAAAAGCAAAACATTCAAAAATTAGATATATAAAAGAAAACTTATAATTACATCCAGAAATAATAGCAAAGTTTAAATATTTATAAAGAAAAAATTAATTAATAAGAAAATCACATATCAAATCATTTTTTCACTGATTTAAAATTTTTTAGAAAAAAATAACACTAAATAGAATTTAAAACTTATAATAATCTAATTAACTAAA